>JARFJB010000754.1:1605000-2060000 GCA_036346205.1 Vesta saturnalis
TACAGAAATTCACACGCCTCGCTGCATCACCAGGGTATAAATGCTGAACAATATTCACTTTGTAGGGTTTCAATTTGTGTTTTTAAAATCCTTTGTACCCGTGATCGGGGAACGCCAGTATCATTTTCTAACTTCGTACAAGAAGTCAGAGGAGAGACAGACGCTGGCTAAGACATTTATTTCATCCACTTCATTATTTTCCTTGTTATACGTCTTGGGTCGGGGTTTAGAATACGCACCATAATTTAGTAGATTATTCTTTAGTCGAAATATCGTTGCTCGATTAGGTTGGCGCCTCTCGGATATCTAACGTTTTAAAAACAATATTGTCATATAATGTCTTATTGTAAATTACTAGTTTACCTGTTTAAATATAATTTTAATGCTTCGTCAACATTTTCATGACATTGATTGAAACATTGTATGATATCATACTTTTCGTTGTTCTGAAAAATCTTTCAGCCATTATAAAATTTCTCAAATTAACAAAATCGCCAAACACAAACACAATAAACGCATCAAAATTTATCATCATGACAGCAGATGTGTTGATTTCTCCACAGTCATTTGATAAAACAATACTCCAAAAGTAAACAACAGTGTTTGTAGCATCCATGACCTACTATAAAAAAATCACAAATAATTATCCCTGTAGTAACACTTTGAAATCCATGGCACTCTATTAAAATTCTATGTTTAATAATTTTCGTGCATTTTTGAAAACTTCATGTTTATATATTATATATCATTTCGAAGGAAAAAATAAGAAATTTAATGAGATAATAAAATACAGGGCGTTCCATTGAAAAATCATAAGTTTGAGTCTTATCTCCATAACGAGACCCCGAAAAAAAAAATTGAGTGCGCCCCTGGATTCTACGTAAAATTCTCTATGGTACAAGTTTTCAACTTGACATTATCGCTGAGAAACTTCTTAGATATGGAGGGGATCCAAAATTTATAAACGAAAGAAGTTAGGCAAAATCCGTTCGGCCATCTTGAGTTTCACAAAAAAGTGGCACAGGACCGCGGAAACCGCAAGGTTCTATCTTCAACAACAACCAAGATATCTGGCTGTCTCAACCAAAATGGGACGCACTGTACATTTATATTTTATCTCGAGTGTTTGATATGTTTTGGACGCAAGCTTACATATCTCCTGCACAGCTTAATCTCATTAATTCCTCTCATTTTCGTCATAACGGTGAATATGCGCTTCTTCCTTGTCTTAGTGTCATGGAGGGCGATAACCAAAATAAAGCCGGTATCCCTGATATCCTTCACATTTAACTTTCTTAGCTCCATACAGACCGAAAATTAACGCCCCTTTAATTGTAAGAAAAGTATCGTCAGGCGCTTCTGTCAAAAATTTTGACACATCATCCTGCGATAGAATTTTTATTTTTTTTTTTTTGCATCATATCCCTTAGTTGCTTTAAATATAACTGTAACTTCCCATAATTCGATATATAGACGTTTTCTGTCACTCTCGACGTACTTTTCAACATTGAATATATCGACCACAGCGTGGAATATTTCAGTCTTTCAGCCTGTAATCAAATATAAAGATAAAACTTTAAATAAATAAATGTATTCAGGAAAATAACCTTTTCATGAAAAAAAAAACAAGCATATTCTTCGTCGATATCCCTTACATTCTGTGAAGCCCTCCAAGAATTGAAAATATTATAGGTCTTCTCATCTTCTTCAAGCGCTAATGCTGATATTTCAGGATGATTTTCATGAATTATTTCCATTGTCACTCGATAACACTTGACAAAATTTTTATTTACCTATTTTTGTTAGTTGCTGTAGTGATGGAAACGGCAATTTGATTCTCGTGCTTCTCATGTATTTTTTAAATAATTTATTATAAAATGTAATCTATTTCCATTTAGTGCCCGAAAAAATGTTATGTAGTATTTTTAAAGAAAAGTAGGTTTTTCTTTACTCATCGCGATTCGTAAAGAAAAACAATACTTTTCTTTACTTATAATACAAATAACTATTGTTGTGCCATTTCCCTTTTTCTTGGTTTTCCCATAATGCACATATATCAATTTTGTGTTTTGTTGCTTCTATTGTTATCTCTGTCTCTACTACTCCAGGACCTAATTAATGTTCCAACATGCTATTCTGCTTATTTTCTTTTTCCATACCTGTTTCCCATTTCGCGCTTGTGTCGTCTTATTGATGGACCGCCCTTGTTCCGAGACTATGTTTTCCTTTACATTATCCATTTTTGTTTTAATTGTTTTGATTCTCGTCGTGTGTGTTTTGACCAATTTCCAAATGGTAGCCTTGTTCGAAGTGAGGTTTGTGATTGTTAGGCTGTTCCCGGTACTATGAGCTGTTTGTTTTTTTTCCTCTGGTAAGCTGACCTCGCCCTTGAACCCTCCTTTCTCACTACTGTCTCACAAGCAATATTAATGTAAGCGCTAATCCGTTATGTTATGTGAACGGGAGATCTGCTATTAAATGACGCCACGTTTGCCAAATTATTTTTTTAACCACAATTATATCTTGGCTGAACTCTTGAGTAGTTGTAATTTTGCAAAAAATGACATCAAAACATAATGACGGTAATGACTTTCCGATAGTAATACCACGAGTAGATGAATATTTGTGATAATTTAGACGATTTATTAACTAAACCAAAATTTATCTTGCATGAAAGTGCCACGAGTACGCAGCAACATAAATTGTGTGACTTAATAAAAGTCTGAATTAAAAAAATATTCATCCTTCCAGTGCATTTTGCACGACTATTCTTTGTATATAGCACTAAAACAAGAATTATAAACAAATTTTTATAAGTTTATTAATCAAATTAACAAATTGAAAACATAATCAACCTACATGAAGGAATTAATTTGTTCATATGATTGTAACTAGGGTTTGTCAGGTTGAAAACGCCGTTTTTTGACAAACCTTATGCCGAGTCTCTTGGCTCTCCGCGATAAGCTTCTGTTACATCTCAATTATGACGCTAGTTCTTATCTTGTATTGGTCACCTGCACATAGACTTCTGAACTACTAGGAGCAATTCTAATAGTGGTTGAAATCAACAATGTTCACACACTTTTCTTGTTTTAAATTATTTTACGTCGATTTATAATGCAGAAGAAATTAAATTCCATAACCAACAAATAGAAAATTTTTGTGACTTTCTTGTGTATGTACCATCATTTTTAATTTTTAAGTATATCGAGAAGTGGTATAATTTGTTATCTTCAAATATTCAAAATATAATAGCGCACTTTTTAATAAATCGTGAAATTATGACCATGAAAACACGTGTTTGCCGCTGCAGTAGTATTTTTTCTATAGAGGTTAGAAATGAACGTGTTTTTTTCTCGTGGCGATAACAATGTGTGACGTAAAACACGAGCAACGGATCAATGTGAAATTTCTCGTTAAATTAAAAAAAAGAAAACGATGTTGAAACTAAGCGGCAATCCATGCACTGGAAAACTCCTGCATCGCCAAGAACGAAAAAAGCAAGGATGTCGAAACCAAAATTTAAAGCCATACTAATCATTTTTTTCGACATCAACGGCATCGTGATGACTGAATGGGTTCAATAGGGTAAAACTGTAAGCCAAACTTACTATTTGAAAGTTTTGGCAACACTGCGAGAGCGAGTTCGTAAGAAACGGCCGGTGTTGTGGAAAAACAAGTCGTGGATCTTCCACCAGGACAACGCACCTGCCCATAACGCGCTGTCTGGGAAGCTAGAGGCATTCCAGTGCTCGAACACGCGCCGTACTCGCCTGATTTAGCACCCTCTGACTTTTTCCTTTTTCCGAACATTAAAACTAACCCAGTTCGAGTCAATGGAAGTGGTGAAGCGAAAATCGACGGAGCTCTTACAAAAGAAGACTTCCAGCATTGCTTTGACCAATGGAAAAAACGAATGGAACGCTGTGTGGCGAGGGGAGGGGAGTACATTGAAGGGCAGCATTCGATGGTAGAATCATTTTTAAAATAAAACTCTTTTCATAAGTAGTCTCGTTATTTAATAGCCAGACCTCGTAAACTACTGAAATTATTAAACAATGCTTTATAATTAATTAATGCAATCATCTATTCTTATCACCGTAAATTTCAAACTTCATTAGAGTAATGTACAGGTAAGCATTGAACTAATTTAGTATTTCCATTCTGTTTCAATTTTAACCCTCCTTACCATAAAAATATTACAATTACTAAAAATCGGGCATAATCAATTTTTGTGCGTTTCTTTTTGAAGTCGAGTTCCCACATTATAACAACGGAATTCCGTCATTTTAAATCTTATGAAGGACAACCTGTTTGTTTATGAAATTCTCTGTCCTGGGGATTACGTATTTCAATTAATCATGAAGGTAAGAAAAACATTAAACGTCGTAATAAACAGTGAAAGAATACATTCAACTAATTCTCTCGTCGCGAAGATAATAAGCAACTGCCTTATGTGTATGCAGTTTTAATACATATTTATGGTGATAATTACGTAGATATGAATGGATGCAAATTAATCAACCGCTACATTTTATATACATAATAGATTAAATAAATCCTAACAAGGAATTATAGCCAATTTTGACACTCCCTGTATCAGTAAAATTACGTTTGCATGTTTGCGATGTATAAATAATGCGTACTTTCACTATTATTACCACACGTAATAAAATACTTATCTTTTTGGGTTTTTAATGGTGTATTTTAAATTTTACAATCTAAACGTTTCGATAACACTTACAGTTATATTTCAGTTGTAATATCTATTAAAATTGTTAAAGATGTTGAAAACAATTTTATCAAAAATTAAAACATAAACATCAGCCTCCTATTGATATAACAGTTTGAGAAACGGATAAAGCCATCTATAGAAATTAAATTTTAGTAAAGAATAACTCTAGGTCATTAAAAATTAAATATTGTTAACCTGTCTTAATGATGACAAATCGAA
Source organism: Vesta saturnalis (assembly GCA_036346205.1). Taxonomy (NCBI): domain Eukaryota; kingdom Metazoa; phylum Arthropoda; class Insecta; order Coleoptera; family Lampyridae; genus Vesta; species Vesta saturnalis. The sequence goes on from JARFJB010000754.1 coordinate 1,609,955, forward strand.
AAAATCCTATTTAGATAAGGCATTAGGACTATTTTTAAACCTATAAGAAACATTAAAGAACATTTAAGATCGCTTAAAGATGTTTCAAACCCTTTATCATCTTCCAGATGGTACAAGTTATCTTGTTCATGTGGAAAAGTATACACTGGAACCTCAAAGGTAGCTTTGATACAAGACGTAAAGAACATATGCGATTTTGTAGATTTGGTCAACCAGAGAAGTCTGCGGTGGCTGACCATGCCTTAAATAATCTAAATCATGACATTCAATTTGACAATATGGAAATATTGTCAAGACAAACTTATTATTATGTTCGTTTATAACGTGAAACTATTGAGATATATAAACACCCTAATAATTTTAATAGACAAGAAGAAAATCTCTGTTTAAATAGGTTTTGGCATCTTATAATTAAAAAAGGCATAATAATGTCTTGATTGGAATTTTGACTTTTGGTATGTCTAGGTTTTTTGCTGTATTTTTCCTAGACCTACAAGCACATGCTTTACCAATTATATGCTAAGTTACCACAGCGCTATAATTTAACATGAGTAGTTGAAATTAAGATTAAGATTGAAAAAAAAGAAATTTGCATTACGCTTTTCATTGTTTTTTGGCTAACATTTTTCATTGTTACCCTTCGACCGTTAGAGGGTGTTCTGATTTGTCATCTTTAAGACAGTTTAACAATATTTAATTTTTAATGACCTAGTTATTCTTTACTAAAATTTAATTTCTATAGTTGGGTTTGTACGTTTCTCAAACTGTTATATTAATAGCAGTCTTTATGTTTTAATTTTGCCACTTTGACAAAATTGTGTTTAACAATTTTAATAGATATTACTACTGACGAAGATAACTGTAAGTATTATCAAAATGTTTAGACTGTATAATTTAAAATACACCATTAAAAAACCCAAAAAAGATAAGTATTTTATTTGTTGCTAAGTTAATTGTTTTATACTAGTTTATTTATTTTTATGGTATTATATTATTATTAGACTTACGCCTATTATGTGTTCTTTGTATAGTTTTTTTTTTCGATATTGAAACTGCAATTAAAATAATGTATACTAATCTTATCGCAAGGCTAATGAACATTCGTGTTTTACGACTAGGTTATTTGTTCAATTGCTATTTAGATATTTGTAACTAACTTACCATTGACAAGTAAGCTTGTGATGTATATTTTACGTTTATGATTCTGCTTTGAGATTATGGCGACTGTGAAATGGTAATAGAAATTACTTTGGAAAGAAACTTCATTGTTTCTGTTCTCGTTTAAAGAGTCAGCTCGCTTTACCATTCTGCTTCCTTAACACGTCAAGTGCTACCAGTCCAACAAAGATTCACGTTTCTTTGAGAAGTTTAGGCCGTGTAAGTCCTATGTGGGTGCACTCATCGTAGTTTGTGGGCCATGACACTATTGCGATATTCCCGTATCAACTTTGTAATAGGTTGACTGAACTGTTGCAATTCTTTTTTCTTAACATTTCGTATAGAAATACGAAATTGATATTATTCTAAAAATCTAAAACAACCGATAAGAGAAGGAAGGTGAAAGATAAGGCTGGTTTTGGTGGTGCTGGTCTTTTTCGTGATTTTGAAAGAGTAATGTACAACCGATTCAAACTAGAAAATATAACACTGTAACCTTATTAAAGAGTGTACTAAAAGCAATCTTATAAGAACGTACAACAATGTAACCCCTATCGGTTTCGCAATTACCTAATTTTTAAGGTAGCGAACTGTATACTTACTATCGTCGTATTGCAAGGGTGTAGCATCTGCGGTGCAATAAATATTTTTTTTTGTTGTAATTGATATAAGCGCGCACAAATTGCAACTACTCTTCGTAATTTTCAAGTTAGTGAACTCGCAATATACCTACTATTTCTGTATTGAGAAGGGTGCACTAAACATTTTTATTATTTTTTTTATGTGCCATCACTATAAAAATTGTACTAAATTTATTTCATAAAAAAAGATACTAAGTAAAATCATGCCATCTAGCGCCTCTTGGCCCTATTCTAGTGGGGAGGTTCTCGATTTTACATTATCTCTAATATATTTACCTAATTACATAAATAGTAGATGTAGTACTCAACACATTGACATTCATAGACAACTATCGTGTTCAGAAGAGACTTCTCGAAGATTTCTAACTATAGTTTGTTGCTGAAACCATCACGAATACTTTACCATACAAACTTATTTATACAGCCCCTACTGATACACTGGCCCCCATAAATAATGAACACCCTGTAAACGCTGATGTATTTTAATGAAATTTTCAGAAAATAATCAAGTAATCATCATATTTGTAAGTAAACATATTAAAGTTGAAATAACGCCTCCTGTGCGACATCGTGCAAATTTCCATCAGTTAACCGAGTTTGAACGTGGCAGAATAATTGGTCTACAAGAAACCGCATTATCAATTGTTGATGTTGCCGCCCGCGTGGGACGCAGTGTCTCCAAAATTTCCTTATGTTGGCAAGGATGGTCAGAAAATAATGAAGAACGACGATGTTTGCGTCCCGAATGTCCTAGACGCACCACTGATCGTGAAGATCGTGCTCTTCGGCTTGTAGCTAGCTCTTCGGGATCGTTTTTCATCAACAAGGGAAATTGGTGATTGAGAGGATTAACTGATCACCATCTCCTTACGATCAACGTATCGATCTTTTAGGCTCAGATCAGACCGACACTTGCTTTGTTTACCTCTAAATACACGCCATCGTACTTCACGGCGGCAATGGTGCAACGAGAGGTTGCAATGGAATCAAGTCATCTTTAGTGACGAATCTAGATTTTGTTTATGGCCGCAGATTGGTTAGAAGAGTCCTGGAAAAAGACGCAATTTACAGTTTTCTGTACAACGACATACTGCTCTCACTAAAGGTATGATGATGTGGGGGGCTATCTGGCAATGAAACAGATCTCTAGTAGTTATTGAGAGAACATGAAATGCAAATCGGTACAGTAACAACGTTATTGAACCAGTATTACTGCCGTATCTGCAAGAAATAGAAAATCAAATTTTTCAGCAAGATAATGCGCGGCCGCATACTGCAAGGGTTGCATGGAGTTTCTAAATAGTGCTAATGTTGATCTGCTTTCATGGCCTTCTCGTTTGCTAAAATTATTACCAATCGAAAATTTTTGGGATATGCTGGACCGAGAATAAATGATCTACAGCCACTCCTAAACAATGTAGATACCCTTCAACAACGGATTTTAGAAGCGTGGGATAGTATACCTCAGGTTAGCATAGATTTACTCATTTCAACTATGCCTAATCGGGTAGTTGAATGTGTGAAAAACAGGAGGGTCGACGACGCATTATTAGTATTAACAATATTTGTATCTTGCTAAAATTTTCATCGTTTATTAATAGGAATAAAATACATGTTTTCTGATAATTTTATTAAAATACATCAGCGTTTGCTGTGTGTTCGTTTGTTTATGGCGGCCAGTATGTTAGTCGGCTCATTTGCTAAATTTTGGGTTTTATTAAATATAACTGTTTCTAATAGTATAATTCTAGTGTAAAGGGTGATTTATAAACAGTTGTTATGACACATGTTGTTTATTGAAAAAAAAATTCAACAATATGAGTTAAAACGAAAGAAAAGTAATATTTAGGTAAACCTCATCTGGCTTTGGCCAGTGAATCCACCCTCCTTGACATACTATCAATACAGTTTAGGACTATTTTTTTCTAAGTTTTCGTTGTTGTTCCAATGGTAAAGAATCCTTTCTATAAGCAGAACCTTTGTGGTGATCTTTTTTTTGACCAACCCCCTTTTTTTAAAAATTCCCAAAAATTCTCAATCTCAAACTGGGATGTGATGTTCATCCAAAAAATTCTTGATTGATTTGGCCATGTGGCAAGGTGCTCTATCATGAAAACCTTCCTGTCCTTGCCAAACCACTTCGGCAACTGGGGAAAAAGTTTGGTATCCAAAACCCTCCGATACTGCTCTTGTGGTACTGGCAGCATTCCTTCATCTACATACAGAAAACCTCGACTTTTGCTGCTGATAACTGACCACACCATTACAGAGATACAGGGGTTTAATTATTTTTATAACACATACATTATTATACTTTTCGCCAACCCTACGTCGGACGATCTGTGATTTATCATCCAATATGTGTCTTTAACAATGAAAAAAGCGAATAAAAGGAAAAATTAACAGATTTTAATCAACCTACTAAGCTCCAATCTTCAGTGGTTAAATTTTTATGGACATTTGTCCTTCTTAACCATGGATGGTGTCAATCTTGGCTTGTTTGAGGTGAAATTGAAAAAACAAGAACACTTCCTCATGGCAACTATTTGCCCCCTATCGAATAGCATAATCAATTTTTATATGTAACGTTTCGTGTTTCCAGGACCATCATCAACTTCATTTTTTTAAATAGGCTTTGGAAACATTATTACATTTTTTGCAAGCCTTCCTAACTACCAATACTGTACTGCCTCAGCTCGAAACAGATCCAGGCGTTTTGTCTCGAAAGATTCATCTTCAATGTATTCCTTCCAAATTTATCTAAATTTTTAATTTAGATTTCTATGTTTATTGAATTATCGTACACTGTAAGTGTGTTTAGACCCTGTAAAATTCACGTAGTTATTTAAAACATTCCCATGTGACCATGGTCATACACACTCCATACGTTGTTGCGTCAAAATTAAAACATTATTACAGTTTTAATTTTGTTATGACAAATAAATTCCTAAAAATGCATATGAACAACCAAAACAAAAATGAATATTCCAGTAAATGTTCAAAAACATTTCCATTTTCTTGTAAACAAAAATATATCCGTCTCGCAATATTTTGTACTGCCCTTTGAATATCCCATCTCTCAAGGAGTTAAATCTATTGAAGATATTTGCCTTCAATTCTTCTATGTTGTTGGGAGCTTTTTTATAAATTTTATTTTTCAACGTTCCCCATAAAAAATCAAGGGGGGATAAATCGGGTGACCGTGCTGGCCACTCAACTACCCCACTATCTCCTATCCATTGTCCGGGATACTCTTGGTTAAGAAAACCCCCGACATTTCTAGTGTTGTGAGACGGCGCACCATCTTATTGGAACAATATGTCTCGTAATACATTTAACGGAATATCGAACATGTATCCCTCAGACTCGGTTGTCAGAAAATTGAGATTTAAATTTCCCTCATAAATGAAAGGTCCTATAATGTCGTCTCCAAAAATGCCGGCCCATACATTCAACGAAAATTTTATTTGGTTTCTTATAGGCCTGTTTTCTCTTGGATTTTGTATTGCCCAGATATGTTTTGTATTTCTGTTAAAGATACCGTAGTTAGAAAATTTACTTTGACCTGTCCACATAACATTATGTAAAAAATTCGAGTAATTGCTGACGCAACCAATTGCAATAGTTTAAACGCCGTTCTGTGTCTCCTGGCCTTAGGCAATGATAAATGTGCAGTTTAAAGGGTTTACCATATTTCTTTCTAGGTTTCTCGAATGCTCCAAATTCAGTAAAATTCCGATCTAATTTTTGAAATAACGTTCTATGAAGCTGCTCTTTTTCAGAATATTCATTCAAATACATTTCACAATATAATTTTTCTGGTTTCGGGTTAAAAGAATTTCGTGGTTGATTAGGTAATTACTGATTGTTTGGATTGTCAACTCCGTATATATCACAAACAAACGAAGTGTTTTATAATTCAATTATATATTACAATATCTTTAAAATCACTTTTTATAGTTAAGTTTTCCATAAAGCATTGCAATCGTCTTTGTTTGTCTGCAAAACCTATGTACACGCCTATGATCTTTACTTTAGAACTCAACAACAGGTACGTCCCATTGTTCAAGGATTAGCAGCTATTGATAAATTACTTACGTTGTAACGCTACAGTATGGAAGCGGTATATCCTAAAACTATTTGGTTTTAGAAATCTATCAAGTACCTGATACAAAATCGTGTACGGGTTCTATGTAAAATAAATGAACTATTTTAATTGATTCCTTCGCTTCGTTTCGGGACAGACTTTGGCTAAAAAAATTTATAACTGTTTTTTGTCGCTTTTTAAAAGTTGACAAATGAAAGAAACTTATGCACTTAAGCCAAACCGTAGATAAATATAAACATAAAAAACATAAGGTGTTGATACAAATTATTTTGTTAATATGTACTTTTATAGTTTTTCTTTTTCAAACCATGGCTTCACTTAAAATAAATAATAAAGTCGTACATCTTCGCTTTCATCTATATCACAGACAATTTTATCAATGATCGCATAAAACAATCGATAATATTTAAATACTCTCATTTTACATTATATTAATATCCATACAAAAAGTTTGCTTCATCCCTTGATCGTCCATAAATTATTAAATTGTGAAAATTCTTCGAAAATTCCGGAATGTTTAATGGAATAAATGAAAATATGGAGGAAAACTAACTTTGTGTTGTTAATACCGGTATTCAGTACACTAAGTACTTATTGCATTAGTATTCTAAAATAAATGGTAGTGTGTACACGGTGTAATTAAAATATTTATTACGGTACCTTCCACATTACTTGATATGTTTTATCGTGTTGTAACGTACTACACACCATGAATTTTTTTTATTATTTTAGGAATGTAGCTCATATAAATAATGACATTAACATTGCGTTTATTTATATAAGAAATTACATTACCATCTGTATTTATTTAATGCCATGGCAACGACACGTAAGCGACCTATTTGATTATATGTATATACTTATTGCATTGTGTTATATACTATGGATACTCACTTTCTGTCGTATAAATTAGGGCAAGGTGAAGGGTTTATTGTATCATTTTTAACATAGCATAAATATATAGTTAAATCCAATTCCTATTAGATGAATAGGACAGGGCAGCTACTTTGGTTGGTACCGCGTTTTATGTATGCACTCGAAACTCGGCTACGGAACTATCATACAAAAAATAAATGAATATGATCAAATTTTATCAAATATACAGGGTTGAAGTACCTGTCCAATAACTTGTAGTTGGTGGACGGGTCAAAGAGGAAAACTGTTTGTCTTGAGTTAGAAGGTAATGTTTTTTTCTCATCTCTAAATATTGCTACTTTAAAATTGCTTAAATAATATTATACTCACACTTATACTTTAAATAGAAATCTGTATATTTTTTACCTATCCTTCCCGATCAAGTTACTTTTTCGATGCTTTATTTTGTTTCAAAAATTATAAAAATTTTTATTTATTCTGCACAAAATAAAATTTATTTCAAGTTAGAAATGTATCACCATTACACGTTTGGTGTAGTATGGGAGATTGCTATTTAAAATAATTTTTTTTCTGAAAGCTAAATGGGCCTAAGTGAGATCTTAAAAAAATTAAAATATCCTATAATCTATATATATATATATATATATATATATATATATATATATATATATTTTGAGATGTTTAGAAAGAGGTAATAGAAGTATCGGACAGCTTACATGACATTTGGGTCATAAAAGGGGTAATTTCTGGCTCGATACAAGTGCGAGACACAATTTTACATAAATCTGGTTCACGATGTGTTTAAAATAAATTTATTTGGTATAAATTGATCTGAATATCATTTGCTAAGTTTGGTTTCATCATAAAAAGCAATTTGTTGCTACCAAAATTGTCAAAGATGTTAAATATCACCATTTTCGTAGAGTCATTTTAGTAGTGCAATTTTTACAATAAAATTCAATTTTTCAAAGGTAATTTGGCAAGTAGACATTTCACAGGTGTTTAAACATGGACTATGTAGTTAGGATTATGTTAGGGATAAGGTATGTTTAGTTTTAAAAGCAGGAAATACAAAAATTTAGTTAAAAGGGTTATAATATGGATAGTATAGACAATTTTCGCACATTTTTGTTAGTGAATTAGTGACAAAATTTAATAAATGATTCACAACAAGAAAGACATTTAGAACATTTTGGCATACAAACATTTATAGTGGTACAATTTATAGTGAAAATCCCAAAACAGTGTTAGACGATGAGACATTTTCAATGCAAGACTAAATAACATTATGCATTGCAAATAAGTAGTGTGAACAATAAAGACAAATACAAACCTTAAACATAACATTTTAAATGCTAAAACATTTTTAATATGAATTTATTTCATATTTAAAATTTAAGTATGGTTACGTTGTAAATTTTAGATTTTTCACATAATTTTATACTTTTTCCATATTATTAGATTTAGTTTTTGCTCTTAAAGCAAATAATAGATGTTCTTTCACAATATAAATAAGTTTTTATAAGGATACAGCGTTTTATCCGCAAAATTTGCTAAATCTAAGTTGATTTCTAGACAAATTTACAAAACTTAAAATTTTCATTAAAGTAAATGTTTTGAATTTAAAAGATATGTTTTCTTATGTAAATTGTCCTCAGAATTCCATTTTCGCAAGTAATTTTAGTGTAGCTTGTAAGTGTATAGTTAGTAGCTTATTTTGATTAGATTAAGTTGTTTCGTTTATTAGTGGTAGGATTTATTGCTTATTAGGTGTCCTTTTATTCGAAATTTCACATAGTTTTCATTTCTGTTTTTAAATTTCATTTCCGACCATGTATAAGAAAGTTACGGCCAAAATTCCATTTTGTACAATTCTTAATTTTGATTAGCCAATCACATTCATTGTAAATTTTGCAATATGGCTGTAAAAATTGAAATTTCTGTAGCAACCAGAAACCTATAAAAGCAAGAGCTCAGGAAGTCATTCTCTCTCAGTTTTTGTTCAAAAGTGAAAAGATTAAAACAGTGTTGCTAATTTAGTGTTTACATAACCTAATTTATTTTCGTCGAGAAAGTTTACGGTACGAATAATTTCGAGAGCACTTGTTTTTATAACTTCGGTCAAAATTTAAATAGTTCGGTCACCGATACCTGTCGTTGTTAATAAATTATTGCTGTACGATTAATTGATGTCACGATTTTTAAAATTTGTTTTCATGTTTTCCGATTTAAAATAATTCTGATATACCAAATTAAATTCCATTTTATTTGGTGAAAGTTGTTTTATTTATCCGGACAATTCCTCTTAAATAAATATTATATTTTCGGTAACTAAAATAAAATTGTTTTAACAAAAATCTTGGATACTAATAATAAATTTTAAACGATATAACTAATAAATATTTAAAACCATTTTAATAAAAGTTACCATAGTAAATAAGTTTTGGAGGTTGCCGTTTTTGGAAAAGAAAACATCTTGAAGTTTGGAGGTTGGGTCTTCGAGAACCGAGATAGCAGTTGGATATTCGTAACAACAACATCCGAGTGAACATTTGCCTCCAGCTGAAGTTTGAAGACATCTTTCAATCGACAGGAAGGATTGTATCTGTGATTTTTAAAATTTTTTATAACCCTGTTATTGGTATTTCCCTGCAATTAATATTTGTTATATGTTATTAATTAAGAATTTCAATTATTTACCTGTGTAAACACCTGGAAGCAAATCATTTTTTTCTTTTTCTAAATTTTCACATTTTGATCCAAACATTAAAATTTCTTAATTATTTGACATTTTTTGACAGTTTTAATTATTTTACACTTAAAGTCAGTAACGCATGCGTTAGAAAGCAAAACTTATTCAGACCAAATTTTATACGTCAAATTCAATTTAGTATAGGATATTTCTTATACAAAAATATATTATCTTCAACTAAATCCTTGAACCCTTTCCCATTGAGATCCTAATCATAATCATAATTTTAAATAATATAAATTAAAAAATAATTATACATTTCAATTTATTGGCACCGCAACGTGGGCACGATTTAGTTTGAAGTTTTGGATATAAAAGCACAAAAAATTTTATAGATATTTAGTTTTTCATTTTTCGTTTATTGTTTATTATTATTGTTAAGTTATTGTTTATTGTTTATTGTGTTATTAGTGTTAGGATTTTATAAAAGGGCAAATTTAGTTAGTACGACTAGTGAATGCAAGATCGTAGGGTAACTAGATCAGGAAAAGTTTACGGACCTAAAGATATTGAGGTAAAAGAGAAAAACAGGATCTAGTTACAAAGATGGAGGATATTGAAAAGAATGTTGAAGACAACAAGAAGGGGAAGTCCAGTGAAAGAAAGCAAGAGCTTAGACGTGGACATGATAATCGCCATGCTGATGAGAGCGAAGAAAGAGAAAGATAAGAAAGAAGCAGAAGAAAATAGAATAAAAGCTGAGGAAAATATTGATAGAAAATTCAACAAGCTTGAAGAAAATAGGAAAGAAGGAAGAAAATAGAATAAAAGCAGAGGAAGAAAGGAAGGAGGATATGAGACGGCTACAAGAAAGTATCGATAGACAACAAATAAGTGGGAGAATGATAAGAGAAGTTAGTGCATAAAATGGAGAAAACGAAGGAAGAATTAAGAACAGCATGCACCGAGAAAATGATAAGTTATGGGGAACGATTATCGACAATAAGGAAGAGGTAGATGACAAGATAGGAAAGTTGGACAAGAATATTAGAACTGAAACCCGTCTAAGAGAAGAGGCTTCTAACGAAATAAATGATAGAGTAGGAAGGATACATGACATCCACGAACAAATATGTTTCCAGGTGGATAAGAATAAGGATGAGAACAAGAAACAGATAGGGAAATTTGCAATAAACTAAGAATACACGATCATGACCTAGAAGAGTTGAAAGAACGTGAAACACCTCGAAATTTTCAAATAGGCTGGGAAAATTGCATGTGGAATCAAGAGATGCCATATAAATTTGAAGGAAAGAAGCAAGAATCGCCAATGCTATTTTTGAAAAATATAGAAGAATATTTTAATGACATTAAGGACAATAAACAAAGAATGCGTTTGGTAAGAAAGATGCTTAAAGGAATGCCGAACTATGGTACAATTTAGTACAAGAGCAATGTACCGATTATAAGCACTTCAAGGAATTATTTACCAAACAATATTGGAGTGATGTCCAACAAAATGTAATAAGGGAAGAATTTTCAAGGGCGAAGTATGACAAAAACTATGGCACTTCGAGGAGATTTATGTAATGAAGAAATACCAAATAGCAAGATACTTCACACCACCGATGAATGAACAAGAAATAGTCAATATTTAGCAAGGCAACTGGAGAATAATGTGGCAGAAAACATTATTCTGCAAAATATAGATAATATAACATCACTACTGCAATTTTTAAGAAGATACGATGCATACGAACAGCATCAGAACAGTTACGAAAAGAGAGAATTTAACCCTAGGAATTATGGAAATGACAGAAGGAATATAATTACAGGCACGAAAGAGAGGAAAATAGGAGAGACAATTATAATAGGAATTATGGAAATGACAGGAGAGATTATCAAAATCAATATCATCGTGCTGATAATCGTAGAGAGTATTTCCAAAATGGCAACAATAGGAAAGCAATTATAGATCGGGAAGAGAGAGAACAACTTCCAACAAAGACGAGGAGGATATAATAATGGCTACGAAGAAACAGATTTAATTACAACAATCAAGCCAAGGATAATGAACGGGAACATCAGAATAATAGAGAGAATGAAGGAAAGGATCATCGTAGAAATGATATGCAAAAAGAAAATAGAAGGCCATACCAAGAGATCGTGGATGATCAGAATAGGAGGTGAATAACATCCAGGTACGAGAAGAGAAGGAGGAACCGAGTTGTGGAAGGATTAGTTGGGTCAATGCCATCGTACATGCATCCCAAGACGAAGAAAAGAACACACAAAAGGACTTTGACAAGATCACCGTTCAAAATTTTTAAATACGAGCTTCCTTGTCAACAATGTAAAGACAAACTACCAACATCCTACGGAATTTTTAGAAATTGAACAAAATTCAGAACCAGAAACTGCAAACATTTTATTACCTTTCGTTAACATTAGAATTAAGAATTTAAATTTATTAGGATTAGTTGATACCGGATCAGAAATTTCATTAATACAGGAAAAGATCATCGTAGAGAATAACGATTTATTTAAAGATGAGATCATCAGAATAAACAAAATAGAAGTTATGGCAGCTACGGATAAGAAGCTTAGCACTATAAATAGGATGCTACATACTGAAGCTAAGGTAGGGGAACAGATTTTTCAAACACAATGGTTTATAACTAACAATTTAAAATGGAGTTAATAATCGGAATGGATTTGATTAAGCAATTAAAATTGATTATCGATGCGCAACATATGAAGATAAGAATTGGTAAAGATGAATTAAACTGGGTACAGCCCTACAATAAAAGATTAAATTTATATAAACCGCATATCCAGTATTTGAAGGTGGAAAGAATTATAAAGGATGAGCAATTCGATATCAATCACATTGGTTACAAGCAAGAAGTTATAAACATTATACAAGAAAATTTGGTGTTGATAAATGAAGAACCTAGCGTAGCAAGTAAATATGTACATAAAATTGAGGTGCCTAGATGAATCTAAAATTTTCATACTTCTATAAGTTATTCTTATTTCAAAATTTAATTTTAATAGGTAGGTCAATTAAAGAACTTAATATTTTCTTGTACAAAAATATCTTCATTCTTAAATTGGGGAATTTGAGATGTTTAGAAAGAGGTAATAGAAGTATCGGACAGCTTACATGACATTTGGGTCATAAAAGGGTAATTTCTGGCTCGATACAAGTGCGAGACACAATTTTACATAAATCTGGTTCACGATGTGTTTAAAATAAATTTATTTGGTATAAATTGATCTGAATATCATTTGCTAAGTTTGGTTTCATCATAAAAAGCAATTTGTTGCTACCAAAATTGTCAAAGATGTTAAATATCACCATTTTCGTAGAGTCATTTTAGTAGTGCAATTTTACAATAAAATTCAATTTTTCAAAGGTAATTTGGCAAGTAGACATTTCACAGGTGTTTAAACATGGACTATGTAGTTAGGATTATGTTAGGGATAAGGTATGTTTAGTTTTTAAAAGCAGGAAATACAAAATTTAGTTAAAAGGGTTATAATATGGATAGTATAGACAATTTTCGCACACATTTTTGTTAGTGAATTAGTGACAAAATTTATAATAAATGATTCACAACAAGAAAGACATTTAGAACATTTTGGCATACAAACATTTATAGTGCCGTACAATTTATAGTGTAAAATCCCAAAACAGTGTTAGACGATGAGACATTTTCAATGCAAGACTAAATAACATTATGCATTGCAAATAAGTAGTGTGAACAATAAAGACAAGTTATACAAACCTTAAACATAACATTTAAAGTGCTAAAAACATTTTTAATATGAATTTATTTCATATTTAAAATTTAAGTATGGTTACGTTGTAAATTTTAGATTTTTCACATAATTTTATACTTTTTCCATATTATTAGATTTAGTTTTGCTCTTAAAGCAAATAATAGATGTTCTTTCACAATATAAATAAGTTTTTATAAGGATACAGCGTTTTATCCGCAAAATTTGCTAAATCTAAGTTGATTTCTAGACAAATTTACAAAACTTAAAATTTTCATTAAAGTAAATGTTTTGAATTTAAAAGATATGTTTTCTTATGTAAATTGTCCTCAGAATTCCATTTTCGCAAGTAATTTTAGTGTAGCTTGTAAGTGTATAGTTAGTAGCTTATTTTGATTAGATTAAGTTGTTTCGTTTATTAGTGGTAGGATTTATTGCTTATTAGGTGTCCTTTTATTCGAAATTTCACATAGTTTTCATTTCTGTTTTTAAATTTCATTTCCGACCATGTATAAGAAAGTTACGGCCAAAATTCCATTTTGTACAATTCTTAATTTTGATTAGCCAATCACATTCATTGTAAATTTTGCAATATGGCTGTAAAAATTGAAATTTCTGTAGCAACCAGAAACCTATAAAAGCAAGAGCTCAGGAAGTCATTCTCTCTCCAGTTTTTGTTCAAAAGTGAAAAGATTAAAACAGTGTTGCTAATTTAGTGTTTACATAACCTAATTTATTTTCGTCGAGAAAGTTTACGGTACGAATAATTTCGAGAGCACTTGTTTTTATAACTTCGGTCAAAATTTAAATAGTTCGGTCACCGATACCTGTCGTTGTTAATAAATTATTGCTGTACGATTAATTGATGTCACGATTTTGTGAAAATTTGTTTTCATGTTTTCCGATTTAAAATAATACTGATATACCAAATTAAATTCCATTTTATTTGGTGAAAAGTTTGTTTTATTTATCCGGACAACTCCTCTTAAATAAATATTGTATTTTCGGTAACTAAAATAAAATTGTGTTAACAAAAATCTTGGATACTAATAATACATTTTAAACGAAATCAGTCATAAAGATTTAAAACCATTTTAATAAAAGTTACCATAGTAAATAAGTGTTTGGAGGTTGCCGTTTTTGGAAAAGAAAACATCTTGAAGTTTGGAGGTTGGTGTCTTCGAGAACCGAGATAGCAGTTGGATATTCGTAACAACAACATCCGAGTGAACATTGCCTGCCTCCAGCTGAAGTTTGAAGACATCTTTCAATCGACAGGAAGGATTGTATCTGTGAGTTTTAAAATTTTTTATAACCCTGTTATTGGTATTTCCCTGCAAATAATATTTGTTATATGTTATTAATTAAGAATTTCAATTATTTACCTGTGTAAACACCTGTGAAGCAAATCATTTCATTTTCTTTTTCTAAATTTTCACATTTTGATCCAAACATTAAAATTTCTTAATTATTTGACATTTTTTGACAGTTTTAATTATTTTACACTTAAAGTCAGTAACGCATGCGTTAGAAAGCAAAACTTATTCAGACCAAATTTTATACGTCAAATTCAATTTAGTATAGGATATTTCTTATACAAAAATATATTATCTTCAACTAAATCCTTGAACCCTTTCCCCATTGAGAATCCTTTCGCCGAATAAATAAAATATAAATAAAATCTATAAATATAAACTAATCATTACAATTTAATATATATATATATATATATATATAAGCAAAATCACTCAATCACTGATAATCATCGCACAACGGCTCGACGGATCTACTTCAAATTTTGATAGACCTTCCTTTCGTACCCTAGGCGTCGAAATTTACTGCCAAAAAGGCAAAAAAGGATTTTCTGCCCAAACGGCAAGTGATACACCAGATTTTTGTACCGACGTCAGCAATTGTTATTAAAATCAATAAACAAAATTGTTTTACTTTTTAAAATTTCATACCAGTTGAAACTGGCAACTTACAGTAACCATTTAAAATTTCAAATTTATTTCTGTGGAATTGTTTTATTTTATTTAAAAAAGTAATTAAACAAGAATGTAAGTTCAAGTAGTACAAGAAATTTATGATTCTATATGGTAAACTGAAACGATCATACGAAATTGTCGAAAAGTTATTATAAAGTTCAAATGTATAAAGTAAATTAAAAGGAAATTTCGTTACACCAAAGAAAGTTTTCAAAAAAAAGTTTTCATAATTGGGACTTGTTTTTATGCAAAATCCATATTACATTTAAAGGAAAAACAAAAATTTGTTTTTACGGGTTTATTGGAGTTTTAATAAAAAGAAAAAACGACCACATTTGGAGTAAAATTGTTCTTTATCCGAAACCTCCACTATTGTATCTTTCCAGAGTTTATTGATTCAAAAAAAGGTTATGCTCAACGGAAGTTATTTTAATTCCCAAAAAATATATTTGATAGTTAAATAAATTAAAGTCTTGGACCAAATGAAGGGTTCAAATGGATTTTTAAAATTTAAAAAATACTAAACCGTTTTTCTTTCCATAAACTTATTTAGCTTTGGTAAAGGTATTAAAATTTATTGTTAAAATATTTATATGTTTAATAATTACATTAAAAAAAATTGGTTGCATTCCTGGGTTTTTAATATTATTTGTTTTTTAGCAAATATTTTGTCCAGATGGTATTCATTCTTAATAGGCTAAATTATTATTTTAACTATATATTCAAATAATAGAATTGTGTCTAAAATGTGATAAAATAAATTATTAAATTAATAATGTACTCAAAATGGTTTAAAGTGAATATTCCTTTATTAAGTTGTACTACAGATTACGAGGTTTTTTTAAAAAACGTAGCGAATTCCATATGATATAAATAAAAAATTAATTTTTTAGGTTTAAAACAATTAAAAAAACGAAGTTTTAATCATTAACAAATTCCAAACTCATATTTAGGTCTAGGTTTTTTGATTTTGATTACAGGATGATAAAATTTGCGTTAACCTAAATTATATGGCATAGGTCTGGTTAACCTAATTTTGTCGATAAATTTTTGATAGATGTTGTTTTCCCAGCATTTATTTTTAATTGTATCTGACAAATATGTATTTTTGAAACGTAACGGATTATTGTTAAGGCGGGCAATAACCCGGTATTGATTATATGAAAAACGCCAATTTTGCAAAAATTCTTTATCACGCAACTTTCAAACAAAAATAGATTCAAGTTTTAAAAAAGGTTGACCAGTTTAGTTTAAAAATGGTGCTTTATAATTGGGAAAAGCCCGTGACAATATACGAAATATTTGGTAAAAATTTTAAAATGCAATGTGTTTTTTGCAAGTTATCAAAACCCTTTAAATAAAGTATTTGTGAGGTTCAAAATGTAAAATAAAGCATGTTTATAAATATTTTTAACAAAAATGTTGCAAAGTTCGGGATTCAAAGTTTTTTTTTTTAATGGAATCTGTATATTTTTGACTTTTTTTTACTATTAAATGATATGTTTATTGGTTTACCGTACCTAATAAAATACTTATCTTTTTGGTTTTTAATGGTTTATTTTAAATTATACAATTAAAGGTTTCGTAAATACAGTTACTTCTAGTAGTAAATTAAAATTTTAAATATTTTTTGTTTTTTTTTACAAAACTATGTTTAAATTATGGTTTTAACTAATTTTTAAGAAAATTGGATTAATATTAATTTGTATTTTTTGGAAATCTTTAAACCTATTTTGTTAAATTTAAATGTTGTTCAAAAGCTTATTATTTTCTAAAAATTTTTTAAAAAATTTAAAAAGGGTCACATTTTTGGGAAATTGTATTAATGCTATTAGAATAACAATTTTCCCATAAATTGGTTTTAGGAAAAAAAAAATGGCTTAAATTATTCCAATGATGTAAGTTAATCTTTAATTTGTCTTGATATTTCGGTTTTCAAAAGGCAAAAAATTTTTGTTAAGTTGTTTTTGCAATGAATTTTTAAATAAAAATTTTTTTTTCCAAAATTTTTTGGATCTTTATCCAAAATTTATGTAAAAAATTTATGTCAAGAGTACGTAAATATGAATTTTCTTGTTTAAAATTTCTATTTTAAAATTTTGAATAGTTATAATTTAATTACAAAAAAACCAAAAAAAAAGTAATAATAAAAATTAAAATCTTGAATTAAATAACAAGATCTAAAAATAAAACAAAGTTAAAATTTTAAAAAAGTGCTATTTTATCAAAGTTGTAAAATTAACTCATATATGAAAAATTAAAATGAAAATCAAATTTTTGGTTCAAAAATAATTGTAACTTTAAATTCGAATAAACAATACTATCAATCTTTTTCGTTTTTCCGATATTTTTTTTCCCTGATAATTTAATGACAAATATCAACTTGAAATTTGGTATAACAAAGATTTAAATCCAAAATATTGTTTTGGACATTTAGGAATAAATGACAAAATTTTTATTTTTAGATTTTTCCAATTAGTAATATAATTAGAATTTTGTTATAATTTTTGAAAAAATGTTTCAAGATATTAGAAAACCGTCACTGTAAAAAAACAGTTTTTCGAAATACTGAATCTTAACAATTCAAAATAAAATCCAAAAAGAAATAAAATTTTACAAAAGTATTTTTCAATTTTTTTTAAAATATTGTCATTTTGAAAATTTAAAATCATTTTAAGTATACATTTTTTTAAATTTTGGTAAAAAATCAAATTTTATCGAAATGCATTCATTAATTTTTATAATGTTTTTATTTTTTCAAAAACCGTTTTTTATGTGGAAATATTGTACAATTTAGCTTTTTTTTATTTTAAATGCATAAAATAAAACATTTTCAATTTTTATTTGGGAATAAAGTAAAAATTAGAATTTGTAGAATTATTTTCTTTACAAAAACTTTTTAATATGCAAAATATTCGTACAATTATTTTTTTTTCGTATTATTTAACAACCAATTAAAGTCAAATATATAAAAAAAATAAAAGGGTATTTTTTTATTTATTTATAAATATTAAAAACTCAAATACAATTTTGAATATAGAAATCAATGGAAACTCCAAAAATTGAAATTATACCAATTTGGTTAATAATTTTGGTACATTTGCATTTAAAATTTGTAAATTATATATTACTGATGAGAATTTTTTTAATAAAATATAAAAAAACAAAAGTAGATTTCTAATTTAATTTATTTTATAAATATAATGGATATTAAAAATTAGTTATAGAATTTCTATGTTTCCTTATCATTTAGCTGTTAACATTTGTGTAAAATCATTGATATTTAACATTAACTAAAAGCAATTTTACCTTGTTTAAAAATAATTTAAATGTTGGTTTAAGCTTTTGTGTAGCTGTCGTTGACCTTTTATCTTTATTTAATGCACGAAGTGTGAGTACCTGTTTTAACTTTATTCAAATTATCTGAGATATAGATTTATGTAGCAAATAATTAGGAGTATGATAAAATTCTCTTTATGCATTTGTAACTTGTAGTGAAGTGTTGATGCCCTTTACAAATAAAAAATATTAATTTCATAGGATAATAATGCTAATCCTAATTGCCCAAATGTAGTTTATATTCAATTTTTAAAAAAAAACACTTATTTTTCATTTGTTCTAAAAAAAATTTTTTACAATTTTTTGTGTATAAATGGGGTGACTAAAATCCTAATTTGGATTTTACCATTGATATTGTTCAAATTTTATCATTATTCTACGTAAATGGGTTTAATAAAATCAATAAAAAAATATTTTTCGTTTGTGGTCAAACAATTAAATTTAATTATCTCAAATTGGTATAAACAATGCCTACTATTGTTTATATACAATAAATAAAAAATCAAACAACTATATTTTCCATTGTTCAAAAATTTAACTTTACAATTACTCCTTTGCTTGTATAAATGGGGATGACTAAAATGATTAATTTGTGGTGTTTAGCCATTGATTTTGTAAGGAGTAAATAAAATTTAATAAAAAAAGGGCACATATTTTTCGTTTGTGGTCAAAAAATTTAAACTTTACTCTCGTATACTTGCGCACAAACAGGGTTGAATAAAATGCTTAATTTGAGATGTTTAACCCTCGATATTTTTGAAAATTTTTATTATCGCCTATGTTGCATAAGATAAGGTGTAAATAACAAATTATGAAGAAAGGGCACGTATAGTAGTCGCCCTGAAAGATGACAATGACGTCACAAACTATACTGACTTCCACAAAAATTGCAACACCTAGAATTTATTGAACGATTTTTTGAAATTTTTTCAACGATGTCTTTCATTAGAACAAACAAACGATTAAAATTTGAAAAAAAAGAACAAAAACTAAAAATGTTTTTTTAATGAATTGCTCCCCGATTTATAATGTACTATTTAGACGGCGTGGCATGCTATCAATCAAGTGATCTATAGGCTTGTGGTATATCCCCAAGCTTCTTTAATCCGTAGCCGGAGATCGTCTAAGTTATCTGGAGGGTGTGGTAAATTACCCAGTCGCCTACCGACCTCATCCCATACATGTTTAATGGGCGACAAATCAGGCGACCGAGGAGGCCATGGGAGGACGGCGATGTTAGCTTCTTCCAAAAAACGTGTTTTAGCCCTTGCCGTATGAGGGCGCGCATTATCCTATTGGAAAATGGGATTTTCCAGCCCCTGAAGATATGGAAGCGCAACGGGTTCTACCACATTGACAATATAACCAGCGGCGTTTAAGTTGCCATCAATGAAGACCAAGGGTGATCTGCTACCCTATAGCATCACTCCTTGTGTGAGGGCTGTGTTGCGTTCCACAAAAAAATTTTAGATTTTCACGTTCTCCACGCGTCCGTCTGACCCTCCTACGACCATCGTGGGCCTACAAACAAAATCGGGACTCGTCACTAAACACAATTCGATGTCATTCTTGCGTCCAATTCGCTCTTTCGTTGCTCCATTCTAGCCTGCGTAGACCGTGAAGTGGTGTAAGAGGAAGACAAAAATGGATGACATAAACGCAGCCCATAAGACCTTATCCGGCGATAAACAGATGACATTGACATTCTGGGTCCTACACCTCTCATCCAATCATTTGCAATCGATCGAATTGTTGAAAATCCGTCTCTTGTGGAAAAGTCTTAAGCGACGTTCTTCGCGATCTGTAGCCCAATCCGATCCAGGGCGACGTTGTTGCACCCTTTCCTCGGACCATTTGGACCAACATCTCAATACCATTGTAACAGTTCTCTTAGCGAAAGTCCGGCTTCTCTCATGCCAATAATACGGTCACGTTCAAAATCAGTCAATTGGGAAAAATGTTGATGTTGATGTACTCTTGGGATTGTTCCCAAGTTCAGAACGAAATTGTGAACAAACAAACAAAACAAGTAAAATTGACAGTTAATTACAGACTGATTAGTTTATTTCTTCAAATTTATTGTTACTAAGTGCAAAGGAAAAAACAGAAAAAAACTACTAACTAGATTTTATTTAAATTCTAATCGTTTGTTTGTTGTAATGAAAGACAAGAAAATTTCAATAAAACCTTCAACAAATTCGAATAAAGGGCGGTCTTTTATCCGAATATTACGAGAGTATCAGAATTTCAAGTGATTTGCCATGGTGTATTCGAATAACGCAATTTCGTGCTGCGTGGGAGAACACCTGCTACTTGTACCGTAAACATGTGCAAAGCTTTTTTTTTCAACCCTTGATTGGATACATTTACTTCTTAGTTACAAAAATGTATAAAAGAAAATATACTCCCAAAAACAAAACAGTACGAATTCTTGACATATCATCGATACTCTTCAACCCTCTTCTTTTTCCGTTCGCGACAACTTCGATTTCATGTTGACATTAAAATAATGAAATTTTCTCCGTCCACTACCTACAATATGAAAACTGTTTAACATTAGCATTTACTTATGAAACATTATCTACCATTTAAAGAGTTGTAATTGCACGCCATCCCGTACTTTCGTGACATTTGTTTTCAAGAGAAACGATTGTCGATTTTGGGGGTGTTGTATTTTTCCCACTGAGTTTTGGAATTTGAATAATCAAAAGACTTTTAGAGAGAACCCTTGGTAAAATGCCTATACCGAATTTTATTAATAAGTTTAGGAGTTCACAAACACGTTTTTCGTGTTTCTGGTCATATAATTTTTCAAGGTGAAAGGTGCAATGTTTTCCAAGAAAGTTGGTTTGCTTCACAAAGTGTACGTCACTGTGAAATTTGTATTACTTTTTTAATCCTTCAAACAGCATAAATATTTTTTGCGTCACGTACCATTGTGTACATGTCTAAAGAGATACAAAATGTTTATTGTGTATTGGCGTACATTGACTTTTACAAAATTAACATGGTCTATAAAATTGTAGATTTTAATACCATTGTATGTACCAAACAAATATGCAATTGCGTTGCAGCGTATTTAGAATGTCTGAATAAAAAGTAATGCTCAAAGTCTAACCCAAATGAATGCCATTGCCATTACCACAAACTTTTTTTCTATAAATTTAAACATAACGTTGTGCTAGTAAAAAGTAAAACAATGAATTTTGAATACAATTAAATATGTAGAAATTAAAGGCAACACGCGATTTTGCGTTACATTAAACGATAATTGTGGATTAAGTTAAGAAACGATTAATTCTGCATACCATTCTCAAACCACTTTTTATACATTATATTTTAACCGTATATTCATGTACTTACACAAAAATATTAGTAGTGTAAATGGTTATTTTATTACACGTCTCCACCTATGAACGTTCGAGTTTCATGTTTGAAGTGTAAATTTACAATACGTATACGTATGTACATGTTGCTTCTGCATTTAAAATTTGTCACACGTCATATCGTTGTTTCACGTTTGCGCAACTTCCTACGCCTGTATTGATAAGGATGTATGACCAAAGCGTATACTTTCTGACTTGTTGAATAAGAGACTGGCGCCGCGATAATTAGGGTCAAATAAGAGAATGGCGGTTAGTCGTGTGACTGCCAATGACTCATATTAACGTGGTTTGTATTTGTATAATTGTATAACTGTTCCTGGATTTCTACTTCCGAATGAATATATCTTTAGGGACCAGATGATTATAAAATTAAACAGTAGTAAAACATTTTCAGAATTGATTAAAAATATATATTGTTTGTTACTTTAAACATTGCAAGCTTGCCTTATTTTTAAATTTTTATCTTTACCATTCTGAGGTTTACTTGTGATAGCGTTAATCAAACTATTTTATGGCATATTATTGTTATAAATTTAAGTAATCTTGTATTTGGTTTGCTTTATAGACAAAATTGTGGATTTTAAGGATAAACCAGGTCATTCATCGTTTTTTACACCAAGACGTATTATTTCTACGATTAACCGATTAATGGTGGATGAAAGGCATTCTCTTTATTTAATTTTTTGACAGAATACAATAAACCCTAAATATGGACTAGTTTTATGCACGTTACATTATAATCTGATAATTGTAACCAAATTTCTTTGATATAATCATCTTTTTATAACCCGTGGACATCATTATGACCCAGCGAACTATAATGAAACGTCTAAAGTTGAAAACAATAGGCCCAAAACTACGAGTTTTTTTTAACATTTCCTCCATACGAGTTTTTTTTAACATTTCCTCCATAAAGTGGCTACATCACACAAATTCCTTAAGGCCGGTCTCTGGCACCGAAAAAGGGAATTTCTATAAATTTTTAAAATGCTAGACCATTCTTTTTTTTGGGTAATAGATTAAAGTCACCCTTCGTCTTCATAATATTATTTCTTTTTTTGAAATTAAAAAATTAAAATGTTTTTTTTTTTTATATTAAAACAAAAATATAATCTTCTAAAACAACGTATATTTTTCGTTAAGAAAGAAATTATAAACTTTAAAAAACAACCCGAAAAACCACACCACTGAAAAATACATATAAGTAAAACACGAATGTCTATTTTTATACACAAATAGAAACTGAAACTATTCATCTAAATTTCCATCAAGATTTTCTAAGCATTGTGGACATATGCATTTGATATGTTCCAGACATATATTTTATTTATTGCACTTCTCACACGAATATTTTGTTTTTCTGCTTTTCTTACTTTCACAGAAATAGCAACTACCCTATGTGATTGGTTTTGGAGTATTTTCAATTGTAATACCACAAATTTCTCTGAGCCTCAGTTTGATTGTTATTGATTTCGCTACATCCTATACTTTAACTTCAATATTAATAAGTTTGGCAACAGTGTACATTACACTTTGGTTTTTCAAATAATTGTTAACATGTGGTAGTTTAAACCATTTCTAATTTGTTGAAGAAAATCACATGTCTTCTTTTCTGGTTCTTTTTGATAAGGAGAAACGCCATTTTTAAGAAAAATTGATGCGTCATTAGAAAACTAACATGATGTATGGAGAAGATTTCTATAATTTTATTGTAATATTACTTAAAAATTAATAGTTTTGATACTGGATTTGGCTTTTTATATATCTAATTGTATTAAATTTGGTTAGTGATCGTATTTTACGGATCTAATTAGTTTCTAACACAAATTTTGCTTCGAATCAAGGTTAATTAAACCACTTTCTTTCGATCCATTAATAATTTGAAATCAATAGGTACATATTGTAATATTGTAAATAACAAACATTTTAAAGAAAAATTTTGTATGGTCCCGGAGGTGTCTTATGACTCATATTTTAATAAAGCGTGGTTTAAGATTTTAAAACGTATGTCGTTATTGGTTCATATAGTTGGTAATTTTGAATACCAACAAAACATCGTCAATGTTTCTAGGTTATTTTCAAATTTAAGCCGCGCTGTCAAATTTAAATAGTGAAAATTATTAGCCCACCTGGATAATGGAAGTTAAAGGTAAACTTGGGTTATCACGTTCCATCTGGAAATAATGCAGTATATTTTTAACATTACTTGAGTTTGGCTTTTCAAAGATTTACCTTTTAATGACTGCAAAATAAATAAATGCATTCAATCGATTGGTAATACATTTTGCATTATAAACTTACCTCGTAATAGTGAATATTAATAATAATAGTTTTGAAAAAAACCTGTTGTTTACAAATGCAATGAAACTAATAAATTGAAGCGAAAGATAAATTATTATAACTACAAAAACGATGCGATTATACAAAACGAAATACGAAGAATAATTTGAGGTTAAATAACCAAGAAGACATCTGACAGCGTCATGCGCTTTGACTTTGGAATCGACATACGTTTTTAAGTCCTGCATTTAAAATATATAGCAGACGTATATTATATAACCCGTCTTTCTTTAAGTGGGAACTTCCACTAAGATAAACGGAAACGGATGCATTTCACAGTAATAATTATATCCCCATCCTCGAGTCCGTCATGAGACCTCTCCCCGGCGCTACTATATCACTCATTTTCTAACACAATTAGTTTATATAGGTTCTTTTCGTCTTATTGGATTTTATCGTTTCTTCCGTCCTCAAGATATTATTGACCGATACTACCAGTACAGTAGGCTAACGTTTCTCCGAGTTATGAAATAACATACAACTAACTGCTCTCCGAGACCGAGCATAGGACAGTTTATGGGTACTCCTTCACATGGTATCATCCGTTTGACTAAAACATGTAAATTATAATAATAATAATAATAATGCCTTTTATTAGTTTGATGCACACAGTTACAGTTACATGAAATTGTATAAAATTACCTATATAAGTATGTATGTGCATGTAACAAACTGAAGTTCAGTTAGTAGTTACATACGTCACTACTTCTACTCTTCCATAACCCATTTTATTTAGCATGAATTTTGACCGGAAGATTACAATTTAGAGAAGTTTTGTTTGTTTATCTGGTAATACATTCGACTAAGTGATACACCGTACATCATCCGGTGAGTGCATTTTATTGACTAATTTTGCGAGTCCCAATAGTGCATATTCGGTCGATGGCTCCTTAGTCATTAAACTTAGAAGATAAGTTTAAATACGAAAGTTGTCTATTTTTATAAGCTGCATAATCTAAAAATAGTTTGGTTTTACAGGGTGTAATATAAAAGCGGTACAATATAGAACTTTTGATTTTTAAATAGAACACCCTATATATTATTTTATTTTTCGATTCTCCTTATAATTTTACATCTTTTTATAAGAATTGCTTACAAGCTAAATCTTTCAGTTTTTAAAATATTTGCAAAGTTAACTAAAACTGACATTTTATGTAGTAATTCAAGTAGGCGTATCTCAGTTATTTTAAAGATAAAAATAATCTTTGGTATAGAATTTATTCATACATGAGCTTACTTTAATCTACTGTCAAAATTGGATTTCAATATACAGAGTGATCACAAAATGAATTCAATAACATAAATTTGAAAATGCTATATCTTCATTTTTTAAATGGCACACCTATATTTTTTAATGCCTTGTCTTCATCTATTAGTCGGCTTTCATTTCTGTTAAATATGTTCTATATCTATCTCTAATAGTTTCGGATATATTTAAGTTTGTTCAATTTTTTCGTTGATAAATAACACTGAAGAAGAGTAAAATTAGTCGGTCAAAGCAAGCTATGAATACATAAGAAACTAAAAACATATTAACTGAAATACAAACACTTAAAATTATAATAAATGTTCAATGTGACCACCATTTTGTTGCTGGCAAACTTGAAGTCTTTGAATAGACGACAAATTTACTTTTCGTGACGTGGAAACATTTTTATTTTGAATGACGTCTCTAATTCTTGCCTTCATATCATCTACAGTCGTTGGAGGAGTTTGATAGAATTTTTCTTTAATCCATCTCAAAAGAAAAAAGTCTAGCCTTGTCAAGTCAGTCGATCTTGCAGGCCAGGAGATCGGCCCTACTCTTCCAATCCATTTGTTTTGAAACTGGATATTTAAATCATTTCTAACGTTTCTGCTAAAATGCGGAGGAGCGCCATCTAATTGCAGCCACGTTTCTCTAAAGGTTTGTAAAAAAATAAAAGTTTCAAATTCGTTGCACAAGAAGTTTAAAAATGAATCTCCATTGACCGTGTTTTCAAAAAAATATGGTCCTATAAATCTTTCCCTAATAATTCCGGCCCAAACATTAAGTGACCAGCGGTGTTGATGATCAACAGGAATTATAAATCTGGGATTCTCAGTATCGTAATAATGAAAATTATGTCTATTAACGTATCCATTTTTGTGGAGAGTAGCATCAGTAAATAAGATCGTGTTAAAATAGTTGGGTTTTTCTAAATTTTTATTTAAGGCCCAATTGCAAAAGTTTAATCTATTAACGAAGTAAGGCATCCTCGTCTAATTCTTGTGCAAGTTGGACATGGTATGGATGATATTTATATTTTTTATAATTCTATTAACTGATGATTTTGAAACTCCAACTTCTAATTCCAATTGTCGGCAAGAAACGTGAGGATTTTCAATCACGGATTGAAGAACTAAATGTTTATTACCTTCGTTAATTGCGGTTCTTTCTCGTTCTAAATTGTCTTCGTAATGAATACTGCCAGTTTGCTCGAAACGCTCTTTCAATCTTACAAATTCTGCAACTTGCGGGGGCATTTGGAAATTTTTGCTTATAAATTCGATGAGCTAAAAGACAATTTTTATCGCTTTCACCAAGGACTTAAATCATATTAACAAGTTCTTCTTTTGAAAAATTCATTTTGTAATTTAGGAAGTAAGTATACAACACTACACAAATATTAGCACTGTTTGACAAGTTTGATTTCTTCATTTGTTTTCGTTCATCTTTTGTTTTGCGCTCTTTTGATTAAATTGTTTAATTTTACGATGAATCGTTTAAAAACATCTCAAATATCTCTTAAAAATGGTGGTCTCATACAATATTTATTATAATTACAATTTATGTATTTCAGTTAATATTTTTAGTTTCTTATGTATCCACAGCTTGCTTTGACCGACTAATGTTACTCTTCATCAGTGTTATCCTTGTTTATATACATTATAGTTAGTCAATGACTGTGTTAAACTTGGAAACATTTATATGGATGCAAAACGGAGTAGTTTTGGATGCAAACACTGAATTCGCATATCTGGCGCTGTTTGTACCAATATTACAGATTTCTAGGTTGAAAATTAGTAACTTTTATTACAGTTATCTACAACAATAAAGTTGAAAATATTTGTAAATGACATACGTTCTTTTTATTTGATGTTTAAAGGGCATTATATGCAAAGTAACAAAGCACCGTCTACGTAAACAACTGATATTCGAAGAGAATTACATCATTCCTTTGATACAAAACAATACATTTAATGAAATGGACAGTTCTAATTTCTAAATATTTCTGTACAGATTGAAATGAAGGTTGATATATGTTTTGTAAACGTAAATTATTTTGAAAAAATATTGTTAGAAAATCTAAATTAAAATCACAATGAAAGGTACAAACAAAAAAGCGTAAAACATAAAATTCAAACTACATGTGCGATTTTATTCAACTATAAAGCATTTAGAGAGCGGCAATATATCCGAGCACCGGAAAATCTTACGATTGACTGTCCACCATCCTCTCTTATTTCTAAATACATGCCAAAATTAGGCGTATTAATTTACAAACATTGGCATATTAAAATCGTTATATTTCTAACACTATTAAGAAAATAAAACATCTCATTTGGGACAAAAGTTAATGAATTATTCTAATTAAGAATAATATTGCTGATAGATTTATTGCATTCCAGAAGTCAATAACGAAAATACCATAAAAGTCATGTCCTAGTAAAAATGTTATATTATTTATTTTCTATAAAGTGAATAAAACATCTGATTTCTAATTATATATATCGTATACAAATGAACGTTTATATATGTAAGCGTTTTAAACAAACATGGAATAATAATTAGAATTCCAATTACAATTCGATCCTTGTTTTGTGAACAAGGGTTAATTATATTTTTTACTTTTCAGGCTCCTAATTTTAACACCCCTGTGTAATATTTGTGTGTCTAGATTTTAAGCGTAATTATATATTTTCGAGTTCTTTGTAAAATCCTTGTTTATGTATATAATATATATATATATATATATATATATATATATATATATATATATATATATATATAAACAAGGGTAAAACGAACTATAAAAGGGCCCAATGACATTGAACAGAGTTCAGATTCACTTTATGGTTAGTACCTACAGTAGTGTAATTTTATAAAAATAACAAAACCACATCTTTATTCGTTTCAATAGTATTTATTAAACATTTCTACGGGAGTTAATAGTGAATAATTGTAATAAAAGTACTGGAATTAAAACGACTTTTGTTAAAGTAGGTAATATAATAATCAAATATTTAATCGCGGATAATAATGTCGGGAAATAAATGTGTTTATTATAAATGTGGCAAAAGTAGAAGAACGAATCCACATCTAGTAATGCACAGATTTCCAGTGAAGGACGAAAAACGCTCAAAAAAATGGATTAAAAACTGTGGTGAGTACAAATTTCAGTGGAAAACATAAATACATACATTAAAACTTCTAAATAGCGATCACAATTTTTTGTGCAAAATGCCTGTTTGTTAATGAAAGAATAAATGAAAAAGGTATAGATTATTGAGGCTATTATCATAAAGTTTCGATATATAAAGTGGCGTAGCCAGGATTTAAAATAGGCAGATATAAAAATGAGTTTAAGATTTTTTATGCCATAATAACGAGTAAATAATAATGAAAAAATTATATATAACTTTGCATCCCTTGGTAAATAAGCATCTGGCACTAAAGTATTAACCATTTAAATGCAGAAACATGAACAAAGTTTATTGTGCATCACTTAAATACCCTAATAAATACATATTTTTACGATTTCTGGGTAAATTTAGTCATTTGTTTTGGATTAAACGAAAACACCAAATGTATATTTTGCATTATTTAAAATTTCATTTTAAAGTAGAGGCGGTGTGAATCATAAACCTAGGTCCCTAAATTCCGACACATTTTTGTTTATTGTGGTATGCCGGAAGTACATAAATCGGCAATCCTTGCCATCTACCGTGACTATTGACCAATTACTAGAAAAATCTCCATTTATGTTTAAATTTTTTGAATGCTGTTTGAATTGTCAACAACTGTGTGATAATGTGTTTATCTAGGTAATTTAATTTTTTCTATTAAATAGAAAATTTTGAAGCCTTCAAAATGTGAGGCCGCGGCCGCCATTGTTAATACGGCACTGATAACATTATGTACTTATATTTTCAATTTGCTTATCACAATTGCAAAATTGACATGACATACAATTAATTTAAAACTATAAAAATGGACAGACATTCGAAACTGCAATCAACTTATAATGTATGTCCTAGATTTTTTCGAATATTATGATAGGATAATTAAAATTAAAAGTATATCTAGAAGTAGAATCTTAAATTTAAACGTGGTTACCGGAATTTCTATTTTAAAGTTTGTTATAGGTATGTATAGTTCTGCATTTTTTTCGCGTTTGCCGTTTCATGTATGCATTGTGAGTTGTTAGTTGGAAAGTTGTAGCAAATTTGTGTGAGTAACACTAACAGGGCCTTATTGATAAATAGGATGTGTAAGTCATTCTCGTTCCTGATTACTTTATGGTCTGTTTCCGCTAATATTTCATCTCTTAGCTTGTAAAAGGGCGTCGAAGAGTGAATGTGAGAGATGGCCCTGTCTGAAATGCAGAAAAATTAGCGTTCATCGTGGATGAGTTTGATTGAAAATCCAAGGCTATGACAACCTTAGGGGGCCCACCTGGCTACCCCACTGTAAAAATGTATCTTTCTGTTTTTCTTCGTTTCTCGTTTGCCTGTTATGGTGTCGGTTATTGGAAGTTCAACCAGTTCTCCCATTTTGTCTGTTTCGAACCGTGTTCCCGAGCTTTTCTGTTTTTCACATGTTCTGTTTTCTTTCCTAAAGTTTTCCCCGGTCTTGCAATTTTACTGCTCTTTGATTGTATGAGTGTTTTGTTTTCCTTTCCTTTTTGGTTATTCCATGTGAAATCAACGCACCCATTTTACCTCACCATTTTAGATTTTGGTAAAATTTGGTACATTCATAGTGGGTACTGAAACCGTTTTTGAAATATGGCTATGTAAAATTTACAAAACTAGCCAAAAAGCGTGCACAGACGGTTTTCAAAGCGCTCTAGGAGCTGCTCTAATTAACCTGTACAGCTGAAAAAGGTGTCATTTTGCAGCATTCTTTATGCTCTTTCTAGTGATATACAACATTACATTAGGTTCTAAATAAGAATTTATTCAAAATACAAATCGAGGTTTTGATTTTTAAAATATTTCCATAAATACTTAATGCTGTTGTAAATCACATGGGAAAATATAAATATGGGATAATGATGACTTCATTGTTAAGAAAAATTATTCCTAAGTCTTGTTTAAATTAATTAAAATATGCAGAAAGCTAATGAAAGAATATCAGAAATATCATCTTAAAACAAACCAATCTGCATATTCTATAATTAAATTAAGTTGATTGCTTACTTTAATTACATACAATTTAAACTATTAATTGGTAAAACAAAAATATTGAACATTGAACCTATACCTACCTATAAGTATTAACAATGATAAATTTTCTGAAAAATCACATGTAACAACAAATTCCAATTCATTAACGTTTTCTTTTGTGGAGTTAAGAAATGCTCTTTATTGTTTGGCAATGAAGTAATGTCAAACCAAATCTTACTATAGAATAAATCTATAAATTCCTCGGAAGTTTTCTGTATGATTTCCAGATTACACCGGTCAACTAAGACCCACTGGTGTAATTCAACTCGTTCAATTAAATGTTCATCAAGAGAGTCTTGTAAAATGTTACGTATTACAGTTTCTCCTGGGAATATTCACAATTTTCCATGTTACAATCAATTGATGATGGGTTGCAAAGCATTTTACAATGCATTGCCATTCGTTACCAATTTAGTTTGGCGTTGTCTATTATTAATTTTATGTTTTGGTGAGTTGTGTACACACAAACAGAGTGTGTGCCACTCTGTCCAGCTAATATACATGTGTTGGTCTCAACTCAGCAAATTTAGAGAAACACATTTTATGTTAGGAAAGTTGTCTTTAAGGTTACACAAAATAAATCATTTTGATATTTTTGCTTAACTTCCATTTGGTTCTGTGATCGTCACACAATCTTTAATACCTGGCAGTGGCCGGCTAACTTTATCATTTTCATAAAATGGCTGTACAGTTTTGAAAGTTTCTATTGGTAAACATATCCTTCCATAAACCTTTTTCTTTCAAAATTTTTTGGATTACCGAAAGTGTAATCAGGAGCATTAAAGTCATTCCTTATCTTCCTGATACTCCAAGTTTCAGGTAAACTTAATATAATCATTAGTTTTATTGCCCTATTTGTAAAATGAGAAAAGTTAGTTTTGAGATTTAATTATCCACCTTAGAAGGAAATAATACAGATTGTATCATTTCTGTAAAATTAACCACTCAGCATTGCTTATTCTTGAACCAATCACGAACGTATTTCATAAAAACACGGCTTGTTTATCCAATGAACTTCTATGTAGCGTATATTTTAGATAATTAGTGACGGCTGATACTGAGACGTTTGTAGTCCCGAAACCGGTACAGTAAATTAATTAATATACATTTTGTGTCTTTTTTCCTATAATATTTAATAGGTTAATAGTTTAAATATCACTGGGAAGATCATAAAGAATGCTGCAAAATGACACCTTTTTCTGCTCTGTTGCTCAATTAGGACAGCTCCTGGAGCGATTTGAAAACCGTCTGGTCACGCTTTTTGTGCTAGCTTTGTAAATTTTACATAGCCATATTTCAGAAACGGTTTGAGATAAAAAATGAAATTTGATTCTTTTAGTCTCAGCGCCCACTATGAGTATGCCAAATTTCAGCAAAATCTAAAATGGTGAGGTAACATGTTTATTCAAAGTGCGTTGATTTGTCACCCTTTTTCATTCACGATATATGTCCAATTCACATCAATAGCTTCCTTTTAAATTTTTCCCTGTTTGGTTTTCTCGTATATTTGTCTATTCTCCATTTATAGAACATTATTATACCTAATATTTTTATAAAATTTCATTTCTATAGCTCACAGCCTCTTTTCATGCTTTAGTTGTGTGGCCTGTGCTTCTAAATTATATGTATAATGCCGTTATGACAAAACCATTACAAATTATTGTATTTGTTTCGGAGAGTTCTCTTTACCTAAAATCGTTTTGTTTGTTGTACAGTAGATTTTTGTTGCTTTGTTTATTTTACAAAGCAATGTTATAACTATCATCTGTTACAATCGGATTATTTACTTTTTGTATAGATAGTTAGTATTAGATTTCTTTTGATTCCTTCAAGTTAATAGTTTTGTTCTCAACGTCAATGGTCTCGAACCACTCGACCGAATCCACATTAGAAGCAGTTATTGTCCATTTTAACACCACTTTCCGTCTTTTCAGAGTCGGAATTGAAATCTTAGTTTTCGCTTTCCTCGATTTCATGCAATTTAAATTGACAAACTTACAGATTGAGAATTAACATACCTACGTTAAAGAACAATGTCCACATAGTATGTAATTACATTTTTTTGATGTGATCCAAAATGGAAGTTTTACTGTACAGTTTTGTGCTTTGTGAGTCAATTAATAGTAGTCCAAATACCCTGTTTCCTACACAGTTTTTCATCTAAATTTGTTAAATTTAGTTTAATCTAATGTCGATCGATCTCTTACAGGCAATACAAATTTGGTATTACTGTTACCGGAACAGTTAAGATGTAAATACATTTGTAATGAGCATTTTTTGGAAGAAGATTTTTTGGGACCGGATAAAAGATTAAAACGATCTGCTATTCCAATACCATATTCGTCTAATCAATCGAAAGTGCAAACGTTATCTCAAAATATTAGCAGAAGCGTATATCCTAACCAACCTGGCCCTTCTCATGTTTTGGAATTTCCACATACGCCACAGAAAATTGTATCACCGAAAGCATTACCCAATTCTCCGGCAACACAGCAGTGGTTAGTTGATATTTCTGACTTACCTAGTCCTCAATCGTCAACCAAAATTAAAGAAAATTATTCTGCCCATCAGATGTAGACACACCAACAAAGAAGCGTCTTAAATCAGCCGTGCAAAATCTCAAAAAAACTTGCTTATAAAACTTCATTACTTTCAAAATCCAAAAAAAATACTATTCACAGCTGATTTCAAGAACATTTTGGAAAGGCGCTTTTATGTATCTTCCCAATCAAGAGCTCTTGTACGGATGCAATTGCTGCATACGAAAAAATCATCGTGGTTAAAGGATGAAAGAGATTTTGCATTAGGACTGTACTTTAAGTCTCCTGCTACATACAAAATGCTTCGTACACAACTAATATTACCATCTGTTTCGGTCATAAAACAATGGATTGGTAAAAGTCATTCTTTAGAACGGGATTTAACGAGGTGCTTCTTACTGATTTAAAACTGAAAATTAATTCTATGTCTCAAGAAGAAAGATATTGTACGTTGTGCTTTGATGAAATGTCGATCAAAAAGTATTTAGAGTATTCAAAAGCGATTGATGTAATAGAAGGATTTCAGGATTTAGGCACATTGGGTAGAACAAATAAACTTGCGAAAGAGGCGTTGGTTTTGTAGCTCGTGGATTATATGCACCTTGAAAATTCCCTTGTGCTATTTCTTATCTGCTAGCGCCACCAATCACAGATCACTTAAAGACTTAATAATATATGTAATTGGAATAATAAAAGAAATAGGACTTGTATTAAAAGCTTTAGTTTGTGACCAAGGAACTAATAATCGTAGTGCTATTACAAGCTTAGGTGTAGTAGATACTAACGAACCATACTTTTCTATCAAGAATGTAAATACTTTGTAATATATGATGTACCACATCTTTTAAAAGTTTAAGGAATAACTTATTAAGTGGAAATTTTGTACTTCAAAATAAAATAATTAGTTTTAAATCAATAGTGAAAACATTTGATATTGATCAAAAATGTAAACTCGGTGCTAGGTCACTACTGAAAATTACACCAGCACATCTAAACCCAAATGCATTTCAAAAACTATCTGTTAAGTTAGCTGTACAAATTTTTAGTAACAGTGTTGCAGCAGCAATCCGTACTGCAGTACAATCTGGTGATTTAGATGACGATACAGCAACGGCTACAGCAGAATTTTTACAACGAGCAAATAATTTGTTTGACTGTCTTAACTCGGTGCATCTATACAGTAAAAATCGTTATAATTGCGCATTGTCTAAGAAAAATCCAGTAGTAGAGACTACGTTACATAACTCTCTAGAAATATTTAAAAATTCAAAATTTGATGTAAAATCAAAGAAATTTTCGAGACCTCCATCATTTGATGGATTCTTAATATCTATAAATGCGATACTAATGCTATATAAAGAAGAAGAAGAACGAGGAAAGACTACATTTTAACATCTCGACTAAATCAAGATGTAATTGAAAATTTCTTCTCTATAGTTAGACAAAGAGGAGGTTACAACAAAATCCAACTGCACGAATGTTCAGATTAACATTTCGAAGCCTATCCCTATCAAATATTCTGAAACCGTTTAGTTCCTATAGTAACTGTTGTCAAGATACGGATATTTTCGTAACTGATGAATTTGAAACAAGTAAAATTATTGATAAGGAGCAGCTAAATATTCCTTCAACGTCTATCATTGAAAAAGAAGCAGAAAACATGTATAGCGCAAAACTGGATGCTGAAGAAGTCATTGAAATAACTGTATCTCAATTAGAAGATTGTTCAATTACGTATTTTGCTGGCTATTTAGGGAAAAGATTATTTGATACTTATAGATGTGCCGACTGTGATAAAGAATTAATGAAACAAGATTTATGTTTAGAAGATAAGTCTCAACTACTGATTTTAAATAGACTCTATCAAAGTAAAACAGGCTTAAGGAGCTTACGAGCTCCCAATGAACTACTTAAAACAGTATGCCATGTTGGTCTTAAAGTGTTTATTAAACTTTTTTCAAAGATTTATTTTGAGGAAAATCTGAAATTCAAACTAGTAAACGCAATTTTAAGTGAAATTAATCAAAAGAACATAGTTTTGACATAGAAGATAATATTCATGGACCTCATAAAACTTCATAATAGAAGCACTTGTTACTGCGCGTATTTTTCAGAATGTAAACAACTTAATAAAAATGTTGCAACGAATACATACCTCAAAAACATGATAAGTTGAAAATAATAAAACATATTTAGATCTAGCCAAATTTCAGTAATGGAAGTAATCATTCATTACTCAATTACTTTTTCAGTAATGAGTAATTGTCAGGTATTAATTTTGTAAAATGTAATGTACGTGGTCGACCTCGAAAATTTGATTTTGTAATAGAAATATTTTTATTACGGTGGTTACCGCGATAGTAAAAGATAATTTTATATTAAGTCGTAATTTGATATTGGTATTCAGAATATTTTACTTTAAATATTTCTGTCAGAGGGTTGGAAAGTAGTTAAATAATTAAAAAACATATGTTTGGAATTAGGAAAAACAGGTGTTCGCTCGAAACTGCTTTTACCGAAAGAGTGTTGTAAATTTCTAAATTACACATTGTACATAAAATGTCACGTTTTATAAGTAGGTAATGATTTTAGGACTTGTCGTGATTCAAAAGGAGTGTTGTTTGTGACGTTGAAATTCAATATTAGAGATGGTGTTCGTTACGGACGATTACATATTTTAATTAAAATTGGTGTTTCTTGTAGTAATGCATGTGAGGAGTGTTCACACGAAATACTTTGTTCTTGGTTTTATTGCTTATGTAGGCAATTTGAGGGATAAATATTCCCAGAGGAGATTAGGAAAGTTATTTGTGATCAATTTATCGAGAGGGACGGATCGTTTTAATTGTTTGATTAATAAAATATGAATTGATCGTTTTTATTGATTAAAAATAAAAATTAGGAGTATTAGAATTTTGATTGATGCAGATTGATTTTGGTGGTAGCTGTAATAGCTCGATTTATCAACACTTTTAGCGGGTGTAGTTATTAAAACTAAACAACGCGAATTTGTCTTTCCTTGTTTTGTGTATTACCCTTGTTTATACAAGGGTATTACCAAAGAGTATACACAGTACTAATCGATAAAGAGAAAACTGCACATATTAACCCCTGTTAATAAAATACTTATCTTTTGGGATTTTTAATGGTGTACTTTAAATTTTTCAAATTTGACAAAATTGTTTACTACATCTTTAACAATTTTTAATAAACATTACTACTGACGAAGATAACTGTAAGTGTTATCGAAACGTTTAGATTGTATAATTTAAAGTACACCATTAAAAATCCCAAAAGATAAGTATTTTATTATGAGTGTTAATGGTGAAAGTTTACATTTTCATATTAACCCCTGTGTTTGTGTTCACTTTAAAGGATATATTTTAAAACGTAAGTAAAATTTAAGACGTATTAAGGTTCACAGAAAAACAATTCGACATACTCATTTAAATTTTTTAAGGAAGACAAAAGCTTTGTTTTGCAAGGGTAGTTTAAATTTACGCACAAAAGGTGATTCATGTGAATCGACATTATTGATTGATAATACTTTATACTATTGTGTTATATATATATATATATATATATATATATATATATATATATATATATATATATATATATATATATATATATATATATATATTATGAGAGAAGGAAGCACCATTGTTTATTGCAGTGCATCTGCTGGCACCTCTGATTCCACCGCTTATTTTCGAATTATCTTTGTCTCTGTACCTAATTTTTTATTGTACATGTATATTGTTTTGTGCTTATATTCACAATTTCTATGTGTAAATTCCCTGCATATTTTCTTGTTGTCTGTGAAATTGATTATTACCGGTTTAATTTCTCGCTTGTTATATTTTATATGTACTTTGAATTTTAAACTGCATTATTAATTGTTCTTAATTATTTTGGTGATAAAGACCGGCATGTTTGGTATCGCCATTGTTGTTTTTTTTACGTATTAATGCCATAATTGTGAATATGATTGCATTGTTTTTTTTGTTTCTGTCTATGTGTAGTTAGTTGAATAGCTTTTCATTTTATTTTTCTGTATAAATTTTATAAGGTACGCACCTTTGACTTGATTTAATAATGTTTTATCATGTATTGAACTTTTCTATTTTGTTTTATTTTATTTGATTTATTGATGTACTTATGCCATTGTTTATTAATTGATAAATTGGGTTTTCTTAAAGGCGGTTCTTTCCCAATTTAAAATAAAGACAAGAGCAGAACCGTCATTGCACATCGCTCGTTACTGCTAATTTGAGTAGTTTTATTTGTTTACCTGTCCCACCTGATGCAACAAATTAACCTTATTCAACCCTATCTCATTCACGTACCACAGCGTATGTTACTTACCACTAGACGATCAATTATTTTTATCAGTTTCGAACTTTGCGAATAGTTCGATGATCAGATTGGTAAATCAATTCGGATTATTTAATACGGCCAGGATAGTCAGTTTAAGTGATTAATTTGCTTAATAGAAGTATTATTGAAGGTAAAGTCAACTTAAGCAATTAATATGAGAATTAGTAGGTAGTATTATTGTCAGCAAAGTCGACGCATCCTTTAGCAATTGTTTTGTTCTTGAATTTGCATTATGCGAACGAGTTCAAATTATCACGGTTTCATGATAGGGTACCTGCCGGTTATGACAGTAATGAGTAATTAAATGAATTATTTTTGTGAATACAGGCCCAATTTTGTCCGTGATCCCCGGATTCCGATATTGTAATCACTATATGTACCTATATTATCTATTTTGTACCTAATATTCGTTTACTTTCCATCATATATAACCTTAGACCATACCTAAGTTTACAACTAACTACCTTTGTAATTAAGTAAGTGTAACTTGGCATTCGCGAACCTTTAGAAACAATAGGAACAGGAAGCGTATACCTGCACTTAATACAATAATTTGTTTTGATATCGTAAAAAGTAGTCAACCATAAAATTAGGATGTTTTACAGTTGTGAATTTCAAGAGTTTTACAGAATGTCATACACCTAATTATTTTGTTTTGTACATGATGATTCAAAGGATTTTAGGATTTATGATTTAGGTTTTGGGAAACGGACATATTTTATGCTACTTTTAAATATATTAAATGTAGATTATTTTCAATTGTAAGAACATTTTTGAAGTACACCGTATCTTCTTCATCTCTAGAAATTCAAATACTAATATTGGCCAGTATTTCTGATTGGATGCCCTAATACTTCGGTGTTAATACGTATTAGAATTACATATCGCCGGCCCTGAATCTAGTGTTTCTAATTTAATGAATTCTTCGACTTGACCATTAATTAGAAATTATTAATTACGCTACCCTAGTATTAAAAATGTTAATCAAACGGTGTTTTTATTAAATCGACAAAGCCCTAGAAATAAGTAAATAACGAGAAAATCGTGTGTGTCCGCAGCAAAAGTTTTTATTTAGCAGATTATCTTTACTATTTTATTAAATACCTAAGAATATTATCAACAAGAGAATAATTTAATTAAGTAAATAATATTAATGACAATAATTGAAACTAATTTAGAATAAGTTACTGTGATTATAATACGCAATACGAAGTGAAATTGTAAGGTTACAGTAATAACAGTGATTTTGAGTGCAAGTGCGTGCAACCCCTTGTAACGTATTTAGATAATGTATATAAATAAACAAGGCTAGACTAGAAGTATCGGAAAAGGAATGCATTACTTTTAATAAGTAATTTGTAGTTTTAATTTATTACTTTCAATAAATTGCAGATCAAGAACTTCTCGTTTTTATTTATTAAATAACTCTTTTAAAATTGCATTTGCATTAAAATTGTATTATTGTTTATAAGCACTGATTGTATACATTTTGTATATAAACAAGGAATATACATTCGACCGCGATTTGTTTCGTACACATTAGAGTTCTAAGAATTAAAGCTGATATCTGTCAAGAAATTGTTTAGTACGTACGTCGGGACACACAGCGTGCTGAATTACTGCCATCATGTGTAATTTTTTATAATCCGAACCGGTTTGCGACTTTGCATATAATTTGTATTTATTTTTACTATCGCCATCTATTAGGACTAAGAAATGTGTTTCCAAATGAAGCTATCTCATTGACTAACTATAATGTATATAAACAAGGGTGTTATTAACGAAAAAATTGAACAAACTTAAATATCTCCGAAACTATTAGAGATAGGTATAGAACATATTTAATAAAAATTAAAGTCGACTAATAGACGAAGACAAGGCGTTAAAAAATATAGGGTGTGCTAATTAAAAAAAGGAAGATATAGCATTTTCAAATTTACGTTGTTGAATTAATTTTTGTGATCACCCGTTTATTCAAAGACTTCATGTTTGCCAGCAACAAAATGGTGGTCACATTGATCATTTATTATAATTTTAAGTGTTTGTATTTCAGTTAATATGTTTTTTAGTTTCTTATGTATTCATAGCTTGCTTTGACCGACTAATTTTACTCTTCTTCAGTGTTATCAACGAAAAAAATTGAACAAACTTAAATATCTCCGAAACTATTAGAGATAGGTATAGAACATATTTAATAGAAATGAAAGCCGATTAATAGACGAAGACAAGGCATTAAAAAATATAGGGTGTGCCATTAAAAAATGAAGATATAGCATTTTCAAATTATGGTATTGAATTAATTTTGTGATCACCGTGTATATTGAAATCCAATTTTGACATGTATGAATAAATTCTATACCAAAGATTATTTTTTATCTTTGAAAATAACTGAGATACGTCTGCTTGAATTACTACATAAAAATATCAGTTTTAGTTAACTTTGTAAATATCTCAAAACTGCAAGATTTAGCTTGTAAGCAATTCTTATAAAAAGATGTAAAATTATAAGGAGAATCGAAAATAAAATAATATATAGGGTGTTCTATTTAAAAATCAAAAGTTCTAAATTGTACCGCTTTTATATTAACCCTGTAGAAACCAAACTATGTTTAGATTATGCAGCTTATAAAATAGACAACTTTTGTATTTAAACTTATGTTCTAAGTTTAGTGACTAAGGAGCTATCGACCGAATATGCACTATTGGGACACCCTATGTATATATATATATATATATATATATATATATATATATATATATACCAGTGGTCGTAAAGGAAGGAATAAATTCAATATCTCGTAAAGCACAATTTTTTTCAAAATCGCTCGGACCCGTCGATTTTATATTTTTCAGGGCATATTTTGCGAAAAAAATTTTATACAGGGTGTCTCAAAAGATTAGCTAAAAAATTTTTTTTCAAATTGCAACACAATTTTTATTGCATTTTGGATTACCCTTACAATTCTAAACATTTGTCATGCAGCATGTGCTATACCTAAGTCCAAGCGTTTTGGAGTTATTCGCATTCAAAATTTAAAAATTGAAAAAGGTCATGAAGAAAACGAAAAATAAAATAATTTTTATAACGTTTTATTATATCGAAAACAAAGATTCGTAAACTTAAAAATAATTTTATTTCAGCAAATGTTCGAAATGTCCTCCGTTAGTCAACTGACAATAGCCTAATCGATCTACAAATTCATGCTGCACATTTCGGGCGTTATTCGACGTATTTCTTGACGGATGCGTTGTTTTAAATCATCTAGATTTGCCGGTTGGCTTTTAAATACCTTGCCTTTAAGGTATCCCCATAAAAAAAAGTCTAGTGGTGTTAGATCGGGTGATCTTGGTTTAAATTTTGAATACGAATAACTCCAAAACGCTTGGTCTTAGGTATAGCACATGCTACATGAAAAATTGAAGAATTGTAAGGGCAATCCAAAAATGCAGTAAAAATTGGGTTGCAATTTGAAAAAAATTTTTAGCAAATCTTTTGAGACACCTATATAAAATTTTTTCGCAAAATATGCCCCGAAAAATATAAAATCGACGGGTCCGAGCGATTTTTGAAAAAAATTGTGCTTTACGAGATATTGAATTTATTCCTTCCTTTACGACCACCCGTATATATATAACTTATGCTTGATCATAATCTGTATATATGTTCAGGTCGTGATTGTTTAAAATTGTCTTGAGGACTACAAGAAGACTGACTATTCTTCTCATCCTCTTGATTTTATTTTATACTAGAATTTCGACGTCGTCATAAGGTAATGGTTGCCGTTTTGCCTCTAAATTTGATGTCACCGCACCTGAGATCCAAACTGTGAGGCCAGGATCTCTTTCAACAGTATGAGAGATGCTTAAAAATGTTAGATGTTCACAATATGACACATAATAAAATTAGACCAGCTGTGTTTCTATGTTAACAAAATTTATTAAAAGAACAACTGCAGTGTATTAAGAAATTTTTAAATATGATTAATTAGCACGCGGCTATAGCCGTCATGTCACAACATAAACTGACATTTATGAGTTGTGTCAATAAATTGTTTACATTGATAAAAACATGCCTTATGAAATCTGTTTTTAATGTACTTTTTTTATTGTATAAAATACGATATTTTGAGATAAAAAATTACTGTCTTCGTAAATATTTTAATTGGAATCTCCATAATGTGTAATACCAATTATTTTAAACCAATTATTTTAAAAATAATAAAATAATTTATTTGTTTTCCAAATGCAATATTTCTAATACAATTTGAATAAAATTTTGTATATTCGAGTACATATTTATAAAAAGTATCAAGGAGTCAATCTAAAACATTTATTCGATATTAATTTTTCCCCAAGGTTAAGTGTAGTAAAAAATGACATTACAATGTTTCGTTTCTATAAACATAAGTTTTACATTTTTATCGCACTAATCCAAATTTCTAAAGAACGAGTGAACGTATGAAGCGAATTTAGGAAATTTTTGTGTCATTGATTGCTATGTTGACCACATTGCCTTATCACTAGTAAAAGTAAATCATAACAAATGTGAACATACCAACATAAAAAAAGGAAATTTTCAATTTTTGAAGTAAAACATTAAACCCATTTGAGTTTCACAATGGACTTAATATTATAAATGCAAAATAGAAAAAAGCATATTTTTCTCTCGTTCGATAATAAAACTATTATTTTTACAACCATATTAAGTTATAAACAAATGATTGAACATATCAATTTCAAAGATCACTGATGTTTACCTATCGAACTAAATTGTTTTCTTTTCTGGCTACTACTAAAATTAATGTAAAACCTAATAACATGAGGCGCGCCTGCATTGTTGCGGTACTTATGTGTACCTATGAAAAACTATTCAGAGTTAAAAATTGCACCAACGGTTGTTACTTTTATGTTTTCGTTTAAACTTTATAGTTTACTACCTATTTATATAATTACCATTTCGAATATGCGTTTTTTTGTTTTTAAATCAATTACGTTATTTAAGGTATTAAAATTAGTTCAGTAGTATTTAGAATTGTTACTGTAATATAGAAGCATCTTGTATGTAGCTGACATTAAAATTTGGGGCAAAGTATGAATTAGTCTATGGTGTAAGGGGGTGAAACAGTCAGTATTAGTTGGACGGTCAAGAAGAACATACCCATACGAAATAACAATAAAATGATTACTTGGCAAATGGAAGAATAATTACACTATGTTTTCTTTTGTTTTTTCTTGTGCCTTCTCTGGACCAAATTGTGGGCTAGAATTTGACTCATCGATCCCTGATAACATTCATTTATGAAAAATTTAAAGTGTTGTGTTTAACATGCCATTTTGTGCTGTACAAACAAAATAAAACCTC
Source organism: Vesta saturnalis (assembly GCA_036346205.1). Lineage (NCBI taxonomy): Eukaryota > Metazoa > Arthropoda > Insecta > Coleoptera > Lampyridae > Vesta > Vesta saturnalis. The sequence continues at coordinate 1,653,019 of JARFJB010000754.1, forward strand.
AACCCATAATCATGTATAATTTTTTATTATATGAATTAAAAAATAAATGTTATGTATGAGAAAGTATGAAACTCGCACCGGTGTAAAAAGAGCGTCCAGTTACAGCGGTTAAAATGGCCGAAGATTCACGAAGTACCCGTGGCGTGCATTTGGGATAAAATTTATTCATCAGACAAAAGCAGACTAAAGCACGGAGATGAAAAGTATTTTATTTAATAAGCGAACTTTATTGGCCCAGATTTTCACTGCTATAACAAAGGGTTGATAATACCCATCGTCATACGTAATCTCGGATACGATCCTCACAAGTTGGAAATTTCAGGATAACTCCCTTAATAATTAAAGTTTAAAATACTGCTGTCTAAAAGGCCGATCATACCAACCTCCATTTAATATATCCGAAACGAAATATATTATCAAGTTGGAATTTTCAAGGTAATTTATCTAAAAATTTTAGTTTAAACCTCTTAAGTAATGTTCCCCAGCACTGCCATTTAAATGGTTGACATCTCGGAAACAGCCTATACTATCAAGTTGAAATTATGTGGATAATTTCCCTAATAATTCAAGTTTAAAACACTAAAATAATTTTCCTTCTCACTACTGCCATCTAAAGGGTTGACAACATCCACCCCTACACTTTATCTCAGAAAGGGCACATTCTATCAAATTATAATTTTCAGAATGGTATTGGAATAGGTGGGTATTATCAACTCTTTAGACGACAGCGCGAGGCAAAATTATTTTAGTGTTTTAAACTAGAATTATTGGGAAATTATCCTGGAAATTCACCGTTCCAAAATATAATATGGGGGAGAGTATTATCAACCCTTTACACAACAGTGCGGAGGAAAAGTACTTTTAGTGTTTTAAACTAGAATTATTAAGAGAATTATCCTGAGTATTCCAGCTTGGTATGTATCGTTTTCGATATACAGTGCGTACCAAATATATGGAACCCGCCTTGTTATTTCAAAACTATTCAAGCTAAATCGATAAAATTTAATATGCATTCTGTTTACAAAGCCTTCTATTATTTCTTTAACTGACAAGGTCGGGAGCTGCACAGCCAACTTGGTTGCTTTTAAATGGGAAGGGCGTCAAATCGCATACCGTTTGAAGGGTATTTTCAAGTAGAATTCAACCGCTTACCATAATTATCTCTAAAGATAACTTCGCTAATCTAAATTAAGGATTGGGAATAGGTATTAACTGGATAACTGAAGATTTAGTTAGCGCTGAAAACAATGGTTAGTTCGTGCTTATTTGAACAACGTTATTCCAGAAAGGTGGATTGGACAGTTCGTGCTTATTTGAACAACGTTATTCCAGAAAGGTGGATTGGACGTCGAGGACGTATTGAATGGCCACCGCGATCACCTGACTTAGCTCCACTGGATTTTTTCTTGTGGGGTTAAAAACAATATATCATTTATTTAATCACATTTTTTATCGGTCTCCTTCTTCTTCTTCGACCGTGATTCGTGACTATCATCATCATGGTTTTGAGATGCATGTTTCTCCTCTACCTCTTCGCTCTTCTTCTGTGAATCATCACCATTATGTTGGATTTGAGATACATTCACTCATCCACTTCATCGTGTTCGTCATCGTCTTGAACGGTTATATTGTAATAGTTTATTCACAAGTCATTAAAATCTCTTAATGTCCTCTAATGTTAGCTCATAAGCAGGAGAATACATTCTAATAATGCTCACTCGATGGTGGTTACACTTTAACGAGCGAGCGAGAAACGAGAATGTTGCCGGTCTTGGGTCTTGTGCGTGGGCGCACTCGTCAATGTTCGGATAGGAAAGTTTGGAATGGAGGTCGCCGAAACAGACTTCGCAGCCGTCTCAGCAGAAATACTCTGCCACTACTAAATTTCACAATAATGACACTCTGCATTGTTTGTAAACAAATGATAATGTATTGTTTGAAATGGTGTATGCATATATTCCTAGACCCAATCGATGATAGTTTTGCAGTTATTATTATTTTTCGATTCTGAACAGCTTTTCATAATATACTTTTGCTCTCTGCTACTCAAAAAAAGGTACTTTACCTGCAAAGAAATAGTTTTTGCTCTACCACCAAGGCGGCTTTGAATTTAAAAAATTAAAAGTATGATGGAAATTCATTTCCAATGAAGCAGAGCTGCATCAGAAAAAATCGTTTTGAAATTCCAACATTTTTGGTCATTTATACCTATAATGAACTCAATCCGTTGACACGGGGTATAAAAAATTACTATTAAGTATGATGCATTGATATATTAATTAAAAAAGTACAGAAGTTAGTTTCTATGGTATTATTTGTACGAACACTTTACAGTAATCCTTGATATTGGAAAAATTGTGCTTATAGCGATAGAAAGCTTTGGGAACAATGTAATACTTATATGAAAATGAAAGCAAGCAATCTTAACCTTAACTATTATATTATTATAAATTTAACATGTAATTAAAAGTACATTTAAGTATTCGCTCAAAATTTATCCGAATAATTTATCTTCATGGAGCGGTTACATTGAAATATGAGAGTAAAGATAACGAGAAGATATAGCCAGATCTATCAATCTATGAAGAATACTTCATAGATTATTTCATATATATAAGTATCACGAAACATGTTGCATGTCTCACGTAATAGCTTTAGAATATAATTGTGCAGATAAAAAATGGACTAATTTTTAGATTATTGAAAAACCTTACAGTTGTACACAGTTACATGGTATTAAAAAATTTAGGAAGTAACTTAATGCTCTTTGTAAATATGTAATCTGTCTCGTATTTTATGTGTGCCATGTTATCTTTTTTGCGACTACTACTTATATATACGTTTACCTGTTTCTTGATGCTCGCAGATTACGTTTATTTGTGTTCAAATAAACGTGACGACACATGTTAAATTCTACGTGTATTGTGTGGAAATGATTGATACATTATACACTGGGAATTTGCACAATCTTGACATATTTTAGTTTATTGTTTGATGTCAGGCTGTTTACTGTTTGTAATTGGAAGGATGAATGAAAACACGTGACTTGGGGGAGCATTTAACCGGACATAATACGTCATGTTGGATTTATGATGAAATTGATAACTTCTCAAAGTATCCAGCTTCCACGTATGGTGTTCCTATTTTATTTATAGCAATGCAGTGAATTCGGCTTACTTCAAAGAAAACCATAAAGATTAAAGGTTGGAGTTTGTATTTATTTAAGACACTTCGGTATCATAATTAACAACGAGGGTGGTGAAGGTAAAAATACAATAATGACACATAAACAATAGTTAAACAAAAGGGTAAACTCCCAAAAAGGTGAAATATGAAAGTAAAATTACCTAACTTGAGAAACATAAAATAAATGTATGGAACTGGATGGAGTAGATAGGAAAGTTTTGTACAATGTATAGTACAATTGCTTTCTGATCAACACCTACAGTTGTTACTTTATTGTACAAATTGTTTAACGTCAAAAAAGGGAGAATCTGAGAAAAAAAATGTGAAGGAATAAACAACATATCGACTATCAATCAGTTCCATGTGTATCTTTAAAAATACAACACAAAGTTAACAATGTTTACTAATCAGTAACGGTTTCAATAGTATACTTTAGTTTATTTATTTTTTTCGGAGTTTGCGTACTTCTTTACATTAAGTAAATCATGACATCTTATTCCCATTCCGAGTCTTATATATTCGTGCGTTCCGGAATTTCTTTTACTAATCAGTTAACCAAAGATTTTAGAGTATTAGGTCGAAATTGTACCAATGGTAGAATGTTCGCTCAACCAGTATCCTGTTCCAACCCGCTAGAATATATTCATCTCCACACTTAAACCGCTTTTAATTCCCAGGTAAAACATTAGGTCAAGGTGTCTAAACTGTCTACAATTAACCCTCTGTTAACTTGTAACCTTCATCGGATTCAAAATCCCCGTTTCTAATGTATCCCTTTTGAACCCGAACTTGTCTTAGTCTAACCGTCCCTGCGTTTATGGTCGCTGGAGGGTGGGTACCTGTTAAATCGTCTCCCAGTCATGAAAACACTTCCGATCACTTATCATTAACGTAAATCCCAGTGCCGTTTATTAGACACTTTCGCATAATTCTAGACAACTAATTAGTCGTTCTTAACCAACTTTCCGTGCACTAAATAAATACACATTTCACCTGAATCTAACACTACTTTTACCTCGTGATACGACATCACGTTAAAGTGCGCTTGTAAATACTCATTCTCATACCGGCTGGTGAATAATCGGACGCACCATATGAAATCCAATGGGAAATCATAGACTCTCGAAATCCTGCTTCCCTAATTATTTTAGGTAAATACTCTTCAGCTCTATCAGATAAAGCTATTAAAAATATTTTACAGCTTACGCTAATTTCAAAAATTGCATAAATTATGTACCATTCCTGCACAGCATCAGGACAGCAATGAAATATCAAAATGTCACAATCACTCAAACGTCAAATAAATAATCAATGACAAATAAACAGGTTAATAAATAGAGTAGATTTAATTGTCTAAAAAATTAATCAAAACTATTTATTGGAAGAATTACTATCGTGTGGAACGTTGCTTCCTTTGTGTTATTGTGACAAAAAGCATGAAGCCTAACATTCAAAGAAATGTGTTTAAAAATCAAAATACTGCAAATGTATTAACTGCAATTGTTAACAATCCTAGTATAAATATCAATAATAATTAACAATTACAAATACAAAAATTGTAGCAAATGCTCAAATAAGCCACCATTTTGTGCTAAGCAATATCCTAATCTATCATAAAATTCTTCTCTAACATTTGCAAGAATTCGAGGAGTCTAACATTTGCAAGAATTCGAGGAGTTATTTTCGAGTATTCTTCGGTGATGCGTGTCTTTAAAGCCTGTAAATCTACAAACCCTTCAGAAGTGAAATGTCCCCAGAGATAATAGTCATTTTGGACAAGATCTTCAGATCTTGGAAGCCACTTAATTACACAGTTTGGCCGATTACACAGTTATTGAAACAATTATTAATAAAATCTGTAACTTCTTGACCGTTGTGAGCAGGGCAACCATCCATTTGAAACCGGTAAAATTTGCTCTTGCACCAAATTCAAAAATATACCCACGCTTAGATTTTCCTCATAAAACAATGGTGCAATAATATGTTGTCCGAATATTCCTACCCAAACATTAATCTTCTGACATTAATCTTCTGACGATATTGAGAGCGGCTTTTGTTGACCAAATCCTACAATTTTGCATGTTTGGTTCATTATTTAACGTAAACATACACTCATCCGTAAAAAAATGGTCTCGGTGTAGATTAGCCTTCTCCAGCATCTCATACAAGTTACTGATTAGATCGGTAAATAAGCATATTTTACTAGCAGTTGCGGTAGTAGCTGACGAAAATTGGTCAACCCACGATAAATCTGAAGATACATTCCTAACACTGTTATAGAGTATGAAAATTGAAGCTCTGAACTATTCATACAACGGGAACTGATCGATCTTTTTTAGCGGGCATAAGCAACACTGCGTATTTTACACTTTTGACACTTGTGACAATTAACTCGTATGCCACTTGTACAACACTTGTGACCTGTGACTGACCTTGTACAATTATTGCAAAGCCTGTCCGGTAGAACTGAACGGGTATCGGATTAACAAGGAGGATTGTCAATATATGGTTCTATTGTGCTTGAAACCGCCTTAATGCTTTGCTGTCTCGTACTTATTGTACGTGACAAAGAAAGATGGATATATTATGAATAATGCCTCTATTTCTGCCGAACAAAAGCGTTTGCAACTTTCACACATAATGACAAGGCAATAAGAATCAGATGCAGGTAGAATAGAAATTCAATAGGTATAATAAAATGCCAGTGGTTCTCAACACTGCTTTAACATTACATTTAAAATTTATGGAAGAATGCAAGTTTTTATAATAAACATTTATAAAAGCCATTCATAATAATGAATATTCGATTAAGTATAGGTATTTCAATTCACATTTAGAAAGTTCATTGTATACCTAAGTATGGTAATGACGTTTTAGTGTACTCCAATTACAAAAGAATCCAAATAAATATGCAATACTGTAACAATAAGTAATTAATAATAGATTATTATACCATTTAGTAGGTACATATAGGTATAAATAAAACAACTGCAATATCTATATTATCATTATTCTTTGAGTAAGCGTTTATATAAACTAACCATTAATATAATGCCGAAAAAGTTGAGTAAAGAAATTCGCGAATTAGTTTTAAATACAGTCGATTATATTAATTAAATATTAATTAAAGATACTTTTGTTAATGAAGAGATTGTGGATGAAGTAAGACCTCTTATTTTCACAGTTAACACTGAAGAAAGTGATGACGATGATCTTTTCCAAGATTTGGATGACTCAGGAAGTGATGAATCTGAAGCCGAATGACAATTATAATTTTTACATTTAATTATAAAAGTATATCTTTGTAATTTAATTAATATTTACTAACTATAATAAAAATGTATTTGTTATTGTTGTTATAAGTATAAGTGAAAGGTGTCAATTGAAATTACTTATAGGTAATTAGTAATCGATTATTATTTTTATTATACAAAAGTTGCATTTCTTCACAAATTATATAATGTTAAAGCAGTGTTGAGAACCACTGGCATTTTATTATACCTATTGAATTTCTATTCTACCTGCATTGATTCTTATTGCCTTGTCATTATGTTGAAAGTTCAAACTTTTGTTCGGCAGAAATAGAGGCATTATTAATATATCCATCTTTCTTTGTCACGTACAATAAGTACGAGACAAAGCATTAAGCGGTTTCAAGCACAATAGAACCATAATATTGACAATCCTCCTTGTTAATCCGATACCTGTTCAGTTCTAGAAGCTATGTCAATCACCGCCCACTGACTTTCGGCTTTAGACCGTTCTAGAACCGAGAGTATCATTGGAGTGCAGACCCTCATTAATAAGACAGCCCACACTTACCGAAAGAACAAACAGCCAGTTGTGAACATATGCTTATTCGTAAAATTCTCTTGTAATTTAGTTTCACAGACAGCACTTGATAGCTGATAAACCAACTACATAATTTTTAATTTAGCTAATTTTTGAAGCTTTATAAGGAAAAGCTTTAAGTATGCTTAAAAAGATTTCGATGTGCAGTAACTAGCTCTTCAAAAATGCGCTTTAATGGCCTCCATAAAGCACCTTTATTAATAAACAATCTTAACCAAAATTTGATAGATCCGAGATATGCTAATAGAAAGTCTAAATATGGAGTTTTAATTATAATCTAATACTTTTTTTAAGTTATTGTGGCTACAAACACCCACACCTAAGTTGAAAATAGTCCAAATGGTTTCAAAAATGTTGAAAACGCGTAAAACCGGTTAAAACTCGACATCAATTTGTTTCACGAAAACGATAATTTTATTCTATTATTCTGGTGTTTCTGACCTTTATAAGGTTTATATTTGTGATGTTTTAATATTCAGTGTACAGAGGATTTACCTATAGTGCTTTCCGAAGATATTTGCCTAATACTTGCTCTTGGCTCCATTTCTATCTCCGACAAAACATTGGTCTCTGAAATTGTGTGTCTTTTGTGCCTCTTAACATGATCGGAATTTACCCAACCAGATTTTTCGAAATTATTTACAATTGTGGAGATTGTTGTATGATGTGGTGAAGGTCTATTTTCAAAATTGATTGAAAATAATTCATTAATTTCTCTATTAGAATGACCAAGGAAGCTCCATTTTATAATCTAAATCTTTTCTTTTGTAGTATAAATGCTCATTGCATCACAAAAACACATTAAACACGGAACTATTGCATATTAAAAATTATCTATTAATCAAACATTTATGATTGTTATTTTGAATAAAACAAAATACGCAGGTGTGTTTCAGTTTTTTCATGGCAAGTGTGATTATTTGTTTAAATGCGATAACTAGTAAATGCCTTACAATATTTATCCGCGAACTATTGCATTCAGTTTTTGTTTAGCTAATATTGAAAATTTATTTGTAAATTTCATTTAGATAATTTAACTTAGTTTTGTCCTTTTAATTTAGATGTTGAATTGACCTAGTAAATTGAGATTTTTTTTACAAAATTGGTCAAAACATGTTGAGACCGAAATACTGAACAATTTTGTTAATAAAATTTTTCTCTAAAACTTATAATAGAGGTAGAATATGCAATTGAAAATTTAACATGGGAAATTCATATGGTGCCTCGAAATGGGACATGTGTATATATATATATATATATATATATATATATATATATATATATATATATATATATATATATATATATATATTTATTTATTTATTTATTTATTTATTTATAATATACAGGGTGACATAGAAAAAAGTGTCATGCATAGTGCCACGCGATAGAGAACACTAAAATAAGAAAAAAAGTTCCTATGAACTTAGGTCCGCAACGCCTTCGTTTAATAATTTTTTTTTTGTTAATATCTTCTTACAATGATGTAATAAGCGGGCGAAATTTTGTATACAGGGGCTTTTTATCACGCAGAATTCAAATATTACCTTAGTTCTTTTATTACTGAAGAGCAGTGCTCATATTACAAGCCCCCCACGACAAATCCACCTATTTTCAAACCTTTCAAAAAAGTTTCTTACCACTCAAGAAAAGTGAGCTAGCTTGCCATCAAGCATAAAGTCCACTCTTGCAACAACGTCCAATGAAACATCTTCTAATAATGTGTTCAGGTTATTCCTTTTCAACAGTGCGACGAGTTCTGGAAACTCCACTATTAATTTTTTTAAACAGACATCTTCACCACCCATCTTCATCCAAACGCCTATGCACGTCAATAAATGTTCGAACATTAGGAACCTGTCCTAAAGGATATCATTCTCGATAGATACGTTGAGCTTTGGAGAAATTTAACCGAGCTTCTCCGTAACACATAATCATGTCCCTGTATTCTTCAAAAGTATAGTCAACCATTTTAGGAACACAAATTAATAATTGTACTATTGGAGCGATGAAAATAACAGGCGATGGAAATTTACCAAAAAAAAACGAAATCTATGACACTTGTCAAAATATTATTGTCTTGTTAGAGGTATTTTGTGTTCTTGATTAAGTTTTTCATTGATTCTCTTATTGATTTTTCAAAATTACTTTCAAAAATGGTTCACTACACTTTTGAAGAATACAGGGACATAATTATGTGTTACGGCGAAGCTAGATCAAATTCTTCTGAAGCTCAACGTATCTATCGAGAAAGATATCCATTAAGGCATATTCCTCATAATAGGACATTTATTGACGTGCATAGGCGTTTGGGTGAAGATGGCTGTTTTAAAAAACCAAAAGTTAATAGTGGAATTTCCAGAACTCGTCGCACTGTGCGAAACGAAGAAACTGTTTTACGAATGGTAGAAAATAATCCGAGAACACGCACCAGGAAAACAAGTTCAATGGTACGAAATGTTAACCGTGAATCAGTTAAACAAATTTTCAATGAACAACTTCTTCGCCCGTATCATTTCCAAAAGATTCATTCACTATTAGAGCATGAGTATCTCCCTCGTGTACAATTTTGCGAATGGTTGCAAAATCAAAGACACGATATTTTTCTTCAATTTTGTTTACTGATGAAGCTGGTTTTAGCCGTGATTTTGTTCTGAACCTACATAATATGCACCATTGGAGTGATGAAAATCCTCATCAAACCGTAATTAGAAGTCACCAATATGGGTTTTCTATTAATGTGTGGGCAGGTATAATTGACAATTACTTAATTGGCCCATTTCTATTGCCCAGTCGATTGACAGGTGAATTGTATCGAAATTTCTTGGAGAATGAACTAAATACGTTATTAGATGATGTTTCATTGGCTATTATTGGTAGAATGCGTTACATGCATGATGGCGCACCAGCTCACTTTTCTCGATTGGCAAGGGTATTTTTGGTTAGGAGATTTGGAAATACGTGAGTTGGTCGAGGGGGACCTGTACCCTGCCCAGCTCGTAGTCCCGACCTTAATCCCCTCGATTTTTCATTTTGGGGGGGGATTCATGAAAAATGATGTTTATTCTGTAGAAATACATAATGAAGAGCAACTATGGATAAGAATTATGGAATCCGCAGGTAGATTCCGTAATAACCCAGGAATATTTCAAAGATGCCGTCAATCCTTGGGAAGAAGAATTGAAAAACGTATTCAAGTACAAGGACAACAATTTGAACATCTTCTAAAAATTTAATGTTTTTTTTTAATCACTGCCCTTCATTGTTGCTATTAAAATTTAATTGTTGAAGTGTCATGTCATTGTTTTGCAAATAAGTTACTTTGACGCTTTTGGATAATTTGCATGCATCGGATGCATTTTCTCGTAAACCGTTGGTCCTAGCGACTTCAATAAGCTATACCTTTCTGAAGAATAAAAATAGGAAAACAAATTTTTCCACTCGAAAATGACATACAGTGTAAGGCAAAAGGTCAAACAAGGTGGAAACCTGTATGTGGCGCCCTCTATCAGTAATAAAGGAACTACGGTCATATTTGAATTCTGCGTGATAAAAAGCCCTGTATAGAAAATTTCATCCGCTTATTACATCATTGTAAAAGATATAAAAAAACAAAAATAATTAAACTTCAACACCCTATAGCTTTTAAACCAAGGCGTTGCGGACCTAAGTTGATAGGAACTTTTTTCTTATTTTAGTGTCCTCTATCGCGTGGCACTATGCATGGCACTTTTTCTTTGTCACCCTGTGATATATATATATATATATATATATATATATATATATATATATATATATATATATATATATATATACAATTCAGTTGCAATAATAAGAATATGTACCATTGGACTAAGGTACCGTTTGCTGGCTCGAGTGATTGTTGCCCACGCAAACGCTAAACTTTTACTCTACAGGTTAAAAAAGTTGTACTTTATCCCCTTGGTGTACATAATATATAAACAATACGCTATATTTAGAAAAGGTATTAAAAATGTATTATTGTCAATTGTATTAAGGAAAGTGGTTAAATCAAATAATATACTTTCGTGTGTTTTTGTTTCGATCCGTTATATAAATAGTGTTTTCATTCGATTATTTTCTTCATTCGTTATTAAAAGCAAAAATTAGCGCCTATAGTAAAATATGTACTTGCAATGGATCTGTGCATGCATAGATCAATTTTTTTATTTGTTAATGGATTTGTATCAAATTATAAGTACATGTACGTCTAATAAACTAGCGGTTATACTAAACTAGGTGAATACTAGTGCACTACAGCACTTTCTTGCAAAATACTGAAAAATATATGATATCTTTGAAATACTTATTCAGCTGTTTTAGAAATATTTAATAAAACCAAAAACTAATCAGCCCCCCCCCTCTCCGAGACATCCAGACATCATGGCCGATCTTAACGATCCTTGGCCAAAAGTTGTAAAATGAGCTAATAAGTCGATTTAGCGATAGTGAAAAAAAAGTCGATTGCATAACCTTCTATACGTACATAATTACATATATGTAGGTTGAAAGTTAAAAATAGATATCTCGCTTATCTTACAAGATAACTATGGACTGTTTCATATCATTTTAAAGCAAATTTCGCTCCCTTTCAAATAAAGTAAGAATATGTGTATGTTACACCAGCAATACGAGGAATGTTTTCAACTTCCAGGAAAACCGGAAGTAGTGTTGTAATCAGGATAATATCATTTCATTGGCGCAAATGAAGAACGTTTTATTTCCAAAATCCCAAGTTTGTAACCAAAATAGTTAGAGAGTTATAACAATATCAATATTAAATATTTGAAAATTCGTAGCTTTAGAAGAAGCAGGTTAGTTGCATTCAAGAGTGGCTGGTTACCTAGAAAATATAAAAAAAACCAAAAAAAAATGCTTAGAAAGAATTTTGAATAAATCAATTTCGAATAATTGCTTAAGTTTGACCCCTTACATGTAGGCAAATTGATACCATAATTTATTACGTGACGAAATCTCGTTAAAGAACCTTTATTTAACTACGCTATTTCCAATTCTTTTATATATTGAACGGTATCGGAAATATTTATTTCTACACAAAAAAAATGTATATGTCACTAACTGCAGCCATATTCAATTTTGAAAGTTTTAAAATCAAAAATTTGCAAAAATTGCATTTCATGCGAGTTGTGATGACCTGAATTTCAAACTTCTATGTTAAAATTTGAAAATTTGACCCCAAAATAACACCCTTATTTTCACTCCCTGTATCCTCTTGCGTTTAAAAGCTTGTTTTGTCGACATAATTGTCTCGTAGACCTTCATTCTCAATTTCATCAAAATAGTCCGTATAGTTTCGGCTGGCGAGTGACTACAGACACACACAGACATTTTGAAAAATTTTCTAAATTTTTTTACAGATTCAGGGAGTCGTAAAACATTTAAATAACGCGACTTATTTTTTCGATTTTTTTTTTCGAGCGCAATACTTTCTTATTTAGTAAGAAAGTAAAAATTGAGTGTGTAAAGTATTTCTCATTTGTTTTAAGGTCTATTTAAAGGATACTAGAGATATAAGCCTTGTCTATCATTTATGATTACATATTTTACTGGTTTAACCATAGTCTCGAATGGCGCGCCTCTCCACTGTAAAAATTGTTTGATTTTTTCACTAAATTCTGAAACTCAATTGTATTTCACATATTAAAATACTTATCTTTTTTGGGTTTTTATAATGGTGTATTTGCATATTTAAGTTATACAATCTAAACGTTTCGATAACACTTACAGTTATCTTCGTTAGTAGTATTATGATCTTTCAAAATTGTTAAAGACGTTGAAACAATTTTTGTGAAATTTCACTTAAACATAACTTAAATATACAAATACACCATATAAAAACCCAAAAAAGATAATTATTTTAATAAGAAATCACGTTATTGACAAACGAGACCATCGTCTATTTTGTCAAATACTCTTGGACCATGTCATAGTCGACAAAATACAAATTTTTATAATCTGTAGGTATGCTTAAACAATTAAACAATGGTTTAAATTTTGCTTGTGTAGTCTATAATGAATAACTAATTTGAACCCAAAATATACAACTTCTATCCAATACAGGTTAAGCGCATGAAACGATCAAATGAATTTTGGGTATTCTTTATATAAAAATTAAATCATTTATTACACTTGAGCTGTGGTGGGTGCAAATTTTATGTTTTGGATACAAATTAGTTCGTGAGAATAATTATAGGTAACACCATATCAAAGGGTGAAAATGATACTTTTGGGAATCTGTTTCAAAAATATGAAAGTGTAAACTTTCACCATTATTACACATTTAAAATACTTATTTTTTTGGGATTTTTTATGGTCTATTTTTGTATTTATGTTATAGAATTTAATTTATGTATACTTGATAATTAAATTTGTAACGCCTCCCTCAGTTCTGGTCATTTATTCTTGGTTTGCTTCTCCTGTCGGGATTAAACACTGTGAATAAACTTAAGAATAAATCTTAACAGGTTATAACAAATTTATTCTGGTATAATAATATAAAATAAAACAAACTCTAAAAAGGAAATAATAAAATCAACAAGCTTAATTAAATATTGAATTAAATAAATAAACTGGAAACTAAAAATTTATTCTGGTGGTCCCTGTGTTGAAATACTATGGGACGCTGCTGCCTTGTGAATTTGGATCGCCCTCTGTGGAGAGTACTGTAAGATATGAAATTAAACAGGGGTTTTGTACACACATGAAATCTTCATTGAGCAAAGTATTAATTATAATGAACATGCGCTATAGGTGTAATTAAGTATGTGTGATGTGAGTTCATGATTATAACGAAATTATTAACAGGTGAGTGTTTTATTTGCATTTGTTATGTATTATATTGGTTATGTGATAAGAAGCACCTGTTCTATCATAAGTGCTTCTTTTAATTAAATGATTTGAAATAAGTATACTAATTACAAATGTCGTGGTGTCGTATGCGAATATATGAAACAGACGTGGAAGATTTGTACAGGGGACGGGTATAGATGGACGAATGTTATTTGTGGTCCAGGTATAAGTATGGTGGTTTTTGTATAATAGAATTAGGTAAATAGAGAGATTCTCCGGAGGACTGGTAACTGGGTAATAAATCCAAACTGAATTAACTAGGAATTCTGACGGGTATTTGTAAGATTGTATTCGGAGTCGAAACTACCGGCAACGTTTAAAGGGTTAATATCGTTAAAGGAGCCTTCTGTTAAGTAGAAGTAGCTAATTGTTTAAGGCCTAACCTCCGTCTAATTAAGGCTAATCAGACAGTAGCCGTCTCGGGCCCTTTCAGCACCAAGAATGTAGCACAAATGGTTTGGCTTTTCTCTTTTGTGAAGGAGTATTATAATGAAAGGGATGATTCTACCCTCCAATACTTTTTGCACCCTTCTCGGGGCTTTTAACCACCAAGAAGGCTAGACACAAATGGGTGTATATTTAACTAAATGAGGGTTCTTACGGGGATAATGTAAGTCAGGCATAAGGGATATAGGATACTGAAACTCGGGTGATATTAATTTGGGAGATGTGATGATTGGTCTGGATGCTGGTTGTTCTGGAATTGCAGGTATAAGTGATCAAGTCATGTGTCGAGTGTGAGAGTGTAAGTCTGTGTTTTGGATGCTAGGGGGTCTGGTATTTATAGGTAAAGTGGATGGAGTGGGAAAGGAGGGAACAACTGATAACATTAATTAACAATGATAGAACAGTTCTGGAAGGAAATAGGAGATACGTTTTGATAGGAATTATTTACTAGGATAGGAAAATTTATAGTAAGGATTTTCAGGATCATTACAAATTATTATCATACGTTTTAATGCAACAAATGTATGGTAATTTTATTAATTTTCTTTATAATCACTAACATTTTGCTGTCGAGATGTCATATGCCATATCAGTGTATTCTTTACTGGTTAGATTGCGTTTGGAATGAATAAAAAAAAGGACAGGAGAAAAATGTATTTCGTTCCCTCCTATACATACATTAAGCATATAATGCATAGTGAGGTTAAGTATGAATATGATCAAGGTGGAATGAATTTAGCTTAAATTTTGAGGCATGGATTGAAATAAACTAATTTTTTTAGGCGTACTTTTTGGTCGAACTCGAAATATGAACATATTAATTTTTATTCAGAAAACATAAAAAATGTTATTCTATTTTTGATATGAATCATGGTGAAAAACGCTTTAAATTTAGCCTGGGAATTGCTAACTGAGAGTGTTAGATGCATACTCATCTCCTACCGAAACCCGATAACCTTAGTTTTACATCAAGCGTTCGACAATGGATCCTGCACGATTAAAATCTGCAATTTAAATATCCTATTCTGGTATTGTGTGCAATGAAAATTGGCGCACTAAAACTACAATCACACTTAACACTTTACAAATATTCGGCCTTTTAAAGAAGGTTAATAAATATTGACATAAAATAAGCAAACATTAAAAAGCTATCTCAATTCCTGAATAAATATTGTAAATAAAAGAGGTTATTTAATGAAGGTTTCAATTTATATGAACACTAGAATAAGATTTTGTTTGAGCGAAAGTACTTTTTACTGGCTGAATTTTCACGATTTTATTCTAAATTGTTGAAATTTTTATGCGTAAACTCAAAATGTTTCGCAAAGAAGTGCCTTCATGAAAAATTTATTAAAGAATTTGCATTGTGAATTTTCTTCTTAAAACGGGTCTATAAATACAATTATTAACTCTGTCATAATAACTTACATTAATTCATGCTTTTAAATAAATAAAGAAATGATGTGCGGTCGCTAAACTGTTTTAGAAATCACTTTAAGCTGTCAACTCTGTTTTTATTTTTGTTTTGAGTTGAATACACTGCTAATAGAAAGGGGCATTATACCATACCTCCTTTTTTATTAATGCATCTGTCTACTTTAATGTATGATGTGGCATAGTTTGCTCTAAACTTAAACTAACATTCCGCAAGAAAATTATTGGCTAGTTTAAAAGATTTTATTTTCGACCTTTGCAAGTTCATTTTTGTCTTTTTGACATTCTTGCATACTGTGGCGCCAAGAAAAGAACATGAGAAATATCATAGGAATGTTCATACTTATTCCACCCTAACATAGCTATACTGCCATTTGATACGTCATTGTGCTCTTGTAAAACTAGTCGATTATACATACTATTTAAAGCATTTTTTAAGAGTTGGAGAAGTAAATGGAACGCACCCCTTTTTTACCTTTTTGCATAGTTACTGAGTTCATTGACGTAAGCAATAGTAACGTGGATGATTTAATAGTTTGTGCATACATCTTTCTGCACGGTTTAATAGTTATTTCTGAAATAGTCTACTTAGATCTCTTGTTCATTTAGTTTCTAAATATGTTGCTCGAATAGTAATTTAATCTACATAGTTACTTGCAGGAATGTACGTTATCTAATTAATAAAATGCTATTGTTGCATTCGCTTGAATCGTGTGCTTTATTAATCTTAAACTGGAATGTAAATTTTTTATTGTGGATAATTGAAGAACGCTCATTATTTTTCTCATTTTTCTTAAATATTATATAATTTAATTAATGAAGCTTTAATCAGTTAACATATTAATAACCTTATTTTATGATTATTTGGTTGTTCTTGATTACGTTACCGCGCCTCCTCATAAACTTGCTGAAAATTTAGGAATGTTCCACAAAACTAATCAAAGAAATAATTAACATTATTCTACTTATTCTGTATTAGTAGAACCCCAAACCTTGACGGCATTTTTCTATCCTAGCGTTACAAGCCCGTGATCTCGTTTTCGGTTCCCTACTTTTTAGACCTTTCATCCTGATTTTAATTCTTATTTTCGGCATCTCGCGTTTTGAATCCTTTTGTCACCAGGTTAGACCTTAGTAATTTTTTTGTAATTTGTTAAATAGAAGAAAACAACCTACAGCGTATTTCCACTGGCTTCAGAATCTCAATTGTCACAGTGATTTTAAATGAAATGCAACTTATTTAAAAAAAACTTTTAACGTTTGCAATTCTATCATTATACAATGAGAAACAAACACCGAAATTGACAAGCACTCACATACACGCACGCATTTACTTTATACTTAAGCCTTTCACTTGCAGTTACGTTAAGATTAAAAATTCAATTGCATCATTTCGTCAAGATCTTTCACTAAGGTTACGTAATACTTTCACCGAGGTTACCGATGGCCGGGAATTCTCACTAACTAGTCTCTTTTGCATCTGTTTTTGTAATCGCTACAGAAGACATTCTAATTAAAACAATTTTTTTTTCTTATTTTAATACGCTAAAATTGTACAAAAATAAGTGTTATCCATTAGCTTAACTATTTCATCGTTTACAATTAAAAATGTAAAAAATCTACCATGTTTATTAAGTTCTTTAAATTGTAGTTATTTGAACATTATCAAAAATTTAAATTCATTTCATTAATTTGATTCTGTATTGTTTTGAGGTCTAATTTGTACATAAAAGTGAGGATAAGATAAACAATTTTTTAATGATTTGTTAAAATTCACTTAATCTTTTAATAATAAACGGGGAACAGAAAATTAAATTACATGTATTTTTCTGTCTTATCCGGTCGTACCCGGTACCCAGGGTCCCCATTTTCCAAAAGTTTTGGGTTATCCGATTTACTTCAACAATCGTGCATTAAATTACATTCGATTAAATTTGCGATTAGTTTCGATCGTTATTCATATTGGTGTTTTTTTATGATTGTGTTTTTGTGATCTGTACAAAAGCATATTTTACGAGCAGCTGTTTTGGTAGCTGACAGAATATGGTCAACCCATGAGAGATTTGAAGATACAGTCATACCCAACAGAGTAATAGAGCCTGAAAACTTAAGAACTGAGCCACTCATACTTACAACAGGAAATGATCGATCTTTTTGGCGGACACAAGGCAACACTGAGTTTTGTTAGCTTTAAATTTAACCAGATTATTGCTTCCCCATTCGAGAATACGTTGAATGTCTTTGTTGATAGAATTTGCCATTTCAGCTTTAATTTCTTGATTTCATATAGAAGGTGGATTATCACTATGAGTAGACTGAGATAAACTACAGTGAAGAGTGCTATCGTCAGTAAAGCAATGGATGGGGTTAGTTGTTGAAGAAATAAGGTCATTTATGTACAGCAGAAAAAGTGTTGGCGCTATAACGGATCCCTGTGGTACGCCCGCGTTAATAACTTCTGTTGAAAAAAGCCATTAACTACGACACGTATTCGTCTTTTATCAAGGAAACTAAAACCCAGTTGTTGAGCGTATCATTTAACCCAAACGAGGTGAGTTTGGCAAGTAAACACTTATGCCAAACTTGGTCAAATGCCTTTGAGATATCTAAAGTAAATACAACTGTTTCACCGGACTGCTCTACTGCATTGTTCCAAATTTGGGTCACATATGAAAGAAGATCACCTGTTGAACGACTTTGCCTAAACCCATATTGGTGGTCACTGAGGAGTTTGTTAGTTTCAAGGAACGTGAGCAGTTGCTGATTGATGACTTTTTCCATGATTTTAGACAAAATGGAAGTGATGGCAATTGGTCGGTAGTTTGAGGGATCGGTCTTATCGCCTTTTTTGGGAATAGGTTGAACATTTGCTAACTTCCATGATGAAGGAATTCCCAGAAGACATAGAGATCGTATAGAGCTTAGATAGGACTGATACTAGTTCGGGGGAACATTTCTTTAAGACAATAGCTGGGATACCGTCTGGGCCAGTCGCCTTATTGAGATCAAGCCTACTGATGATCGATTCCAAGAGCTTGTACCGAAAATGAATTGGTTTCATAGCGTATGAAGAAGAGTTGACTAGGGGCACATCTTTTCCAGAATCATTGAGACACGAATTTGATGCAAACAAATCCACAAAAGATTGGCTTTGTCTACACAATCAGCAACTACCGATCCGTCAATAGATGTCAAGTGGGAAATGAACATGTTCCAAAGTTTTTACTAATGGCTTTAGCTAAAGACCAAAATTTACGACTGCCTAAATGAGATGTAGCTAGATCATTGCATTTTCGTTGTTTGAACAACTTTTTAGTTTTAGTGATGACACTTTTGCAGATATTTCTAGCACCAACGTATTCACATGACTGTCGACCGATTTATTAGATTTCCATTTAATGTAATATTTATTTTTCAAAGATATTGCATCAGCACAAGCATTATTGAACCAGGGTTGGGAACGTGAATGACCTATACGGTACTGTTTTTGGGAATGTATAACTCCTTTCCCATGAGGATGACTTCAGATACTGAAAGAGCGATGTCCGAAGAAGAGGACGACTTAAAACAATATTCGCGCCATGTAAAGGTTGCAAAGAAATCCGTAAATTACTCCATCGAGCTGACTTAAAACACCACAAGGTTCTATCGGTTTTGCGAACAACAGTTGAATTAGGTACAGTAGAAATGATATCTATTAGACAATGGTCGGAAAGACCTAAAGGCGAAAGAACGGAAGTTTTATAAACAAGAGGGTTTGATGTAAGAAAGAGATCTAGAAGAAGTGGAGTATGGTTAGGGTTATCAGGGATTCTTGTGGGTTCGGAAATCATTTGTGTGAGATCACATGAAATAGCAAATGTTTCTGCACTATGACCAGCAAGATTTGTAGTAGATGAAAACCGAAACCAATTAAAGTTATGAACATTGAAATCGCCTACAATTGAGATATCGCGAGATGGAAACTGAGACAGAAACTAAGGTAATCGCAGAAGTCTTGAAAGTTACTGTCATTAGGATACCTATAAATGCAACAGTAGAATTTCTCAAAATTAGGACCAGAATGTTTAAACCAAATCACGTCAAAATTTTTATTTTCTAAGGAAGAAACCGTCTTGCAAGCAATTCTGTCCTTGATGTAGGCACATACTCCTCCTTTATATCGAAAGTTATAGTGAAGGTGGCATTGAGGAAATTGCAAGTCGGGTGACTCGGAGCTTTCAGAGGAGACTTGTGATTCAGATAGAAACAAAATATCAGCTTGTAATTGTTCAAGATGTTGGTGAATAGCATTAAGATTAGACTTGTTACCGCGGATGTTGCAGTAGTGAATCAGAAAGTTGATACTTTCGATGACCGTGGTCGCTTGGGCCCTGCCCTCCCGGACATCCGAATGGGGCAGGATTTTACGTCCGAAATTTATTACCCTAGAAACCACAGCCATCTTATTTTTATTTTGGGACTTTTAATCCGGTAGGAAGACAGTGAGGGCGCGAAGGAAGAATAAGAATGAGAATAGATTAAGGATGAAGGAAAAGGTAATCAGCAGCCCTTACCGAGCTCATAAAATTGGAGACCCAATATTAAGGAGCCCATGGTAAGGGTGGTGGTACCTCCCGGCTGGCATGGAGTATACATGCCTACCACCTACCACCTAGTTTACCCAAAGCAATTTAATTTTATTTAAAATGGTTGTTACAATTATTATTAATTTTATTAAATGCATAAATAAAAGTTTACCTCGAATAGGATTTGTAACTACGGCGCTAACCAACTGCGCTATCCAGATACACGCCCCAATCGATGTAAATATTGCCTTTATGTATGTAGAACTGATGTAAATTCTAAATATGATGAGGTTATTACAATATTCAGTTACGACCTGTACTTTGCTCAAATTACTTATATTACATACATAAAGACAAAATTTACATCGACTGGGGCTTGAACCTTGATGGCGCAGTTGGTTAGCGCGGTACTTAGCAAAGTACAGGTCGTAGGTTCAAATCCTACTCGAGGTAAACTTTTTATTTATGTATTTAATAAAATTAATAATAATTTTAATTACATATTTACCTTTGAACTTATTAGTTCATAACAAAAACTTATAATGGTTTAATATTAGTCAAGTTGCTTTGGTATGTGTCAATCCTTGCGATATCGCAAGCTCACATTCCATTAATATAAGTAATTTGATAGTAATCTCATTATATTTAGAATTTACATCAGTTGTACATACATAAAGACAAAATTTACATCGACTGGGGCTTGAACCTTGATGGCACAGTTTGTTAGCACGGTACTCTAGCAAAGTACAGGTCGTAGGTTCAAATCCTACTCGAGGTAAACTTTTTATTTATGTATTTAGTAAAATTTATAATAATTTTTAAATTAACTTTTGTTAATAAAGATTCTATGGGAAGGTTGTAATACTTTCAATTAATACGCTTAACGATGAAACAAGCGAACACGCTCTGCAAACATCCACATACCCTAAACAAGCAATAACTCTTCCAAAGAAACTCGAATCATACAGAAAAACTAGTAAGCAACAAGTACTTGCACACAAGTAAAAACCAAAACAAATAAACTAGCAAACGGGTAGACACCTCCTAAGCTACCAAACACGAAAACAAAGACACTAACGATAAAGTAAATGCGTAAACATCTCGCCAAACACAAAACATGTAAGCCGCAAATATACAAACACACAAACAAGGAATCAAGGTACTTATCATCCAAATTTACAAACACGCGCACACAAACTTTCACGAAACAAGCAAAGAAACATATCAAAGAAACTAAAGCATCTTTCTAGTAACCAACAAATACATACGTAAATAGATATTCAAAACAAAAGGAGCTAGCAAACAAGTAAACAACCAAACATGCAAACACGCAAATAAAGAAGCTAGTAATCTAGGAAACGCCCAAGCACAAAACCTGTAAACTCATAAACACACAGCCCCAAAAACTAAAAAACTATCCTGTAAACTGGTATTTGTCTGTTTGAGGATTTTGTTTACGAATGTTGCAGTATTTGATTGTGTAATACTTTGCTTTTGACTAAAAGGAATTCCCACTTTATTTTTGTCGTATGTTTGCAGTTTTTGTGTGTGCGAGTATTTGTTGTCTATTTTACATGTTAGTAGAAGCGAGGCACCTCCCTCCACCACTTTTTTGTGGCTTCATACCCCCACTTTGCGACAGTGGTGGGGGAAGGGCGTGAATGCGTGGGGTGGTCACCTGTCTGGCGGCCATTTTGTGGGCGTGACTTGTCCATTTTGTGGGTGTGGCTCGTCAGCCATTTTTGTTTTTGCTGCCATTTTGTAACTGTTATGGCGGGAAAACTAGAAATTTGAAATAGTATTCTAATAATGGGGCCCTCATACTACCTCATAAGACAGATATAGGACTCGGAACTTGCTCTAGGGTCTTCGCCACCTTGTCGCGTGCCCTTGTTTATTATGGCTGCAAAACACTTCATCTAGTGGTGTATTTTTAAAACTAACGAATGTTTTCTGTAATAGAGGTTGATCGTAGCTGAATCTTGTAGTATATTTTAAGAGTAGATTTAACTGTTATGGCGAGGAATTTTAAATAGTATTCTAATGAGGGGGCCCACATACTACCACATAAGTCCATCAATCAAAAAAATTCAAGTGTAAGATACTGATTTGAAATTAACCTCTGCCAAAACGACCTTAGATACAAGTCCTAAGATGCTGATTTGGAATCGGCTTCTGCCAATCTTATTCGACTTAATACAAAAACAATATGCAAGTCTAAGATGTTGATTTAAAATCAGTTTCTGCCAACCGTATTCAGTTTAATATAAAAAACGGGTAAAATAAAACACTGAGTGCTATAGCTGTCGTACGAGATGGAATCGATGTTGGTTTCAAATCACCATCTTAGACTTGAATTTTAAATCTTGTTTCTCTTAATCAAATTCATAAACAGATTTCTAATTACAACTCAATTTTAAATCGACAAGTTTAAGATGCTGATCTGAAGTCACCTTCTATCAAAACATCTTCATACTAAGTCAGATAAGGTTGGCAGAAGCTAATTTAAAATTTACTTCTTAGATTTGCATCTTGTTTTTGTATTAATCGAATAAAGTTGGCAGAAGCTGATTTCAAATCAACATCTCAGATTTGGGTCTTGTTTTTGTATTAACCCGAATAAGGTTGGCAAAAGCTGATTCCTATTAACATCTTAAGCTTGCATCTAAGATCGTTTTGACAGAGGTCAGTTTCAAATTATTATTTTACACTTGAATTTTTTTTTTTTTTTTTGGTTCATTGATTTTATTGATTGGTTTGATGAATAATCTGTTATTTCTTTGATACCTTCATATGACTGTTGAAATGATGCAGAAATTTAATAAACAGTGAAGGATTGGCTCCTCCAATAGTGCCTGGTGGTGCTCTTTTCAACATGAATTCTTTAAAATTAACATGCGGAAACACCAGCACAGGTGGGATGTAATTACCAAAATTGCATTAAATTCAGTTATTAATGGTACTAGTTGGCCATGTTTTGTTTACGTAACACTTCCTATATGCTTTACCTCTATCGGCGCTAAATTTTTGCTGGTTTCTGTAATCCGGTTTCGCCTTCTATATTGTCAAACAAGTCACTAACATTAGATTTGATGAAACTAAACGATCTAGATTAGTTGGTCGCTTCTGGTTTTCTAATGGCAATGGTTTTCGCGTGTCTTCCAATCAACACCCTCGTCCATTCTTCTCCTGTAATCTTTGTCCAATGTTATTGCTTTTTATTCGCATCTGCGAACTTGAACCTTATCTTATGAACCCCCTTTTTGGAAAGGCCGTACTGCATTCTTGCGATTGTTATGTAGTCAGCGAGACATTTTTCCTCTTCCTCAGAAAAAACTTTCTTCACATCATACCTGGCAGAATATGAAAATTCTTCATTTCCGGATTGTTTGCAGGTTTGAAAGCTTCTCGAATGGAAATTCTTTTTTCTCCAGGTTTTTTGATGGCATCGATTGCAATGTAAACGTGTTTCATGGTAGGTACATGTTGTAAAACTGCTTTATGGTACAAGCGGATTAAGTAAAGTAAAATAGTGTCGACTATTTTTTCAGGTTATGAATTAATCCACTTTCACTGTTGCAATACTACCTACCATACAGTCTCACAGGTACACGAACTGCTAATAATCTTATCGGAGGATAAATACACAGAACATGAGAATTTTACTAATCACTAATTCGTTTACTGTTATAACAACAAAACAACATTAGCTTAGAAAAATTGAAAACGTTTACCATTTTACAAATTTCGCAAAATTGTTTCAACATCTTAAACAATTTTGAAACATAGTATTATCACTGACGAAGATGATAACTGTGTTATCCAAACGTACAGATTTGTATATTAGGTCAAAGTGTGCATATATACTGCCCCTACAAAACAAAAAAAAATCATGCAAGATATCTTTAGTAGTTCCTGAGAAAACGGTACATAAGTGCAAAAAATCATACCTCTCGGGAAATTGCGTTTAAAGTTAAAATTTAATCAACACTGGCAAATAAAAAGCATACACCAATCTCAGTGCATAAGCGTGGCCGGCACTTTTTCTCTACATCATCGATAGCTTTTTCAGCCTTAGCGACTCTTGATTCATCAATTTTTTAACGCACTTACATAATTGACTCCGGAACTATGCCTAACTTTGCTAAAACTTTACATCTAGCTAGGTTTTCTAAGTTAAAACAATGTAATGCCTCATAAACTCCAAACTCAAGTGTGTTCCGCATAACAAATGTCCTTTTGGGTAACCGGGACTAGATCATGTTGTTGAGCGACTCGCTCGGATTTTGTGTTTCGCCATGTAAACATTTCTTAAGATGTTCTGGAGAGGCTAAATCTTTGAAAATTTATTTCAGTCTTGACACTGGCAGGAAGATGGAAATGTTCATTATGGTCATACTTTTCATTTCTCAAAGTTGCTTTTTGAAATTTTCACCAGCTAGTTTTATCTTTAGGGCAAAGACCATGCGCCGGTTCTTGATTGCTGGAGACCAAATCAAAATAAACAGCCCATACAGCTTCTTTCATTTTTTGTAGGCAACCAGTATTACGCCTAATGGCAAGACCATAATAAATTTTAATCTGTTTGATTGCAACCCCGGGTAAAGTTCTTGTTTTCCCTTTTTACTTTTCAAGTTGAGTAGTCGAGAGGACTTTCTCTTTTGAACATGCCCGACACATCCCAATGTCTCAATTGTAAAGTCAGGGCCATAAGGTTTCAACTTTGACACAGTAGAGAACGAAGTTGTGTTACCATCACTAAGATAGTTCTTATACCTAACATTGTGGAACGTTTGAGACCGCTTGAAAATATCTACCACCCCAGCAACCTCCATGCCTCCGCTCGACCCCATTTAATTGGCCACACAGTTATCCTCATGTTCTCTCTGAAATCTTCTTGGACATCTGCAGTGCTTATATAAGATCTGGGCATCCAGAACTTTACCCGCAGACACAATATTTGCAGTCACGACTTCATTTAGAGAAGTGTGCCCAAGTTTCTGCCATGATCCGTACAGCGCAATAATAATATCTCTATTTTCTTCAGCAACATCATCACTTTCCATATATTCTACCTGCACAGCTTCCTCTGCTGCTGACTTCATGGCTTCTTTTGTCGCATCTCAAATGACATTGCTGTAGTACTTGAATAATGCAGGAGATGCCATGTTCATGACACCACAAAATGTTTGTGCGCCTCGCTTGCCTACTCTAATACAGCGGGTAGCGTAGGCTGATCTACCATTTACATCAGGTTTTCCTGTAGACGCAACAGGGCTATTCAACACCTTTGCATTCAGTTCACAGCTGTTATACATCAGTTCCAATGTATAAAACTCAGACCTACTCTATTTGTGGCAATAAGATCAAGTTTCCTACCACAATGTACGTATACAGCTATTTTATTCAGTAAATCTTGAATGGTTTTCAAAGTAAGTCATAGATATCACCATTACCTAAGAAATTTTGGTAGTATGGAGAATTCTCGCTTGGGTGCGTCTTTTTGCGATGGGGTAGACCTAGGCGCATCTTCAGCAAGATCACAGTCACTACTGACACTTTCGTCATTGATATATTGGTGACAAACACAGGTTTACGGTTTACTACACTTTTAGGCTTACGCCTTTTAAAAACTTCAGATGATCTAGGTATTTTACTACTAAAAAAACAGTAAAACAAACTTTGAATGAAGTTACTGATAAAACAATCAACATCACAATCACAAAACTTTGTTTATTGTTTTGAAACACTAATAAAGTAAACTACAAAACATGTGACATGTGACACAGAAGTACACTAAATACTTTGTAAGCGTAAAAGAAAGGCATTAAAAACTCTGTGCATTGCTTTGCAAAAAGTGTTGTAAAATGAAAAATTCTCATCGGATTTGAATGAAATTTCTTTTTAAATCAACCTAAATAAATGTAGAACAAATTTCAGGTAAAAAATTTTTTTTTATTTTTTTGACCATTTGCAATGTGATTTCGAATATAAATTGTCATGCATACTCGTCCACATTTGCGTTATGTTAATTCATAAAACCACATTTTATCATCGTGTATTACAAAATAAATTACAAAAAATAATCATTATTTTACTTACGGAAGTGTTGCATGGGAAACTAACGTAAAATTCTCAAAAAAGTAAATTAACAAAAATTTGGTGGGCATTTAATTGCAACGGAAACTTTGACTTATTTCATCTCTTTTTTTTTCATTTCTAACGCTGTAAAAGGACGAAGCGATACTATACATAAGTAGACATGCAAGAAAACATTAAATATTTATTATCAGACATAATCAGTACTTAATTCATGAATAGTTATAAAATTATTTTTTATTCTACTGTTTATGGTGATTGAGCATGTTACTTTAATATTTTGTATGCTTAGGCCTGTATGTTGATAATCCTTTATGTAAGTGTAAGTGGAAGTACACTTGTCTATACTAGTTCTTCAATTACTAAAGTGTCTCATCAATTGAACTGTATTTAAATGCATACTAATCGTTCCATAGCTTGTAAAATTTCTGTGGAAGCGAAATAATGAAGTCCGCGGTTTTCGCGCCCTATCGTCTGAATTTAATGAATTTGTGTAAAAATGCACGTATTGACGTCTGTTTGTTGTCAATATAGATAAGATAGTGCTGTGAATGGCATCATATCTTTGCAGCCATTGTATCTCTAATTAAATATGTACATATATACTTCAATCAGTAGTTAAATTTAATTAGGATCAATTATTACATTGGGGACGACAGCAATAAATAGGCAAGTATTTCTATTATGACGTTAAAGATATGTTTACCACTATTATAGGGTTTAATCATAACCACAAATAATGACTGTGGTGTAATTATAATATGAATGAATACAATTTTGTTTTGTTTTTCTAAAATAGTAACCTTATGAAAAGACTCATGCAAGTCAACCGACAATCTTTCCGGTCCTCGAGTGTTTCCTTCATAAAATTTAAATTTATCTAGAGATAATGATTCAAAAATGCAGGTAGCTAAAAAATGTGAAATAATTGAGTAACAAATCGAACAAGTAGTCGGATATAATTCAAAATAATAACATTAGTAAAAAATTCAATTACTTAATTATTGTTAAAATTTCTTTATAGTATAACAGGATGTCATTTTGCAATTTGTAAATTTCCGAAAAAACAAAACTTAGTATGTTCAATTTTAATACTTACAACTTGCTCGCAACATAAAATAAAATCGGCTAGCGTTCAAATTTAAGGAATAAAAAAGAAAAATACACGTGTTTATATACTGAATATTCTAAATAAAGAAATGAGAAGGGGGCGGTTTTGAATTATAAAATCCAAATTCTAACGTTACTTAAACTTTTTACAATTTATCCATTTATGATAATTAATGATCTTCAAAATAGTTATTAAAGGAACACTTAAATTCTACTGAATACCTAAAAAAATCAGATTTATGGCTGTGCTTCAACATGAACTACAAAACTGCACTTTGTTAAACACACCCACTGATTTTTAATCTTAATCAAAGTAGTAGGCGTAGTGTGGGTTGATAGTTTTTCCAAGTCCTTTATTGATCAATTTTAAGAGATAATTTGAAATTTAACTACTTCACATATATACTGACTGCAAAAATAATCACCGTGATACGATTGGCTTTTACGTCAAGTCATGCTTTTTACGGAAAACAATTGATTCGCTTTAAAACGAAAGTCTCTCAAGCACATCCGTAGGCCATGTGATTTGAAAGAATACGTGTAACTCACAGCCATCGTTTGATGTCGATGTGTAAGTAACAAGCACGTTTTCTATTCTTTCGTATGTTCTGATATGTTCTTAAATTTCAAATTCCTAATTCTTTCTACATTTCACTCCTTTAAAACAGCTATCATCAAGTTGTCGCCTAGTTAGTATACATTAATTGATGGCTTGTGCGCGAAGCATAATTTTCTTATTCGTAGTCGGTAATAATGAAATGCAGCTTGCATAGAAGGCAATCAAATCTATCAAAAAGAGACAAAACGAATCCCGTTTCTGTTTTTTTACAGTCCATTTGCTCTGTAAACAAGGCGAATACGGCGTAAGGAGTTTCTTTTATGACGTACTGACTTTCTGAGCACAATGGGACTATTCACTATTTGTTTAGATAAGAATTTTAGAGATAACGTTCTCTAGACATAACAATAATAAACATTACAGTTTTCTGTTTTAATTACTTCCATTATATACAAACTTAATCGTCTTTATAACAAGGTGATACGTATTTAAATCCACTCTCGTACGCATTTACAAACGTAACATAATAAATACTCCTACTATTAGTTATTTAGAAATCAAGATCGTAACGGATGGTTTCTATACGATTTTAAGCGTGGCTTTAGATTTTTTTATAGAAACTTAAATAGTTTTTGTTTTTATATGTTACCTAATTAACTTCTAAATTTAAATATCAAATCTTTCATTACTTTAAGCTAAAAAAATGTTGCTTGGTCTTGACCTGTTATGTATGTTTATTGCATTTATTTATTTGGATGTTGTCTTATTATTGTAAAAGTAGCGACGTTGTACATGTGTATCTTATTTAAGCCGATTATTAAATCAATACATTAATTATATTCTACGTGATGTCTTGTTGGTTTATTATTTGTACTAGTCGCGCTGTTTATTTGTTTTTCAAAGTACGTAGATTTAACGTGTTTTTGTAAATAACCCGCATGACATACTTTGCTCGAGGCATCCTATTTTTCTTTTGCTTCTAAGAAAACGTTGTAACTTTAATTTAAATAATTAAATATTTTATTTTTCAACTATTTGTATATGTTTGTAGTTTTCCAAGGTACCCTATCCTTACAAGCGTAATTGAAAGCTAATCTCAACAATTAAAAGTATAAAAATCTTTAACCCTCTACTGCCCGATTTATGGTTTTTTGAAAAAATACAATAAAAATGACTTTTGCTTTAGTTGGTTAGGAAGCTATCAAGTTAGACAAATATTCGGCTCTTTCAGTTTGTAGGGGTATGTTACTTGGAGGTTACATTGGGTATTCTCGTAAAAAAGTTTTATTCAGGTAATTGATTACATTTCTTTACATTTGTTAATTTGTATGGAAAGAAACAACACAATTTTTGTTGGTGTGAAATATAAGTGCACTTTACACTTGGTGCAAACAGTTTGTATCAACCAGAAGATCCTGGGTATTTGCATCTATCACTTATTTCCGTGTAGTTTGGCCAGTGTCCTATTTGGTCCTTCCTGGTGTCTTGAGTTGGCATTGGAGTTACCTTTCCTTTTTTCTTTTTAGCTTCCAAACCTTCTTCTACACTACATTGGCTTGGTCAACCCCGTTTCTTCGAATCCACTTGCGTAGTTAGAGCATAGAGTAAAAGCTTTAAATTTCACCAAATTCATATTCTTATTTTTTCTGATACCACAAGATTCGCAATCACACCTATAAAGGAGCCACGCGTCGACTACACAAAGGTCTGTGATATGGAAATACATTTTCTATTTCTTCACCGCCCATAAACTGATTATAGAATGAAGTCATGCTAGGACAGGCACATCAATCCTATTTTTGATTTTGAATCCTATCGTTTCACCTTTTTTTACTGGACGTGCTTCTGTAAATGTGCTAAGGATATTTACTGCCTTATTGTCAAACCATTTTACAAAAATAAAGTCGACTCCTTCTAATGTAGTCCTTTGAACTTTAAAAGTGCCTCGGCCTTTTTTAGTGAGCTCTTTACCATTTGTAAAATTAACATCCTTGAAGCCTATTGGAACGTTCTGTGCCAATACTTTGTATTCTTCTTTTTTCAAGTGCAACTTGCAAATGAAGATTATTGAAAAAGTTATCGTAGTACATTTTATAAAACATGTTTTGCGGAATTATTTTTGCCAACTTCAATACGATATTGCCACTTTCACCGACCGTGTGGAAGATCTGGATCTGGTTGTATAGCGCCAGTGTACATTTTCCAATTATACACGATGCCTTTCGAATCACACATAAAGGCTTAAAGCCCCATTTCTTACGTGTGGACTTTAGATACTGTTTCAAACTATGCCGACCTTTAAAAGGAATCATCTACGTACATTTTTCAATCATGGGTTTTTGATTACATTTTTGCACCACGCTGTTCAAAAAAGGTCTTAGATTGAATAATTTGACCGCAACAACATTGTAAGTTGCATTATCGTTGAAGTACAAATTACATTTTACTTGTTCCCACCTGTTCTTCGACATGTTTTCTGATACTCTGGTTACTTCAGTTTCTCTCTGCCAATACATTCTGGTATTGATAAGAAAGCATATCCCTATAAATCGTTCTATATCGGCTATGCTTATGGCAACAGGCTTCTGTGGATTTTTAGTGGAAGATCACTTATTCGATATTTCCACCTTAAGTTGTTTTAGATACTTATCTTTTAGTTGAAATAAACCAAGGGTGTTAACGGTTCTTCTGGCCCATTTGGCAACGCACCTTTCCAATGTTGTGTTGGTCGACATTACTCTACCTTCTCTTCTTTCCAAACAGTTTTTTTTTTCTAATTGTATTTTTCCTCTTACTGTGCCCTGTTTGTGGTTCTTCAGTATGTGACTCATCGTCACTTTCTTCGTCTTCTACTACCTCGTCTTGTTCATGACTGGATGCATTGGTTTCGTTTGTTATAAGAATTTCTATATCTTCTGAAACTCGTTCGTGTATCAAACTATCTTCGGGTTCTTCAGATTCACTATCAGGTAGACCCGAAATTTCAGAATCATCGGGATTCTGCAAGCCTTTGGTCAAATAAGTGGAGTATTTATTTCTAGAAGCGTTCCCATAAAATTGATGGATTCATTGTTGCCTGGAAAAAACCTACCTTAACTACCTAATGTAACTTTGAAGTAACATACCCAATTTATGTGAAAACTTGTGCTTGATATGACAAAATGAAGTCTGTTTTATTTACAAATACCTTAGTACACCTGAATGATATCAAATATAACTTTTATTTTGAAGAACTTACCAACAAAAAAAGCAGCCACACTAAACTTGTCACTCTGTAATCGAGTTTGTAGAATTAACTTTTATATATTTCCAACAAGTTACTATAGGTGGCGACTGCGGTACCACATAATGTTTTCCATATTGTTACTTGAAAGTAATAGTGGGTAATCATGGAAATAAAACATTTAATAAATAAGAAAACAACGTGGGGCAGTAGATGGTTAAGAGTATAATACTGAACGTATTCGCAATGACACAAATTCTTGAAAAAATTTTTCAATCCACTTATCTTGACTTTACTACAATAATGCTAATCTTAGTCAAATTATTTGCGTGTATCACATTGAGTTTGCTCGCAATAATTTAATACCCTAGAGTTTAGGTTAATATTGAACTACTCGCAAAACACAAATCTGATAGAAAAGAATTGGCCGTCTAGTAGGCTACAATGTGTTAATTGAATGAGATAGGAATTGATGATGGAAGTGTTGCGCAAGAATGATTCAATCCATTAACTGCAAACTGGGAAAGAATTATGAAGAAAACCCAGTTTATTAATCAAAACACAATTTTATAAATTAAAGAACAAAAAAAAACAAAGAAAAGAAAAGGTTCGATGTGGAAATACAACAACGTGCTATTAAATCAGGTTAAAGTGCGTACAACGTCATTAAATGGAAAGCAGTTTATTTACACATAAACACAAGAAAACATAAACAAATATATTACATCCACAGTTGAGTGATAAATAAATCAGAATCAAGTTGTGTCACCAAACATGTGGTCGTTATCCAACCTGTCATGCTGACAGTTCAGTTAACAATAAAGCAAAAAGAAAAATAATAATTCTTGTATAAAATAATAGTTGTTACATATAAAATAAAACAAATAGTACAATTAAATGCAGGTTTAAACTTCTCGTATGCACGCACACGCAGAGATACGCAGAGACACAGATATACATACGCACGCACACGCGCGCGCGCACGCACCCGCACACACACGCACACAAGCGCGCTTGCGAGATGGTGCATTGGCAACTAAATTACTACCCTATGTTATCAAGAGAAAAGTGCGATTTCAATATCTTGTAATAATCCAATAGTAACTTCTTGCAAGACAATGGCCGATTTATCTAAAGGTTACACCGGCTTGTTGATTTACTTGTTGGACCTTTAATCTAGATTTAAGTACCTACTTATCCTTGAATATAATTCTTCGCCAGCGGCATATAAATTTAACAAATCATGGTTACCAGTACTTGATATACACATTCGATTGTCAATAGAAAATTTTTTGACAAGAATAAAAAATATTAATAAATATCTTCTGATGATGCCTGTCGCAGTTGTTATGTTGTTTTAATGAACACAGTACACAGTTTAAACCCAAAATAACACAGATTAATCCAGTTATTTCTATTACTTTACTAGTACTCCAATTTTCTTGATATCTTCCAGGAAATAGGAAAAGGTGACGTATTTCATTCCTTCCCCAAGCGAAGGCGGACTGCTAAAGCTTTCCAAGCTATACATTACGTATATATGCATGGTGGAATTGAGGATGGTTGTGGTCAGGATACGGTCGGAAGTTGCCAAACCTATTTTTGTTATGATCCGTTTAAGAATAGACAGCAAATAAAAACATTGCGAATAGCTAACCTTATTTTAATTTAATCTAGAGCTTTTATGTTTTACATTCAATTTTATTATTTTCATAATTAGTACGTTTCTAGTTTAGTTCAAATAGAGTTTAACCTTTTTTTTTATGGTTGGTTCGCTATGGGCTGGTTCGTTAAATTTTGGGCCTGTAACGGTTTTGTACACAGTGCGGCTTTGTGTGATACATATAATATGATAATAATAAATATTAATATACAGCAAATCTTTAAATTATAAAAAAATACCTATTTGTATTATAAGTAAAGAAAAGTATTGTTTTTCTTTACGAATCGCGATCTTTCTAATCGAGGCACACCGGAGATTAGAAACGCGATGAGTAAAGAAGAACCAACTTTTCTTTAAGAATAATACATAAACTTTTTCGGACACTAAATGGAAATGAATTACATTTTATAAGAAATTATTTAAAAAATACATGACAGGCGCGAGAATCAAATTGCCGTTTCCAGCACTGCTGCAACTAAACAAAAACAGGTAAACAAAAATTTTGTTAAGTGTTATCGCTTGAAAATAGAAATAAATAATGAAAATCATCCTGAAATATCGGCATTAGAGCTTGAAGCTGTTGCTAGTTTATTACCCTCGAGATCACGAGATAAATATGAGAAGACCTATAAAATTTTCAATAGTTGAAGGACTTCAAAGAATGTAAGGGATATCGACGAAGAAGTCTGCTTGCTTTTTTTCATGAAAAGATTAGTTTTCTTGAATACATTTATTTATTTTAAGTTTTATCTTTATACTTTATTACCCTCTGTGGTCAACATATTCCATGTTGAAAAGTACGTTGAGAGTGAAGGAAAACGTCAATAAATCGAATTATTGGGAAGTTACAGTTATATGTAAAGCAAAAAAATAAAAAATTCTATCGCGGGATGATGTGTCAAGACAGAAACTCCTGACGATACTTTTCTTATGATTAAAGTGGCGCTAATTTTCGATCTGTATGGGGCATGTCGTAATGAGGGGCTAAGAAAGTTAAATGTGAAGGATATCGAGGATACCGGCTCTATTTTGGTTGCCACCCTCCATGACACTAAGACAAGGAAGAAGCGTATATTCACCGTTATGACGGAAATGAGAGGAATTAATGAGATTGAGTTGTACAGGAGATATGTAAGCTTGCGTCCAAAACATATCAATCACTCAAGATTGTTCATATTTTATATGAACAATAAATGTACAATACAATGTGTGGGGATCCACAGGTTCTACAAGATGCCGAAGGTGCCGAAGGAAATTGCCCATTATTTGAAATTACCCAACCAAGACCGTTACACTATACACTGTCTACGTCGAACGTCAACTATTTTTCTTGCTGAGGGTGGATCCGATATCAGGACGCTCAAAAGCCATGTAGGATGGCGATCAAACACGACTCCAGAAGAATATATAGAAGAAAGCATTAACAATAAAATGGCGACTTCGAAAATGATTTTTAATCAGCCATCATCGTCAAACAATGGATGCCAGAATCCATCAGATGTTGTCCTAGAACGTACTGAATTACAGTTGTTTCCTGCATGTAACGATTCATCATTTTCTACGTCAAATGGAGGTTTTATCAAAATCGTTACTATCATTTAATGATTTGCAGTTAAAACATTATACAAGTATAAGTTTTTCTAACGTTAATAGTTGTACCTTTAATATTTATTCCAATAAATAATTAATAATTCTTCATAAAGAAATGGTTGCTATAAAGGAAAGAGATACTGTTCTTTACGGTTTGTAATTAGGAAATATAGTCCATTTCCATTGAGTGTCCGAAAAATAAGTTTTTCAAGATACTTTATTTCAAAATTATTATGACGATTCCAGACGAGGAATCGGATGGTTTTCGTGAGCTTCGGCGCCGTTCATGTGATCTTTGGAGAACCGTTTACAAAGCTAATTTGAACGCAACAACGTTTTTGCTCTCAAAATTGCATATTTCCATGATCATTTTTATTATTATTAAAAAGGCACATTTAAAAATATTATTAATAAACAAGGATTTCTTAGTTGTGGTACAATAACAACTTTAAAAATACCAAAATATATTTGAATACATCTTTCAGAAGAATTAAGCATTTACTTGCTCCGGGCGAAACCTTAGAGAACTGTTTCGGAAGTAAAATGTAAGTATTTATCATAAGTACAACTTAAAATTGTTTGAAACCTAGATTAGGAAACTAAACACTACAGATAATGATACTAAGAAAGTCTTAGTATCATACTAAGAAAGTCTTAGTATCATGCTTTCCAACCCGGTATGCACTAGGTAGGTGAGTAATAAATGTTATGTACTTGGGTGGATAATACGCTTGTAAATTTTAATTCAACTCTACAGTAAACCATTTTCAAGAGTTTTATTATGATCTTGCATAGTTAGAGTGATTTGTTGTATGTTTAACGCATGCAGTATAGAAATTGTCCTAGTAATAAATTAACAAAACTAATGACTTAGTGTCCAAATAGCATTTACGTTACTTCTAATGCATATATTATGAATACGTGCCAATTCTAGTTTTAAAATAAATTTTGTCTTTGAAGATATTAATACTCAGGTGTGTCAATTTCACCACCTACCATATAACTTCTTTGGACACACCTTTTTACTTGCACTTTTCATACCTAGCGGAAACTAAGTGGCGACTTGGCGAGACTAGTAAGGATGTGAGGACGATCACCGCCTAGGGTCATTGTTCTGCTGGTTTGCATGCTGGACGCGTAGGTTTAAGCGCCTCTTAGGCAAAATGCGAAATGTATCCAAGCACGTACCACAGCTGGAGATACAAACAGTTCTGATAATATTTCGTAATTAGTGTTTGCATAAAATACGTAATATTGCGTAACTATCTAGAATCTTTAACATGCAATAAAGTCTGCGGTCACGTCAGGTCCGTTCATTATTTGCCTTGAACTCGTACGTATTTAAAAATTCACTAAAATTAAACCTATTTACAATAGGACATATGACTTTTTTTCATTGATTTATGAATAAATTTATTAATTTTATTGTTCGAATAAAAAGTCATACAATAGCGATCCCGAGAGATCTAATTGAGAAACATGATTAATTTTTATTTTTACAAGTTTTAGTGGAAAATTAGTTTATTAATAATCTTATATAAAATTGGACGGAAATAATATCTCAAATTAATAAATGGTTTGAAGAGGTCTGATAGATTTCATTAGAATTGGCTGGTTCCGGCGTATAAATAATTTCATGTAAGAGAAAGGGTCAAGAATAGTCTTTAAGGGAATTTTATGTAAAAGATCAGAAGAGATGAATTTTTAGGATATAATTTTGAACCCAAAATCCCCGAATTAACGAATAACGAGACAAAATGGAAACAAATGCTAGTATTATTTTGGATAGAAGAATGTACAAATATATCCAAAATGCTCCCTAAATAAAAAACAGCCCGGCATGAAATACGATGTACCGAAAAGGCAAGAATTGGTGCAATAGTTTTGGATATAGACTTTGGACCAGAACCAATTTAAAAAGTCACATTTGAGAAGAGTACAATTTTTGTCCTAAATGATTGCCGAATGAATGTTAAAAAACACCTCTATGTAAACAACCCTTTCCAAACAAAATGGCCTCTTAATTTGTGACCCTTTTGAACGTAATTAAGCCTTTGGCAGATAAATTTGATATGGATAAACGTGAAAAATTTGAAATTAAATAGTTTCATAATTTTGGACCATTATTGGACTAATTCATTGGTGAAATAATTTTATACTACCTATTATAATAATGTACAAGGATTCAGACTAATTTAAAAATCTACTCTGTCAATAAGGGTAAGCACTATCCCCGGACGTGCGAAGTGACGCATCACCAGAAGAAAAGTTTACCTCGAGTAGGATTTGAACCTACGACTTTGCTAGAGTACCTCTTTAACCAACTGTTCTATCGAGATACAAACCCCAATCGATGGAAATTTTGACTGTAGCTACAGACAAAATTTACATCGATTGGGGCTTGTATCTCGATAGCTCAGTTGGTTAGAGCGTTACTCTAGCAAAGTACATACCGTATGTTCAAATCCTACTCAAGGTAAACTTTTTATTTATCAATTTAATAAAATTAATAATAATTTTTAACCTTCAATATAATTTGTGTATTTTTTGCAGAAAAACATGTAACCGTCGCTTTATGAAACAAGGAAATTTTACACCTTTATATTATATTAAGCAACCGCAGCTTAAGCCGTATTTCACACGAGATAGGCTTTACATTTTCAAAAGAAAATAATCGTAGAGCATTGGTCAAAAAACCAATATTGTAATCGATCGAATCCATTTTATGAAGAATTATATAAACAATTATAATTCTCAATTTAAACGTAACGTATTTCTAGATGAACCATGGATTTTTTCTAAACGTAATCCTAGATTGTCCTGGAAAGATGGTTCTACAAAAATTGTTAGAAAACCACAAATGATGGAAAAGGTTTTATTGCACCTGATTCTGGGTCAGAATCGGTATTTATTAATGGTGCATCACTAGTGTTTGCTTCAAAAGCCCAAAAGGAGGACTACTACAGTGAAATGAATGCGAGAAAATGGATCGTTGAAAAATTGATACCTAATTTAGAAGAACCATCTCTCATAATGACGGATACCGCACCGTATCACTCTACTTTAGTAGAAAAGATGCCATCTTCGGCATGGACAAAATCTGATATTGCAGCATGGTTAATTGCAAACAGTATTGAATATGAATCAACTACGAAATGGACGAATTATTAAGAAGCCATGGACATGAAGTTTTAAGGTTATCCCGACATTATTGCGAATTTAATGCAATTCAATTGACATGGGCTCACATTGGGAGAGATGGCAATGGTGATGTGAAATGAATCTTTAGAAAATTGCTCTCCGGAAATATGGAAAAACTGTGTTCGTCACACTGAAGAGGTGATTGTAAAATGGTACAAACGAAAATTGGTTTTAGATGTTACCGTTGATGAATTTTTCGTCAAGGTAAATGGCTCAAGTGACTCTCATGAAAGTGATGATGACTAACTTTCTTTTTTATTAATTTATTTATTTATTCTTTGGGTGCCATTACTGAATGCTAAATAGCTTATCCTATAAATACGGAAATAAATTATGTAGAAAATCTTTTTTAAAACTAATTTAAAAAAAACATTAATAAAGTATTAGTGTTATTCGAATTAATTTAATTTATGTAATTAGTCTCAACATACTAGATTGTTTCTATCTCATTTTGAGTCATGGGCACACACGAAATAGTAGCATGAATAATTTGTTGGAACTAGCTAAATAAATTTATGATGTGCATCGATTTTTTCGTGGAATTGCCTATATAAAAATAGTGAGGAACTGAATCTAGAAAATATGTATTGATGTATATAAAATAAATATTTTAAAATCTAATTGTTATTTTATGGAAAATTTCGTATGCAATCGTGGTCCGTTTATTTGCTACTTCGTTTTACATGGTACCAATCGTTGGGGATCAGCGACTTTCTTTTTTTCTATCTGATACTGGTCTTCAAGAAATGGTAAGTGAAAGTTTCAGATGAGAATACAATTTGAAAGATGTACGTATATCTGCAACGTTGCTATTAAAGACATACTAAAGAAATTGGAGGCTCTATATTTTGTAAATATTTATAAATTTAGAATACCGCACTAAAACATAAACGGCACTAGTTTCTTTAAATGTAACCTATATTTCATTTGACAGGTGACAGATTTGTTAAATTTAAGGGAAAATGGAACATGGCAAGAAAGAGATACAGAATTATGAGGAAGAGAT
Source organism: Vesta saturnalis (assembly GCA_036346205.1). Classification (NCBI taxonomy): domain Eukaryota; kingdom Metazoa; phylum Arthropoda; class Insecta; order Coleoptera; family Lampyridae; genus Vesta; species Vesta saturnalis. The sequence goes on from JARFJB010000754.1 coordinate 1,691,848, forward strand.
ACAACACAAAGTCTTATTTTAAAAGACACTCGAGACTAGACGTATCTAGTTTGTGACGTCATGGTCATCTATCGTGTGATATATATATATATATATATATATATATATATATATATATATATAATATATACAGAGTGTCCGGTGAGGAACTGTACAAACTGAAATGGTATGTCCGTTGGATCAATTTAAGTAAAAAAGTCCCATAAACATAGGTCTGATTCGCAATAGTTACCCAGATACAAGCGTTTAAAGTTTATAAATGATCACAAAATTTGTCAAAACTAATTATTATTATCAACTGGAAAAACAAAACCGAAACAATCTGTCATTTATTCGTTTGTGTTCTAATAATGACAAAGTGGATTGTAGTAAATTAAGTGTAATTTAAATTTAAAATGCCGGGGGACTCCCGTTCGAGAAGAAATTCTTCTAACACTCAACCCTGGACTCCGATCAACCATCTGTGGAATGTTTTCTTGCTCATTCACATTTAACTCCACAGGACGATCAGATCTTATTGAAACTGATGGAAAGGACCATGAGTTCGAACGTGTTGAAACACAGAAGAAAAGGTTTGGTGATTTGGAATCCTCCTGTTGGTAAATCTTCGTTCATATTCCCTAACGGCAGCTTTCGCATTTCCATCACAAAATCCATAAATGTAAATGATTTCAGCATACTCTTCGTTAGAAAATTGAAAAGGCATTTTAAATTTAAATTACACTTAATTTACTACAATCCACTTTGTCATTATTAGAACACAAACGAGTAAATGACAGATTGTTTCGGTTTTGTTTTTCCAGTTGACTAATAATAATTACTTTTGAAAAATGTGTGATCATTTATAAACTTTAAACGCTTGTATCTGGGTAACTATTGCGAATCAGACCTATGTTTATGGGACTTTTTTTACTTAAATTGATCCAACGAACATACCATTTCAGTTTGTACAGTTCCTCACCGGACACCCTGTATATATATATATATATATATATATATATATATATATATATATATATATATATATATATATATTATTACCGAAAGATAGTAATAAGAGACAAAGTTTGTATCTCTTATAAGGCGCACATTGGGCCACGTCTACAGTTCTAAACTGTAACAGGTGTATTTATTCAAGGAATTTATACTTGCTTCTTTAGCTGGACAAATCATGTCTTTTGATATAGAATGGTCGCAAGCCGTTGAAGTCTAGAGGCCCATAAAATATGAATTCATCTTCGACTACAGCTACGTCCGGTTTTTTGGCCACGAAAATTTATTAACTTGATCAAAATCGTTATCATAGTAACCACCACAGTAATTTCCTAGTTAGATGTCTATTTTTTCTAAATCCTTACTTTCGTCCTCAGACTTGAAGCAAAAGTCTTCACTTTCAGTGTCAATTTCTAAAACAATGCTGCTAGCGTTATCGCTTTCAGAAGATGGAAAGTTTTCCTCACCATCTACCTTTTCTAAGGCTTCTTTAGAAGTAAGAATATCACCTATGTTATCAGTTAATTTTATTCTTTTACTAAGATGAGTCCTCTTGGTAAAATTTTCACAGATTATATGTATAGTTTATTCAAGTAAGTGAAAAAATATACAAAAAATAATTCTCAACGTTAATTTTGACTGAGAGCATATTATCTTGAAACACAAAAGAAAGGAAAAATTGTCCATACTCGGTTTTAAGTACCATAATCATTACATTACATTAATCAGTTCAATACAAAGATGGATTATGGTTACTGCCGAAAATGGCGGTAGATCAGAATAACAGATAAGTAATGAGCCGGTAGCTCAGTGGAAAACGGGCGTGGGCGGGTTACTAATTTTACTAATAGGATGGCTCGTAATACGTAAAATACAATAATGGTAAGTGATAAATCTGGAAAAATATGTCACAAAGGCGCCACCTGTTAAATAAATGTATATCGGGAAAAACGTAAAAAACTAGATCCAGAAAATAATCGACTAATAGGAAACCATAATGATCACTCGAAAAAAAACATTCTAGGAAATTCTACTTGAAAAGTATCTACGCAAAATTCACGTACACTAAAATAAACAATTAACAAAAAAAAATTACTGGTCAACACGGCAATTAATTATTCAATTTATAATGAATATAGGTCACAACAAAAATGAACAACATGCGATCAAATGTTTTAAGGTTCTATAATTTCATAAACCTCAATTCAGGGGGTAGTAATACCTAAATACGAAAAGTCCACAGCTAAGTTCCCAAACAAACAAAAAAACTTGCTTATCTTTTGTTGCAAATGCAGGCGAATCAGTGAATTCACAGCCTCAAAATAATTGCACGTACTTCCAAAACACTAACGTGCTAATAAACAGTTGATCGGTTAACGATCTATTTGCTTTTTGTTTACGTCACGTTATATATCAAAACTTATCTCTTAAAATGAAATTACTAGGTGGATCAAAAACATTGGAATAAATGAAACAAGAAAACATTTTTTTGGCTAAATTCGGTTTTATTTTTCAACATACATTGCTTTTAAGTCGATACAGCTAGTTCAACGATTTGCTAACTTTTTTATCCCGTCCAAAAAGTAGTCCTTCGGAAGCTCTCCAAAATAGGCCTCAGTTTCAGCCAAGTTCCTCATTCGAGTAAAATCGTTTACCGGTGAGCCATCTATTCCGGTTTGGAAACAGGTAGAAGTCGCTGGGAGCCAGGTCTGGCGAATACGGTGGCTGAGGAACCTGTTCAAACCCCATTTAGTACAATTTTGCTTGCGCAACTAACGATGAATGAGCATGGGCTGTGGTGTGTAGAAATGTATCCATGTTTCATCCATGGTTATGAATCTCCTTTGAATTTCGCGTAAACATTGCCAAATTGTGCTGAGAAGTCCTAACACAAATTCGTTTTTGGTCCACTGTTAGGAAACGCGGCACCCATCGCATGCATTACTTCTTCATATCCAAACTGTCTGGTATGATATTGAACACACTGCCATTTTTGTGGTCTCAGCTAGCTCCCTCAATTTCACTTTGGGGTCGTTCAACATAATATCATGGATTTTTTCCTCGTTCTCTAGTGTACTGACATCTTTTGAGCGTCTAGATAGTTCAGCCTCATCGGTACTTGTATGGCCACAACGAAAGTCAGAAAACCACTTTTGAATCATCTTCGTCGACGGTGCAGAGTCCCAATAATACTTATCTAGCTTGGCTTTGGTCTTGGTTGTCGTTTTCTTGCGTAAATAATAGTGTTTAATCAGAAGACGAAACTCAGATTTTTACATTAAAAAAACACGGAGGTTGGTTGCTTTTCACTGCTGTAACTTGCTAATACGTAAAAAATGGCTTCTAATGAAGAATGAAACTTTTTATGAATGGTTTACATTTGTGCATACTAACACGATTTCTTAGGATTATTCCAAACTTTTTGATCCACCTAGTATATCAACAAAAAAAAAACTCAAAGTAGCAAATTATCTAGTAAAGAAATCTCTGGAAAATCGTTACGCTAAAGCTTTCCTTAACAATATAAAAAAATTTAACGTTGTCACTGTTTAGTTGCATGAATCAAAATTTCCCACAAAATAAATAAACTACCCGGTAACTTGTACTTATACAAAATATCTAAGCTTTTCAATTTTGATCTTACATAAATAATAATAATGTAGTAATAAAGGAAAGAAGTGACTATGTTATAATTAGTCCTGAAATAATACCTAATTCATTATGAAATACTTAAATAATACACTATTCATATATTAAACAGAATTAAAAAATAAACAATTAGCGTGTTGATACAGATGTTAAAAACATCATCAATTTCGTAAAACCTATTAATTAAATTGGGTTGACGCTTGCAAGTTTCAAATTCCGCCAAAAAAATATATTGTATCTTAATTTACATAACACCTAAATGAATATTAATAACGTCGAACACATAAATTTGACTAATTCTGTAATACGTAAATTTGTATAGCGTAATCAGAATAAAACAAACATGCACAATATGGTATGGTTGATACACGGGTGAATACACTTTTATAAAATTTAATTAGCCGAAGGGCTCGTAAGCAAAATATAAAGAAGAGAAAGCGTATTCGTCCGCCTGACAAACACAATAAAAATCAAAACATTTATAAAAATCACTAGTCACACAAATGGTTTGTAAATAGTTACCTTCGGCTTCTATACATCAATTGACCACTATGAGTTCTCCCCTTTCCTTTGTTCTGCGTTCTAGATATTTCTCGTAATTGACCCTCTAGGTTGAATTGGTGAAAGCCAATATCTCTTCAAACCCCCTGACGACGTCGCTCTCAAATCCGCAACGTCTCAATCGGCAAAGTTCAACGAATCGTATATTTTTAAACTAAATCAACGCTAATTTAGTGACGAAACTATTTAAGCCAAAACCGAATGATTGAACAACTGTATCTGTTTTCGTCACTTAAAAACTTTGAAAAATCGACTCTAAACCAACGTATTATAAAACTCCACACATTTTAACTAAAATTTATCAAAATGAATACCGGCTAACCGTCGCAAATCTTTTAATTCTGCAAGCTACGTTTTCGAAGCAATTTTAATTACAATTTAACAATTTTCAGTCACGTAATTTTAGTTCAACTACCTATAATTAACGATATTTAAAAATAATAATATCCATTATTCGCAAGAAAATATTCAACTCTTATGTAAAATTCCTTTTACTAATATACAATTGTCAACGTTCAAATTAACAACAAACAAACCGAAAAACCTATACACCATTCACAGAATCGGGATACTAAATCCTACCTCAGTTTGTAATAACTCCAAACATCGTCAACCAAAGTAAACTAAATTAATGCTTCCAAAATTTACACTCGTGTACATGCAAATTTTAATAACCTGTACCCCATTCACGAGACTGGGACTAATAAATATCCTAAAGTTCGAGAAAACAAAGGAGTCTATGGTACATTTTAACCACACGTGGCAGTACAGCTAAATGTCTAGGTTTAGAGTTATTGTTGCATTCAATTTATATCATTTTCCCGATTGATTCGATTTACAGTTGGTAAAAACGCTGTAATAATGTAATAAACCATTATCATATTGAGTACAGTTGATCGTTCAGGTACAAAGATTGCCTCAAATTTAAATTAAAATAGCAAATCAATTCTCTGCTACTCTTATCGATTGTAAATTCATGTCAAAAGAATTGGTAGGTTTAATTATATACACATTTGAAAACCAATAATCAGTTTCATAAAGTCAAACTTGGGTTTGGTAGATTGGAAAAAAGGTCATCTTTTGGTTTTATTTGTTTTCAAAGTAAATAATTTATACGTGTTTCCTTGAATACGTTGCAACATCGTCACAATATCTAAACTACTCATTATTTTAAAGTTTTAAAATTCATGAGCTTTTGTTAATTTTATTATATACATATTTAATTTTGTATAAGTTTATGTTTACTTGCATAATAAGATTAAAAAAGTATTATGTAACCCGGTTTAAAAGATTCAAGCTTCATTGTACATGGTTTTTTACAATTAAGTATTAATCAGTATCTGGTGTAGAAAACCCCTATCACCGAACCCCTCTTATATTGCTTCGACGGAGCTGCTAGTGCAATACAACTGGCCTCTTCGATTACGTATTGGTTGAAGGAATTTTTATTTGAAACTTTAAAACAGAATTTACTCGTAGTAAGTTATTGTAACGCCAGCCCTCGAACAGTGTAGTTGTTTTTGTATGATAATAATATCTGGTTCTAAGAAATAGTGTGTGATTGAAATATGTTTAAAACGGTACTTATTAGGTTGCAGCGGTGGGATAAGTCTACGCGTCTCGCTATATTTAGTGAAAAATTTGCAGTGTTGTTTGTTAGAAACTGTTGTTTAGTTTTGTTCACGTTGCGAAAAAAGTTATTATACAGTGATAAATGAAAACTATATAAGTGATTAAGTGCTATTAAAAAAAGGAAAGTGATATACTGGGTGTAGCACAAATTGGATTGTAGAAAATTATATACTGGATGTAAAGTATTTTTATTTTTCATTTTTATTTTTGCATTGCTTTCTTTTAAGCTCGTTCAAAGTATAGTAACGGCTCCTGTTGAATAACGTTTAAACTTATTCAAAGTATAGTAACCGGCTTTTGTTTAATAACGTTGAAGTCAGTTAAAAGTACATTAACTAACCGGCTTCTGGTTGCGATCAACGTATAGATCGTTATTAAAACAAAATGGGTCGAAAAAGAAAGCAAGTAAGTTCTACCTCCGATTCATCATCATCAGACAGCGATGGTGGTTACGTCGATTTCAAAAGAAAAAGGAAGCTACGTAACAGAAGTCGTCGGAAAAAAAGCGATTCTTGTAATGAAACGGCATTGGTACATGCACCTTCGACGAGTACTAGTGTTTCCTATACACCACCACGCTTGGAACCGAATACTACTAACAGAGTGGATCGTTTTGAAATACTTTTAGAAAAGCTAATTGAGTATCAACAATAACAAACGAACGATTCCCTTCCTAGGACATTTATTAAACCTGGCTGCATCCCTGAATTTGAAACCAAGCAATCCAAATTTAGAAGCAGTTAAATGGATAGATAAAATCGAGCAATTAGGTTCAGTAAAAGCACTGGGACAAACCTTCATTAATTTTTCAGATGTAGAGTAGGTTAAAAGGACTTGTAAGGAAATGGTATGAGAATTTAAATAATTCTCACCTAAATTGGCAAGAATGGAAAGACTTCCCAGACCATCAGGATTTTGCTGGTAATTTAAGAAAAATGTTAGATAGATACATATTGCAGTCTAAATCATGGGAGAGATACTATTTTGAGAAAATTTAATCAGTGCTTGCGAGATGGACAGTAAAAAAGCCATTTCTTGTTTAATCGATGGTATCAGGGATACAACTATTCAGGCAGGAGCGAGTTCAGGTAGATACCATTCCCCTGCCAGTCTCTATGCGAATTATTTATCCACCTTAAAGTCTGATAATATGACGTCGTCATCATTACATACCAAATTCACTCCAACTATGCACAGATCTAAAATTCAAAATTTTCAAGGAAGAAAACCAAGTGTCAAAAATGAGCAAAAATGTTAAAATTGCAGAGAACGAGGCAATTTTAAAAATAAATGCCCTAAGCCTAAACTCGAATGTAACAAATGCAAACGGCTAGTGCATACCGAAAAAGACTGGCGAAGAAAACCAGTGTCGAACCACAAACACAGTTTTGATACGTGAAAGTGGTAGCTGTTCTCTTGGTTTAAGTTACAAACCAACTGCTATTGTCGTTGCCGACTATGGAGGTCAAACCATAAATGCAATTGGGGTGATTGATGTAGATATTACCATTGATGAAGCCGAGGGAAAAGTCACTGCCATAGTTGTACCAGATCACGTTCAAGACATACCTCTCATGATTGGACAAAGTTTCCTGAATCAAGATCAAGTTTTAATGGTAATCTTTGGAGAAAAAGTTCGTCTCTTAGCTTGAAACAGTGATGTCGATAGAGCATTTAATACAGAGCCAAGGAGAATTCCGCTGTGTGCAAAAGAAAGTACGGTTATTCCTCCATGAACGATTACATTTGTTACCGTTACTTCAAGAAGCGAAGTACAGAGCATTACGTTGAAGAGTGGATCACGAATGGTGACAACGGGTACATTTCCCTAGTCAATACATCTCAGCGCGAACTCCAGATGAGGAAAAGTCAAATTCTAGCTAGGGGTGTGGTTGCTTTGAGGGCGAAAGTTTTAACATGTTCTGTTTTCAATCGACCTTCGTTATCAGAAAAGGATATCACATATAGTGAATCGTTACCTCTTCATAATGTACAATTTTGCTAGTGAAAGAAAAATGGAGAACCGCGCATGTGCGTCGATTATCGTTCTTTAACTTCTAAAACTATAAAGGACCGATTTCCCCTTCCACTTGCAGATAATTTCTTGGAAAAATTGTGAAGGATTGCAGATATTTCACGAGTTTGGACCTGGCAAGCGGTTACCATCAAATTGAGATGGAAGAATCGCTTTTGTCACTCCTGATGTACATTATGAATATACGATGGGATTTGGTTTAGCCAAATGTTACTTATTACTGGATTCTTTGAATTTAATTTTTTTAACAGATATTTCTAATTATGTTTTGTTGACGTATTGGTACTTTAAATCATAGTGAGTTTCTCAATAATTTAGTATGTAACTACAAGATATACTACAGGATATAATAATCAATTTTTTGAAACTTGTTTGAAGCAATGTTACCTATAGGGTTTTCATAAAATGACGGTGGGTTTCAGTAATTGAGACGAAGACAGTAGAAACATTTTGAGATATTGTATTGGTATCCCTGATGGCCTCCAACCCAAATGTTTGTATAACTGTAGTTGTTTAGAGCGTTACTATGTTTTCTGCTAAAGAAAAAGCAAAGTGTGATTTGTGACTAACTGAATTGAAGTCCGTAATTTCACTTCAGCGTGCATTTTGACCTGAATTCGGAAGAAAACCACCACATGAATTCAGGTTGGTTCAAACAATTCGAAGAAACTGAATCAGTTATGAAGCAGAAATCGACTGCAGACCACGAGAGAAACGGTTAAGCTAATGAGACAAAATCTGCAGTCAGAAGTCCAACCCTCATCGAAACCTCGAGTTAGGTATTCCGAAAACAACATATTTTTGGGTTTTTTAATGAAGAATTTTTGTATTTATGTTTTTACAAATCTAAACGTATAAACAGAACTACAAACCATTAATATATTTGTTTAAACATAAATGCAAAAAAAATACACGATTAAAAAACCCAAAAAGCTAAGTATTTTAAATATGTGTAATAATGGTGAAAGTTCACATTTTCATAAGAATTTACCAAGTTTTACTCATAAGACAGAAATTACACGCGCATAAAATCCAGCTATTGCAAGAATTGAAACCCGATGACTAGTTGTTGAAATTTAAACAAAGCCAATTTTTGAGAAAGAAAGCGACTCGCCTAAGGTTAATGTTTGGTGTGGTGTGATGAAAAACCGAGTAATAGGACTTTTCTTCTTTGCTGAAAATACGTTTAATGGAATCGTGTATTTGGATATGTTAACCAATTAATGCTGGATGAACTTGAACATACAACTAATTCATTTCCAACAAGATGGCGCACCCTCACACTTTACTGTATTGGCGACAGAGGCTTTGAATGAAAAATTCAGACATCGATAGGATCTATGATATGGTCTCCAAGGAGTCCAGGAGGGGGTACACCAAAAACATTATTTATTCAAAAAAAATTCGTGACCTAAATCGCTTAAAGGAAAGGATCAATGAAGCTACGACAACAGTTACCGATTATATGATATCTAACGTTTGAACAGTGTCGGCTGGACGTTTGACGACCGACTAATTGTACGCATATTGAAATTTATTAATTATCTAAAAAAAGTGTTTGAGACGACCAATTCGATAAATAAACAAGTCAAATGTGAGTAATTCTGTTTTGATTTAAACCATGTTCAAAACCCCACCATTATTTTATGATAACCCTGTATAGCTTTAATTCAGTTAAAATGTGGGAAATCCAAATGTATGTGAAATTATGTGTAAAATAAATGTCGAAACATCCTTTGTAAGTAACTCTCTATGCTCGGTCTATATGCATGGGAATTAATGTATTACATTTTGGATTCTGTTTACTCCTATACAGACGTATAAAAGTTAATTAACCTTTAGTTTGTCTGTTTACAGCATACTTTAAAGTGGAAGAACTAACATGACGACTATTTCGCAATTAGAGAAAATTGGCGTTCACCAGCATTAGATTTATGTGCTTTCGAATTTTTCTAACGCACAGTTAATTCGTGTTTTGCGGATGAATTTGTTTGATTGCTTATTTATCCGTTTTTAGACCTGAGAGATTTACGTACTTGTTAGATATAGTACACTACCTTTTTCAAGTAAATTGTGAAATATTGTATTAATAATTTTTTCTTTTGTTTTAGGTAAGAGAATGACTTTTGGACCTAAACGAAAACCAATACGGAACCTAATAAACTTAAGTATTCTTTTCTAATTTTTTTATACTAGTGTAAAAAAGTGTGAGTATTCGCAATGCAATTCAATCCCTTGGAGTTATCGTAGTTATAGGCAAGATATAAATGATAAAACATGCAACAAAGATTACAATTACTGTTCTGCATAATCTTATTTTTAGGTGTACTCACCGGGGGCCTTTCGGCCCTTACTTTATTCTATGATCCATTATTGACCTTTTTACATTGATTCCATTTGTGGATTAATAATAATGACTTCTAGTGACTAGCTAGTGTCACCTGAAATAAGTATAGGCTTCCATCGACACTTAACATGTATTTAGATATGTGTATTTGTACTTCTCAATACACACTTATCACTTAACTAAGTCTGCACCCTTTTCATGTTTCTCATAATCTCCGTCTTTCTTTCTGTTTACTTCATACCATCATAAATGACAAGAAATAGATCGTTAGGGGATAAAGTGGATTAAGAGACGTAGCATAATATAAACTGATTTATTGCCAACCACCGTACATTTAATCTGATAAGAATAAAAAACTACAAAAATATTTGACGCGTTACACTAGAAACAGTAACAGTTAACAGCTTTTAAACCTTTTTATATAACCTTTATAACATCTTGTACAAATCCTTATGGTCTATACGTATACTTCTACACCCATAGTTACAAATTTTAGCTACTTAACAGTTTGGGTAATAAATGGAAGATTTGGTGCCTTATGCTCAGTCGTAGATTAAAGTGGACCAGGTTCATAAAATTATCGATTTGCCTTATTAACCAAAAAATATTTACATGTACCTAGATATGTTCGCTTTAAAATCAGGGTTGCTTCTTCCTGAAACTAATAGTTAAGTACTCGTACATCAACTTGTTTTCAAATATGGAATAAACAAGTAAACCATTATACACTAAAGTTAAAATAATATTTGTACAATAACAAATTGATTACACAACCTATATTTAATTATAAACTGAAATATCTTAATGCTAATGTTTGTAACGTTATAACCTAATGAAATACTTAATGTTGTGAGTAATTAATGGGATTAGAATACCTTATTCTTGATCACACCGTAGATAACGAAATGGATGCCTGCTGAGTCGGCGTTTTGGAAAATTGTTGCGTAATATTACTTCAGGTTGAAATAAATCTGGATTTGTATCCTTTATAATTCCCAAATGAATAAATTTGCAGGATTAAAGTGTTTTACAATTCCACTTTCTATTAACGCAGGTGATTATCTCACTCTTGATTAATCGTACTAACACCGTAAATTGGATTAACGGTAAACGGTGAAGTTCAAGTAAAAAATAAAACTTAAACATGAAAGTAAAAATAAATGTACCTGAGAAAAGGAAACATCTCAAACTTTAATATAATAGTTTGAAATAACTTACCATACAAATTGTATACCACTTTTTTTTTTAAATTTAACAAGTAATAATGGTTGCTATATCCACCTTAAAAATATCATTAACAAATGATCGCTATAGTAGTCTTTGCACAGTTACATGTCTGAAACTGAATGTCCAGACGATATGCGCACGAGTTCTAATTAAAATAATTAAATGCATGTTTTTATGCAACTTGATATGCAACACACGCTGCACGAAATGCACGTTAATTACCTACAAAGAGGTGAATTATTAACAACACGTTCGAAGTTTGTTACAATCTTGCAAGGTATTAGTATATAATGTTTTCGTTTGAAATTTATTAGTATATTTTGTGCATTATGAAACTTTTATGATAATGATATTCACTATTTCAATATTACTATGGCCCACTTTGCTATTTTGACATCGTTATATCTTCAACGTGTTTGATAAAGATTACAATATTAGCTTAAAACATCTTACCGCACATTGTTGTTTTCATTTCAAATTTTGTATATTAGTAATCACCAACATTGATTACAACAATCATGTCCTCATTTTAAGTCTTCGATTTTACTTACTACGTTATGTTTGTGTATATCACAATAAAAGTAGATCACGGTAGTCAATGTAAAGCTTTTGAAATGTTGCATAACCTAATATATTATTTATTACACATAATTATGTGGATAAATTGAAATAATTTGTTTCAATTACGTTCTAACCAACCCAAAATTTTTATATTTAAAATTTCATCCCCGCATGGTACATAAATAAGTTACTATTTGATGAAATTTACAATGGTATTTAGTGAAATATAGACGAAGAAACTCAGTTAAATGATGTAACAAGTACACAAGAAATGTATCAATCATAAAATTTTGGTGTATCCATGCAATAAACTCACATCTTTGAAGATATTAGCATTTAACTGTTTTTGACACACCCTTAGTAAAGTTAGCAACCCCAACCTCCTTCTATTTAATGGCCAAAATTTTATAACCATTTATACCAAGACCACCCTTAACAGTTCGCTGCGAAATTTCAAGTTTCAATTTTTTTCAAATACCTCAAAACAAAAAAATCACACCATCAATTTTTTTTGTCATTTTATTGGTCCCCTAATTACACAATGTTTTTCCCATTTAACCGGAGTTGTATTTATTACCCTTTCCGAGATCCCATAGTGAGAATCCTTATCTTGGATACAGTGTATGTATGTATGTATTATATATATATATATATATATATATATATATATATATATATATATATATATATATATATATATATATAGGGTGAGGCACCACATGCGGCACGGAATTTAGAGCCTATACTAGAAAAATTCTGAAATATTTTTTTCTGTAGAGGTACATGAGTCGATAAGAACTACATTTTTAAAGTGTTTTTAAATATACTGGGTGTTCCCAGAAAAAGTAACTCATTAAATTTGAAAAAGTAATGTTTGTTTCTTAAAAATTACCTATACTTATTTTTACGATTGTCGAGATTACTCGGTTTTTCTCGAAATGTAGTACGCAAAAAAAGAAAAATAATGATAAACGGGTAGACATAAAAATCATCTTTTGGAAGAATGAATCCGAAACCCTGAGACATCTATTTGGTATATTTACTCTCATGTAAAGGTGCACAGGGTGTTCCAAAAGTGCGGAATCTTACGGACTTCTTATAACGTAATTAACTTGCTTAATTTAAATAGAACACCCTGTATTTTTTCACCATCAGATATTTTAAGTTATTACCTGTCAAGTGGTACTAGGGTTCCCTATACCGCAAATTTACTATTTTTCGCATAATCAATAGATTACTTGTTTTCGGTCCGACCTATATCTTGTTTGTTGTAAAGATGGAGTAGGCTGGGCCTTGTAGTAAAAAATACTTAAAATGTCAAATTTTATGTCTAGTTGTTGATCACAATTTCTTTGTTAGTTATTATATTTCACATTAGACTATTAAAAATTAATTCAAAATGAAAACATATTCTGTTCAAGAGAGAATTGATACGATTTTAGTAATCGGTGAGTCTGAAGAAAATTGCGTTTTAGCTTCACGTCTATACGCACAAAAATATCCAAATAAAAACCATCCGAAAAAAGAAAGCTTTCAAAAATTTCTTGAAACATTTCGAAATACTGGAAGTGTCGCTTATCCAAAAACCAGTTTCGTAGTATGCAACGAAGATATTGAATTTCCAGTAATTGGTTCAATTGGCGAAAATCCTCACACAAGCTAAAAAGAAATTAGTAAAGAAGTATGAATACGTGTTTCCAGGTTCTTTAAAAAATACAAATTTTATCCATATCACATATAGATGCACCAGGAACTTTACGATAGAGATTTTGATCAACGAATAGAATTCTGTTTATGGGTACTAGAACAGGTGGCAGCAACTGAATATTTTTTTGACTTTGTTTTGTTTACTGATGAAGCTACCTTCCATAGCAATGTTATGGTAAAGAGACATAATTTTCATAACTGAAGCGATGAAAATCCCCAAAACTTCCGGACGGACACTCGATCATCAAAAACGATGGTCATTGACGCAGAATGAGGTGCCAATTGGATGGGGCTTCTGTTCATTACAGTGTGAGGGTAAGAAATTGTTTAAATAGATTATTCCCAAGAAAATGGATTGATAGAGGTAGTAATCATAAATGGCCACCGAGATCTCCAGACTTAACATCTATCGACTTTTTCCTATGGGGTTACATTAAAAGAATTGTTTACATTACCAAACTCCAGATGACATGAAAGAAAGAATAAGAGTTGCTTTTTTAAGAGTAACACCTCAAATATTAACGGAACAGTTTTTTGAAATGAGTGCAGTTGTGTATCGAACAAGACGGACAGCATTTGAACATCTTATGTAGAATTTTTCTGAATATTAATTTGTTATAACTTTGTTTAAAGTGTATTGTGATTATTAGGGCTTGTTAAGTTTAATTCTTCTTCTATTGGGTTTTCGTAACATGTAATTAGAATGTAATTATTATTGTTTTGGTTCCAATTATTTCAATATTATTTTGAAAAAATGTATAAAATGCCTAGAAACAAACCAAAAATTTTGATCTAAGGAAAAGTGTAACGCCAGTAACCAGGTGTATTTCTCAGCCTACGCCACCTTTACAACAAAAAAGATATAGATCGGACCGAAAACAAGTAATCTGTTGATTATGCGAAAAATACTAAATTTCGGTATAGGGAACCCTAATACTATTTGAAAGATAATAGCGTAAAATATCTGACAGAGTACAAAAATACAGGGTGTTCTATTTAAATTAAGCAAGTTATTTACGTTATAAGAAGTCCGTAAGATTCCGCACTTTTTTGAATACCCTGTGCATTTTTACATGAGAGTAAATATACCAAATAGTTGTCTCTGGGTTTCGGATTCATTCTTCCAAAAGATGTTTTTTATGTCTAGCCGTTTTATCATTATTTTTCTCTTTTTCGTACTACATTTCGAGAAAAACCGAGTAATCTCGACAATCGTAAAAGATAATTATAGGTAATCTTTAAGAAACCCAGTACATTTAAAAATATTTTTAAAATGTATTCTTATCAAGTTTTTCTAGTTTAGGCTCTAAATTCCGTGCCGTATGTGGTGCCCCACCCTGTATATATATATATATATATATATATATATATATATATATATATATATATATATATATATATGTATATAATCTATTTGAAACTTTTTTTTCCAACCGTGTATAACGTTAAAACCACAATAATTATTTGTAAATAATAGGTAATCGGTCACTAGGGCAATAAAGGTTAATGAAAAATTCCTTTTGTCATATAACTAATATTTCGTAACTTTATTGTTACTTCATCAGGATGCGAAAAGTAGTACAATTGGTTTTAAAACGTCATCACTAAACTAAAAAAAAACCACTTACTTATGAGTGAGGTAGGTATAAACAAGATCCGTAATGCTAATTAAAATTTTCCCACAGCTCTCTTCTCTCTTTACTCCCTTTTTGAATTTTCAGCGTTGTGTTTTAAAAAATTCATGGCGCCTACTATTACTATTAAAAAGGTTTACTCTTACCACCGTAGTTTGTACCAAAAACTTGGGAGATGGCAGAGGAACTAAAAATAATTATACTACATCATATAAAATGTTTGCCTCTTAGGCTCTTCGTTAACGAACCATAGGACTTATTGGAAATTAATAAAATGTTAACTGTTTATAAACACCATAAATGCACACTTGGTGGCGTCATAAACAAGTCTGCATTACATTTGTGAACTCAGGTACGGATTAAGTTCAATGGTTGATGCGGCATTTTTTTTTAAATATAACTTTTTTCACTTATAAATGCCACAATTAAATTTCTTAAACATTTGTAAAGAAAAAAACATCCTCTAGTGGCATCTCGATAAAATTGACGGTTTAAGAGACGCGGGCAATTTTATATCGCACTGCATACCATAAGGTCTATCATTCCACGTTTATTCACGCCTTACTACCTCTACGCAAATATTAATAAACAGTCAACAATGCCAAGTCATACTAGCCATGAGGAGGGCGGAGTCGTTTTATTTTAACAGATTTCAACATGATGAGCATGCGTGCGTAATTAAATAGATACTACTTGCAAGGCAATCATTGATTTTTAATAGGCTACGTAGGCTTGTTGAATTGTTTGCTGCGAGCTTTAATTTGCATTAAAATACCTACTTACGTTTGAATATTATAATCCTTGAATTAACCACTTATTCACCGATATATAACGGTTTAAGATACGCCGTTTAAAGCCAAGACGATAAGGATTATAGATATATTGTTTACCCGCCCGCTTATTGAAACCCGATTATTTAGTTTAGTAAAAAAAACAAATTCGCGGTTTTAGTTTTACTAATATATATATATATATATATATATATATATATATATATATATATATATATATATATATATATATTATAGCCAGAACGGTTTACAGTGAGGGTTTGTAATTAAACAATCCGATCGATCTGGCTGAGTCAAATCTCCACCTGCAACTGCAGTTTTTACTCTCCAAATTCAATTTCATCTTACAAGTTATAAAAAAAAAACAAGAAATATTACGTGGGACTATTTTCAATGTTCAAGAAGTATTAATTTTTAAAATATGTATTCGTCCGTAACAAATCTTATCGGTCTCGAATTTCCTAGTAGCAAACAAAGATTTTCTTTTTCTTTTCAACCCTTATTCAAATATCAGTTTCATACATTCAAATATTTCTTACATAAAATAAAATATCTTGAAAAACATTATCAAATCACTTATTATCAAGCTATTAAAAAAAACGATTAATTATCTTTTCTTTCGCGGTAACAATTGCTATTTGAAAATGTTTATTCCAATAAAAAAAAAATTCTCGGTCCGTTACCTACTCTTTGTATACAAGACTAGTGCAAATAATAAATCTTCTGACCATGTATCCAAAGTACTCTAATTGTTTCGCTGGCTGCTGGATTATACTTTCTAGATTGTGCTGGGTTAAAAGCCGCCCAGGCACAATTGTTCTGTGGTATTGTAAGGGAGCCATAGATTAGGTAAATATTGGCACTGGTTACAATCTTTCCGAAAGGCCTGGAATTATTCCTTTACTACATATTTCAGACGGTTAATAAGATAAAATTTATATATGAAAATGAGAGTACAGATTTTTTAGGTATATCATTATTATTCACCTTGGAATATTTTGTGGAATCAGCGCCACCATGTGAATTTATTAATTAAAGATTTTGCACTAAAGCTATTTGTATTCAGTTTTGAGTATTTTTTTAAACAATAGCTGACTGTATTAAATATTCATAAGTTTGGGCACCATTACATTATTTTATCATATAATAGGCAATGGTGTACGCTTAACAATGAATAGTGAGTTTTTATTGTCGAGCGTCAACATGGCGTTATTTTATCCTTTAATCACTTTCAAATATTTTGCTCCTTTTATTTTCGGTTTAATTGGTTCACACTGATAACATGCTTGCAAAAGTCAATGACTGATTTCAATTACAGCAATTACAACAGCAAATTTAATTTCGTCGATGCTTACTCGTTTTCTCATTTTGGTAATCCCCATAATAGTATGGAAAACAATTAGAGTTAATCTATTTTTGTCGCTTTAGTGTGGATATTATTTTTCAGATAAATCCATTTTAGGAATTAAAACTTGACTTGATTTATTCCTTTAGAAAGAAAACGTACATAATCAAGGTTTATCTGTTTGGCCTACAAATGGTCAATAGACTATTTTATCGACCGAAAAAAGCATAATTATTCAACTGCTGAATTATGGAACTAATGCGGAAGGTTATAATTTGTATCGATAATGTTTTCAAGTGCAGTCAGATATTCCAATGAATTATAGAAATATTACTTTTAATGTTTATATAATTGTTGATTTTCTCGAAAAAGATTTGTATCTAATACCAACGCATTGTATATTGCATTTGTTAGTTGTTTGTTAATCGCATAATCTTATAATTCGCTTACTTATTTACCTTTTATTCTTGAGTTAAGAAAGATTTTCATTTATAGAATTCTTTACTCATTAATATTACATTTTGGTTTGTTTTGTTATCGAGACTTACAATCATCTTTTGAAAATAGGTTATTAAACACGTTTATATCGTTACTGATTAATGATTATATATGCAAGATCGTAGTACGTATAGCTAACACCAACCAAACTTTAATGATTTCCTGTGATAAAATTACGTTTTGGGATTAATGGGCTAACAATCCTTTTTAAATCAAATTTTGTTCGTCTGTACTATGTTCACCTATGCCATTTTTTAATTAAATGTTGCGAATAAATGTGATTTTTGTTATAAGAAAGTTCATTATATACACGTGTACCAAAAATCCTGTTCTGTATAACCATACAATCGCTCCGGAACTTAATTGTTTTAGGCGTTTCTATTTTTAGTTTAACCTCATTGAATATTCGCAAAAATACGTTCTCCTACCTATTTTTAGTTCTGTTAACATTTTTCTATGTTTAAAGAGTATAAACGTCATCGATTTCCGTTATAATATAAAATAAATAGATATATATATATATATATATATATATATATATATATATATATATATATATATATATATATATATTGTAGTTTAAATTGTTGTTTTGCTTCTTTTGAAGAAATATGTATTATAGTGCTTTAATGTTATAATGCTTTTTTTTAAATTTTAATCGAGAATCGATTTATCAAAAAAATTAGAGAGCTAGTTTTTCATCGATAACCTTTAAACTGCAAAACAAAAAAAAAATAAATAATGCCTGTTGAGAGGAATAATAAACCTCAAGTGTTTTACTCTAAATTATTCAATCAATATGTCATTATAGAGTCAATAATTAGACCACTTCTTTTTTGTTGTATACATACATTCACTGTGTAATGTTTACTACTAACACATTTATTTTAACGTTTCGTAGGAAAATCAACAGCCAAAAAGAATAAAATTATAATAACACGAATGCATAACAGTATAGGAAATATTAATATCGTTCGATGTAAAATTTCTATGTAAAAACGAAGAATATTGATGTGTCTCATATGAAAAAATCGATGTATGTAAAAATAGGTGATTAATAATTATAATTAACGTCTTCCCTCTCTGATGGAATTCTTTATCTATCGTAATTGGTTTTCTATTATACACGAATACATACATGAAAGTTTCCATTGACCGCTATTTGGTACCGGGCAATTCGTCCGGGGCCATTCGTCCCAAGAAAGTAAAAAGTACAAATATTTTATTTCATATATTTTATATTATAATTTAATTTGATTAACGTAATGAAATATTCCTGTCATATAAATTTATATTATAGTTCTTAGTTCGTAGATGCTTCAAACGAACAGTAAGCCTTACACACTGTATATAATGCAACTTGAAGTAGTGCTCCTCCGAAAACAAAAAGTATGAGATAGCACTACAATTTATATTGCTTAGAAATATTGCATATAATTTTCAGTTTTAGTTTAATGTTCGCACCTTACCATGTATAATGAGCATAGTAGCATATAATTTTAAATAAACCTTGTTGGCAAATACATAAACTAATTCAGAAAATTATTTAAAAAATAAATATGTACAAACATTTACAACTAGAACAACTGACATTAAATAATATAATCATATTGAAAGAGAAACAAGGCAAAGAAATTCTTAATACAATATGGGTATAAAATTATTCACCGCCTTTAGCATCACTATCATCTGAATTTCTATCATTCACCTAAAATATTAATCGTTCTACCGTTATATCGTGCACCTTTTCTCGAGTATTATTGTTTCGGTGTGAGATATTGTCTTTTTCCAAGCCTCACAAACACATTCATGCAACGACTCTTCCCACATTTGGAATACTGCAACATTATAATGCCATCTTTACCTATCCCATTATCGTAATAGAACTTGCAAATACCACAAATTCATTGGATTTCGACAACGATATGGTGGTAATCTAAGTATGAAGGTTCTCTAATTGTGTTACCTACTATGTACATGTTTTTTTTTGCATATGCGTGTTGCTTAGCAAGGTTTCAAATCCGTGTTGCTTAGCAAGGTTTCAAATCCGTGGAAAATGGAATATTTTTAATTGTTCACCAGTTTTGTAGCTATACTTTGTCGATGAAATAGATTACCTTTTTTCTACTACACGTTAATGGTAAGCAGTGGTGTCTTTAACCAGTAAATATGGCGCTTGAAGGTCATGAAGCTGATCTTTCAGCCACCTTTCAAGATTAGTCGCGTCAATCTTGTCGCGAAAATCATACGATTTTAAGTTTGCCGCGAATGGTAAGCTGCTATTATCAACGAAACCATATTTATTTCCGATGTGAAAAATTATAAATCTTTAACAATTGGCAGAATAATTCGAATTTGTACACTTTTTGGTGTATCGTCTTGCCAATATCTTTTGTGTGATCCTCTAGCAAACACCTGCATTTCAATTCGGAATAAAACTTGTAGAGGCGATGACGAGGTTATATTATGCACTTTTTTTTTAAATTGTACCCTTGCGGTTGCAAAATACAAAATAGCAATATTTAATCTATATTTTACCTGTGGTAGGTTCAGTTGCTACTAGCATTCTTTCTCTTCTAATATGTTTCTTAGTGCTTCTAGTGTAACGATTTTGTTTTCAGCATACTTTGAATAAACTATATCTCATATTGTCTGTTGTGGACCTTTAGCGCTATATCGTTTCTTGCGAGGTTTAAGAATTTTCCTTTCTTGCTCTCAATTATCTTCTTTAATGTAGGGATACTGATCTTTAAAGCGTCCTCTGCTCTTCCTTGTGCTGCTCCAACATTACTCAATGGTCCTAAATTACCTTACGTTCTGCAAAATTACTCGTCTTATCTGGTCTTGGTAACCTTCGTTTGAGAATTTTCCCGGAGATTTTCAAATAAATTGTAAGCGCAAGTGTATCCGTGACTACATTACAATTCAATTCCTTTAGCATTTATGCTAAAGTGTATGCTTGGGTGGGTATGTAGGTGGGTGAGTGTGTATGTGGGTATGTGGGTGCGTGTACGCGCTCTTGTTCGTGTATGTACTCGAATATAAAAGAAAACCAATTACGAGAGACAAAAGCGTTCATAAGCCTCAAGACTAATTACAATTATAAATCTCTATTACATATAGGTTTGTGTAAATTAGTGTTTTCTTTTTAACGATGCATTTAATATGCAATTCTGTATTAACGTAAAAATAAATAAAACATTTAGAGCTTTTACGTAGAGTGTTCTTCTTAGTTCACCACCCGTGGTCAGGAAAACTGAATAAACACTTTTTAACCAAAATGCCATGTGTTCGAATGACAAAGGTATATTCTTATTGAAAACTATTTATGTTACCGACTTAACCGATTAAAACATCTAGAACAATGATCACCAATGAATCAGTCTACATTCTTAGTTAAACCAAAGTATCGGATGGTTGCTCTCCAACAGGGTCTCGCAGAAAGCGTATGACTAAGTGAATAGACATAAGCTCTAGGACATTTGAAGTAAATGTAGAGTGAGTAGATGTCTAGTAAATGGGATAAGGGTGAGAGGGAGTTTGAGTGCATACTTTAAAATAGAGGAAGGCGTTAGACAAGGCTGTTAATGTTACGGTGTCTGTTTAATATATACTAGGTGACATAGAAAGAAGAACACCCAGTAATAATCAATTTATTTGAACAATCTTTGGTATACAAGTGTATTCCAGTTAGACTAGTAAACGATCAAAATTTGATAAAAATTAAACTCTTAACTTTTTCAAAAAAACTGAATAATGTGTTGTGCCACCACTCATTAATACGTCTGGGCATACTTCTAATGAGGTGATCGATTTCCTCCTGAGGTATCTCATCCCATGCTATCGGTAACTCATGCTGCAGAGCCCTAGAGGCTGTGGGAGGGTGGGGTAAATTGATTAATCTTCTTCCCATAATATCCCAGACGTGCTCGATGGGTGAAAAGTGCGCAGCGCCATCTGCATGTGCGACACAGCATAAAGTCCGGAATCAAAATAAAAAATCGACGTATCGCAGGATTTTGACCACAAATTAACGATTTCAAAAACAATGAATTTACCCCTTACTTTCTGAGCACACTGTATACTAAATATTTTATGCTGTACTGCTCCCACAAAGTTCTTCATGGAGCCAGAACTGGCAGCAGAAATAACTACTTTAGCTGTTCATCTAATTTATCGCTACAAGTAATCCTGGAGACTATATATCAAGCGGACATACACAGTTGATACCGAAAAACTATACATTGAAAAATACTCTTGGCATCCAATGACGCCTACTTTGCATAAAGGTTCTAGTCCATGGACCCGCAATTGTGGAGCACCAAACTTTGCGAAAAAGTTTTCGAGTTTCGAGTTTTGAATAGGTTAATCCTTACTTTGGATCTTCTCACTGGGATGAGACAAATTCCAAAAAAGAAATCGAAACCCTAGTCCATGCACTCTCTTCCAAGATCAGATAAAAAAGTACATTCAGGTAAAGAAGACGTGGTCTTGGACGAAGAAGGCCAAATGAAAACATTTCTTCACATGAATAGTTATATACATACTTAATTAGTTAAATACCAAATTAATTATTACACTTACTACTGCTTCAAAGAGTAAACTTTTTTTGATGGCATTTTAGAGAAAACTTCAGTATTTTCATCAAAATGAACTCATAATGTCTTGAGTTACACCTAAATAATATGTGCACAACATGATATCAGTGCAAAATCCAAATAATTTTGGCCAGCTAGATTGTCCAAACACTTCACTGTGTGTCGTTTTGTTCTAATTCATTTCATTTAATTTCGTCTCCTATTGATAACTTTCAAAACTCCTGTAATCTAAATCAATTTAACACAATGTGTAATAATTAGATCTAGTTAAAAATTATTATTAATTTAATTATATCTAGTGTTTTCCAATTTTTAATGTTTAGTACAAAAATTCGAAAATTTTCTTGTTAGTATCTATACCATCTATTTCTGGAAATCTCGTTTTTTTTCTTTGTAAATGAAACGTGCAATCTTTTTTATGAAGCATTATATAATTACTGTAGTAAATCTGTGCCTAAACTTAAAATTAGAATCGTCACAATTTACCCCCCTTGGTTTAATTCTGAAATAATAATTAATTTAAAGCTGAAGAACTGATATCTGAGGGAATTTAGAAAAATAAATAATCTTGCTGCAGTTTAAACGCCAACGGTCACTATGTAAGAACGTGATAGCTTCTGCGTACAAGTAATATTTACACAATATTCAAAATTCAGTAGTACAAGATCCGAAAAAGCTATGACACTTGGTTCACCTTAAAAACGGCCAAACGAGAATACCTGGTCACATGTCTTTCAATAACTGTGAACTTGACACTCCGCTTGAGATTATTAATGGTTTGCGATTACTTCAATAGCTTGTATGTTCAATCTATTTCTGGCCCTATTTCATCCCACTTAAGTAATAATGTATGTTCACTGACCATCACATCTCTACAATATATTTCAGATGTTTCGCAAGCTCTCGAAAAAGCTAAGCATTCTTTTGCTTGTGACGCTGGCGGCGTCCCAAATTTTCTGTTAAAGGATTGCGCACATGTTTTTGTCAAAGCGTTGATGTTTATCTATAATACGATACTAACATTATCAGTTCTTTCAGACATTTGGAAAGTAGCATAAGTCACACCCATTTTAAAAAAAAGATGGCCCGACAGCTATCTTATACTACAGACCAATTGCGCCTCTATACAATTCTCTGAAATATTGGAAAGTCTCATATATCAAAAAATTTATAATAATATGCAGTGCTACTTTTCACATTACCAGCATGAATTTGTGAACGGCAGACCTACTGTTACAAATTTGGCCTGCTTTTCCCAATTTACTCGGAAATCATGGACTCTGACAGCCAAGTTGATTTTATATATCTAGACTTTTCCAAGGCGTTTGTTCAAATAGATCATTACGTTTTAATTAAGAAATTACCCGAATTTGGTCTTATTAGTTCGTTCCTGGCACTTATCCAATCGTATCTATTTCAGCGTAAGCATTATGTCAGGTATGATAACTATGTCTCAACTGTATTTATTCCAACTTCAGGTGTTCTGCAGAATTCCATCTTAGATCAGCTACTTTTTTATGCTTATTAATGACATATCTTCTGTCATTTCGTCTCACCATCTATTTATGTGCTGACGATTTAAAAAAATTTACTGACATTACCTCCAAATCAGATGGACGTAAGCTACAAGTAAATCTCTACAATATTAGTAATTGGTGTAATGTTAATCGTTTGTCTCTGAATATTTCTAAATGTGGTTAAAGCCCTGGGTGTTACGTCTGTCGAACTAGCCCCCCCCCCCCACCCCCTTGGAAAAATGAAAAAACAAATACATGAAAATTACGAGCTATTTAATGAGCTTTTATATTCCGCAAATTAAAAATTTTGAGCTCGTCATACTAGGGAGGAATTTAAAAATTTCAGTTGGGGGGCTGTGTCGACGCCGACTCAGCCCCCCAACCCCAACTGAAATTTTACAGATAAAAATATTGAATCGTTCTTTACGGCAGAATTAGGAGCTATTTATGAGCTTTTAAAATAATATAATTTTGATTTTTGAGCTCATCGTTTTAACCCTATAACAACCCTTTAAACAATTTAACTCAAGTATGAACTACTCTAAAATTGAAAAAGTAACTCTTTTGCAGGTAAATCTTGTTTACTGATTTAAGAGCGCTCAAAATACGAATTTTGATTTTTGACCCGCAACCCCATGAAGATGAAGAGTTAAACATAAATTATAATTCAGTTATTTAATACATACGAATATAATTTATTAAAAAAATTTATCCAAAAAATTATCAAGATATGCCAAAACATTGTGCAATTCATTTAATTTTATTTTAAATTGAACTCAATTCCTTTACAATAAAACTAAATTAAGTTAAAACACTTTTATAAAATAATCACCCAGTATTTGTTTCACATCAGAGAGAACTATACTTAAGATGAAAAAAATTTACTATTTTGCAAACCTATAATAATATAAAATAAGTATTTAATTATAAAACACTTCATACAAAATCTAAAATTTCTTCATTTTAAGTAAAGCTCTCTTGTGTGCTGGTTTTACCGTAAAAGCGTTGCAGGTCAATAATCCAAATGGATGTATCTCGAGAGCTCACAAATCTATAAACAATAATTACTTACAAAATAGTGAAATTTTTTCATTTTAAGCATAGTTCTCTCCTGTAGTGGGAAAACGAGGGGTAGTTTTACCGTAATGGGGTTGCGGGTCAAAAATCAAAATACGTATTTTGAGAGCTCTTAAATCAATAAACAATATTTACCTGCAAGAGAGTTACTTTTTGAATTTTTCGTGTTGTTCTCACTTGAGTTAAATTGTTTAAAGGGTTGTTTTGGGGTTAAAACGATTATTTCAAAAATCGAAATTATATTATTTTAAAAGCTCATAAATAACTCATAATTTGGCCTCAAAGGACGATTCAATATTTTTAGTTGTAAGGTACTTTTTAAGTAGAATCCGTTAGTACATTCATATTTTTAATACCTCCTTAATTTAAAAAGATATGACATAAAGTTGTATTTTTTATATGGAAACCATAGTTGGCTATGCCATTTTTTTTGTGCTTTTCAAAATATATAACACTTCTATGCTATTTTAATAATTAATAGATTTTTAAGTTTTTCTTATTTACGTTTTATATTAAGAATACACAGTAGGCATAGGAGGCTGAGATTTATTTAAGTAAAAACACATGATACCTGTATGTCAAATAATTAATTAAAAATTAGAAGTGTGCAACAAAGTGATCTTGGAATTTAGTTATTAACGTGCCTAATTATGCAAATTCAGAAAAATTGTGCGTGTGTTTTATATTATCCGAAGGTGATAAGAATGTGGCATCGGAATTATATTTACAAAATTTTCCTGAAAGGCAGCAGCCAAATAAAAATATTTTTGAATGGTATAGTTAATAGAAATTAAAATTTTTGCTTGCTCAATAATTGAATTTGGTTTTTTTAAAAATTCAGGCCAAAAACTTACTTTAAACGAAATTCTGAAGAAAATTCAATGGTCGTCTTAGGACAAGTCGAAGCAGAGCCAACAACTTCCATCTACACAAATGGTTAATCTAGGCGTGTCTCGTAGCAAAGCCCTTCGAATTTTAAAGAAACACAAATACCATTGCTATAGATTTCGGAAAGAATATTTTTGACGATAGACGACAGAAGGCGGCGTACTGAGGTTTGTAACGTATATAAGTCAATGCCAAAATATACCTAATTTTTCAAACTCTATTGCATGGTCAGACGAGGCGCGTATCAGTAGTGATGGTATTTTTAATAATCACAATTTACCTTACTGGGCAGATACTAACGCTCATGTCAGTGTTGTCCACAGGGGCAAGGGAAATTTGGAATAAATTTGTGGTGCTGCATTAAAACGGACGTTTTTATTATCACATGTATGAAGGAACATTAAACTAATGAAATATTTCGATATTTTACGATATTTGGACGGTTTTCTAGAGAGTCTTTCTTTAGCACAATATTGCATTGTCATATTTCAGCGAGACGGAGCTCCGCACATAATTCCCGTGTAGTTAGTGATTACTTAAATTTACGTTTTCCTAATAGCTGGATGGGAACGACAGCACCAATTTTGTGGACTGCTCGTTCACCCGATCTTTCGCCTCTAGATTTCTTTTTATGGGGTTTTTTGAAAAGCATTATATACAAAAAAAATTAATAATACTGGGAATGAGTTAAAAAAAAAGTGTTCGTGTGGCTTTTACACAATTAACACCATTATCTATATATAACTCTATAAATTCAATTAGAAGACGATGCGAAGTCTGCATCCAAAAAGTGGGCGCACAGTTTGAAAAATATTCGTAGTTTTAGTGTGTTCTTTATATTGATATTTTGTGTTCATATTTTTGTTCAATTATAGAATTAGATGTTTACATACGTATAAAAATTAATTTCTGTTAGGTTTTCATAATTTCTGATGATGTTATATTGTTTATTTTCATTTCATTTCAATTTTCATTTGAGGTTTTTTGATAATTTTAAATTCAATCTTTAGATTTTATAATTTGTTACCATTCCACATTACAAAATGTCTGTAAAATATTTTACTGGAAGTGAAATTTCTTTTTTGAGTAGAATGTCTTCATTCAATTTCATATCTGGTTTTCTAAGCCAACTGTTATCCTTATACAAATTAAAAAAAAACTTAAAACATTAAGTAATTATTAAAATAGCATAGAAGTGTTGTATATTTTTGAAAAGCACAAAAAAAATGTCACTTAAAAATGGCATAGCCAACTATGGTTTCCATATAAAAAAATACAACTTTATGTAATATCTTTTTAAATTAAGGAAGTATTAAAAATGTGAATGCACTAACGGATTCTACTAAAAAAAGTGCCTTAAGAATGTTTTTACAGTTTGTCGATACATTTGAAAATAAAAAAGTTATTCAAGTTTTTCAAAATTGCCATTTTTTCAATTTTGGCTAATTGCGCAATAACGGTCAGAGATATCTTGATTATGACTATTAATCTTAATTAACACCAAAATCGAGCACAAGGACCCATACTACATTTTGTCAATCTGTAATAGAAAGGGTACTTCCCATAAGAAAACATCGAAAATGTACCACCCTGTACATTGGAATATTCTATACGAGTTTGGTATCCTACTTACAAAGTTCATATTTCAAATGTTGAAAAGGTACAAAGAAGATTTCTGAAATTTGTTTCATTTGTATGTGATGGTACATATCCTCCCCAAGGATGTGACAATACCTTGCTGTTATCCAAATTTAATGTTGAATCTTTACACTCTCGGCGCATAATAACATCGATCAAATTCCTTCATAACTTACTGCACAATAAGGTTGACTGTAGTTTTTTAATGAATAAAATAGTTTTTTTTTTGTACCTCGGTTACATAGTAGAAGCACTTCTACATTTTATATTACTTTCTATCGTACCGGCGTTCTTGCTAGATCTCCAATACTTATAATATAATGTGTAGAAATTTTAATCAATATAATGATAGTTGTGACATAAATGCCGACAATTTATAATAAGTTATTACCTCTCTCAACCATTTTTTTTTGCTAGTACATGCATGCTATTACCTCTACATATAAGATATGTTTTTTTTTTACTTTACTTAATCTTTTTGTTATATATATTTTTATATTTTTTTTATTGCATTATTTTTACTTTAGTTTTTAGAAATTACGTTCTGTAACGCTTTTTGATGTACTGATTATTATTGTTATTATTTTGATTTTTCTATTACTTCATTTTTGAGTAGTAATTTTATTTATCTGTATACAATCGTGATATTAAAGTCTTTAGATACTTTCCTGTAATTTGTTTATACAATATAAACGAATATTATTATTATTATTACTATTACTATTGTTTATCTGTTTGTTGTATTATTATAATCTATAAAAGTAAGGACAAATGACGTGAATAATTGGAGCAAATGCGATGTGTTCATCTACGAAATTTGTTTTAATACAGTTATACGGTCATTGCTTAATTAATTCACATGCTAGAGTACACGTTATTATAATCTTACTCGTTTGATGTAACTAACACACTAAGTAATTCAATTTGTTGTACGGTACTATTGGACAAAGCAATACTTTCGACCATGTATAATTCTTGATTTATAAATTACCGACACTTACATGTAAGGATTGTTCTGCAGACTCAAATTATGAATTGCAAAGTGCTTCAGTAATAGATTATTTTATTAGGAGCTAAAATATCACTTTTTGTGTCCATCTGCAGAGTGAAGTCCGACAACTTCAGATAAACGACAAATAAGTAGCTTTAGTCTCTTAAAAATATACTAGTTTTCTCTAATCCTTCTAAATATACTTGGTTAAAAAAAGATTTGTGGATATAGAACCAACAACTATATCAAGTATGCGTTGGATTGACGGCTGCTGTGGTTTCTTCAATCAACAAAACAACGACACCGTCAAAATTGTTGAAGTTTTTTTACAGCGAAATAATTTTATAAGTAAATCATAACTTATTAGTTGTTATTATTTACTAAAAAGTAAACATCTACTTTCAGTTAACATGACTTAACCCAGACGTTGCGAACGCCACAGTTGCAAAGTTCGGAAGTATTCCGAAACTGTATTACAAATTTTTCAAATTTGACAAAACAGGTGAAGTGATCAACAACGTCGTTACATTGTTTCAATGACCATATCGCAATTAATTATAAAAAAAGGAATAGTTCCCCAAAATTTCGAGCATATTTGAAAAAATGAAATGATGAATATGTAGCTACGAAGTCGTGGGTTTTGATAAAAGAACAAGTCGAACGTTTACGTGAATTTCCCGAAAAAGTATTTACGGGGGGTTCGCACATTAATATTTTGGTGTACAAATGAATTCCAATGACAATGATTTCCTATGAATATGGACTCAATTCCAATGACTTCCTATGAATACCAGCGGATTCCTATTCAATACGGATGACTTGCAAAGAAAATGTTATTTGAGCTCTGAAGTGAAGATGATAAAAAAAATCAACTTTGTGCTGGTTATTGAATAAAACCAATAATAAACTTTGCAGTGATAGACTTTTGAGAGTGAAAGGTCCAATAAAAACACATAAAGAAAAAATACAAACACAGATTCAAAAATATTATGCCGTGTCTTAGGTTGAGGTCTGGTGTATTAGAAATGTAATAAAAAAATTTCTTCTGAATTATACGAATTAAATATTCTAAGAGAAAATTTAGTAGAATTCCACTGGCCCAAAAAAAGAGGATAAGCCTTAGCAAAGAGAGAGTATATCATTTTTGAACCCATAGAAATGATAAACCTTTAAAAAGAAGTCACTTTGACAGAACTCGAATAAATAGAAAATTGAAAACCTTTAAACAATGTAAATAATTAAAAATTATTATTAATTTTGTTAAATACATAAATAAAAAGTTTACCTCGAGTAGGATTTGAACCTACCACCTGTACTTTGCTAGAGTACCGCGCTAACCAACTGCGTCATCAAGGTTCAAGCTCCAATCGATGTAAATTTTGTAGAACTGATGTAAATTCTAAATGTAATGAGATTACAATCAAATTACGTATATTAATGGAATGTGAGCCTGCAATATCGCAAGGATTCTCACATACCAAAGCAACTCGACTAATATTAAATTTAATAATAATGTAATTAATGTTTATAATATGTTTATGTTTTAAATGTTGACTTCCAGGAAAATCCAAATGTGCAACCCAGATAATTTGAATTTCTGATTTAGCAGTGGAGACGGAAATAATTTATACAAATTAAAAACATGTCGCACGGAGAACAATGCAGGTATCTATTTTGAAAAACTGACTGTGCTATTTATGTCTTTATAAGAGCCCTGATGAAGATACGGGAAGTATCGAAACTTTGGCCGCTTATTTACTAAAAAATAGCTGAATAATGTTCCTGAAACCACCAAACTGTTTCATTCAAATAATAATATATTTGTTGTTACAATAAAACATAATACAAATTTCAATACCTGTACCGTGTGCCCCGATTTCGTTGTTTTAATTGGTTTTAAAGATATCGTTGTTATTATCAAAGACAGAAGTTTGCAGTTTTTACTTTCACGTATTACTTTGCTGACCTAGATTTCATGGCAAAATCGAAAATTTAATATCTTCTTTTGTATTCGACTTAAGCCAAACTTCGATATTTCTACACTTCGATATTTCAAGGTCTTATACCTCGCTTAGTGCTATTATACTGTTATATTTCGTCAACGGTACATATATATTGCGAAGTGCCGAATTTAATGGCGTTCCTAGAATTTTTATAGGGCCAGTTTTTGAGTATTAATGTAACCTTACATTTTTTAAATGGGAATCATAGTTGGCTAGGCAAACATCAGCTGCAGTTTTTTCTTAGCTTTTCAAAATATAAATATAGACATTCCTCAAAAACATCTTCCAAATATTATTTTTCAACAAGACGGCGCCCCAACCTATAATTCTCTGGCAGTAAGGAATTACTTGGAAAACCGTTTCCCAAATCGTTGGATCACCCCATTCGGTTCAATGTTGGGGCCGCCACGATCGCCAGATCTGCCAATATTGGATTTCTTCCTATGGGGTTTTCTGAAAAACATAATTTATCAAAACCGTCGTAATACCGAACCTAATGTTGCAATCCAACGATTTGTGAAACGGTTTTCTGAGTAATTCCTCACTGCCAATTCGTATTGAATACGGATGACTTCCTATGAATACCTGCGATTTCTTATTGAATACCGATGATTTCCTATGAACACTTGTGAATTCCTATTGAATCCCTATGACTTCCTATGAATCTCTACTGACTTCTTATTGAATATCGATTTCATGTACACGAGAATTCGTAATGTATTAACCCCTCGAGCATTTGGGACTGAAGTTTAATATTAACCACATAATAAGTTTTGTTATGGTGATATTTTTAACGTATTTTCTTAAAATAAAAAAAGTGTACTACTGTGAGCGCTTTTTTTTCTGGTTTGTAACATAAGGTTTGGGGTTGAGCTACTTTTTTCCAGAAAGAACTGTTGACCTGAATCGTTTTTATTGGACAGCTTATGTCCTGGATTTATTTAGGCAGTTTTTAGTGGTTTTTCATGTAAAATTTGGTTATTTTTTACTAGAAACCCTAGTTAAGACAAAAGTAACTGATGGGTTAATGTGCACCTTAATTCCGTAATATGCTATTTTTCGCACTATTTTTGCTTACTTTATATCTAAAATTCTTTGTAAATGTGTAGAATTTTTAAAATTAAGAATCAGCATACCATATAATGTGTGACTTTCATATGGGCATATTTTCACAAGAAGTATATTCGTTTTTCTGTGCTGTGATGTCTGTATCCAATGTTGAAGGCGATATTATTGATAATTATAAACCATAAGGTAAACATAAAATACATAACCATACGTTCCTTTGAACAAATCTTTCAATCAGATAATTAGTCTTTATCATATAGTGAGTAATATTATGGTTTACAATATATTATGTATTCCAGGAAGCACTTATATTTGGAGTAGCTAGTGCGTGTAATAGCAGTTAGGTTACTCAAGTAGCGATTAATTTCGTTCAGTACTTAGGTTCCTTAATTAATCTGAAAGACGCTTAAACCCCAACTGACGAAATTTCCGATTAAAACTCAGAAAAATTTGAAACAGAGCACTTGTTTTTTATTTCTTCAGTGCAAATGTGGTAAATACACCACCCATCATATTGCAAGAAATACATTGGTGAAATTGTCGCAAACAATTTATTCCTACATTTCTAAATTTTCGTGACTATACAGGTCATTACTTCAGGCGCATCTCTCTGTTGATTCCGGAGTAAGTGTAGAACGTGAAAAAAGACACAGTAGCTGCAGATGCTTATGTTGATAACCCCCATAATAACAAAAAAAAATATTACGGAAAATACTTTACAACATAGTGAAGGAGTGAATGCTTCTAAACCTTCAACATCAGTTTCAAAACACTTTCACTTAGAGTTCGAATGAGTTTAAGCGTTTACATAATTTCGTTAATTGCAAGAATATATATATATATATATATATATATATATATATATATATATATATGTTTTTCGTTTGTCCCAGATTTTGCTGTCACTTTTAATCCCAGTGAGATGACATAGTGTATAAATCTATTTAGGTACAGTTTCATTTAGAGTTTAATTACGTTGCTTATTTTAATGCAGGCATCCATCATTTAGTTACGTATATAACAAGTTTTAGTAAATCAACATTGTAGTGGAATAATTTGACAGATAGAAATATTTGTTTAACGGAGTATTTTAATTTTCAAAAGTGGATGTGACGCGGGTATATTCTTTTGTATATTTGGCTACAACTCTTTGGTTTTTAATGGCGAAGCTTATGAAATCAGGACGTAGAAAGATTCAATCGGTAGCTTGCGTGCAATAAAGGATGAAATAAAAAGGAACGTTGTATTGTTTATTGTTGTAGGAAATTGTAGCGCCCAAGGACTCGAAGGACCCTCGAGGTCTTTAGCGAATGCAACGATTACGTATTAAATTTTAAAAGGATTTGTTTTCTTTTGAAAGGATTTCATGTATTGAAAAGAAAGCGAAAGGAGTACATGGTATCCATCTTAAGGCGACTTCGTGGTGAATTATACATGGGGGAAAGTGTAACACCTTAAAATCTGGGGGTTGTCTATCGGTAGCCGCCCTGTGGTTAGCCTTGATTAGTTTGTAGTACTCTGAAGGTGTAACAGTTTAAGGTAACTCATTGCTTGTGAAATTTTGTCGTTTATTTTATGAAAATGTTAGTGTGTGAAAGTTTATTTTCGGCTTAGAATGCTTTAACTAGCTTCTTGTTAGTTTCTGTTTTACAGTTGGGCCGTTAGGTTGATACTTTAAGGAATAAAAGTTTAGTTTCATTATGAATTCATCCATTACGCTTTTAAGAAATTTATAAGCTCAAGTTTGATAACGGCCGTAAAAAAAGTTTTTGAATAAACCTTTGCATTCTAACAGACTGCGACTTTTATATTATGCGAGTAATCGTGAATAATAAACTGTTCAGAGTAGGATAAGAGGGCGAATTTTGCTGGTTCGTTTTATTATTTGAGTTAAACCAGCCCACAGTGTTTTCGTTTGAATAAGATTACGAATATGAGCAAGCACTCTTAAATTCTTGTATGTACTTATGTGGCGCCTATATTTAGTAATCACGAATTCGATCATCCATGCAAAGACCAATAAACTCCGCTATTATACCACGACCTCCGACCGTCCCGTTGAGTTTAGCCTGGCCGTTGCTGATTAACCTCTCGCAAATCTTAATGCTCGTTTGACAGTGATAAATTCCACAAGTATTCAATATCACGGCGAGCAACCTAATATAATTTGACGAAGAATTGCTTTACGGATCGAGTAATTAAATATACAAGATATCCCAATCGAAAGTAGCGAATTTTATTAGAACGGCTAATGCTGCAGACACCAAAATGAACATATCCTTTGTTGTAAGTATGAATGGCTGAGATCTTTGGTTTTCAGACTCTTACTATATTGGCAATCCCTGTATGTTGAAATCTGTCATGGATAAACCATCTTCTGCAAGACGTTAAAGCAGTTTCTCATAAACTAGGCTGTTTATCTTTGGGCAACTTTATTCTACTATATATTTGTACTATATAAGACCCAAATTCGACCTCATCTAGAACACAATTCTCATCTCTGAGTTCATACTCCCCAATACGCTCTCGATATCGTATACAAAGAAGAGGCTTATAAATGACCCGTTCTTAGCGTCTGACATACAGTCCCTTGAGCACAGAAGAATCCTTTCAAGTCTTATTTTGTACTATCAGTATTACAATGGTTATTGTGTTTGTGAATGACTTTCTTTGATACCATTTCGGCCCACCTTCTCTAGGAATACTCGGTTCGCTCATTCACATTATCAATATGCAGTACCAAACGGGCGCAATCCACATTCTTCTATAACTTATAGGATTTCATCTTGTAGCACTCCAAGGTAACCTATGCTTAAAAGCAATAATTAAAAGACTCTACCATATTTAAGAGCATAATATTGAACTTATTCGCAACGATACAAATTCTTGAGAAATTAACTAGAAGCCTTATCTTTACTTTACGCGCACACATGCTAACCTTACTCAAATTATTTGCTTGAATAACATTAAAAGCTAGAATTTATTTATAAATCTAATATTGAACTATTCGCAAAACTGAAATCTGATAAAGATAATTGGCTGTCTAGTGCTAGACTACGCTGTGTTAATTGTAAGAGATATGAATGGATGAGATTAAGTGTTGTTTCATAGTGGTTCAGACAAACAATAAAATTACTCAAAAAATAATTAACAAGATTTGCATATTGATGGTTCAACCCGTTAACTACAAACTGGGAAAGAATCATCAAGAACACCCAGCTGCTTATTAATCAAAAATAATTTACACGTACATTTATAAATCGAAATAATACAAAGAAAATGTTGAATTTACAAATACATCAAAGTATCATTAAATCGGGATAAAGTGTGTATACAGTTATAAAGTTATAACAGAAAAAAAAAACGAACGGCGAAATCACACTGACAATTTTGTCATAAATAAATCAGAATTATATAATTACATCAATCATGTTTGCAAATATATAAAAATGAAAGAAGGTTGTGACATAAAATAAAACAATTAAATAGATAACAATAAGTTAACGGTAATAATAAAATGCAGTTTAAAGTACACGTAGGAGAACATAAACACATACAAAGAATTTACAGATACACTTTTTCACCTTATAGATAAATGCATTCGTACATTTGCAATGCATTACATATGTAAGGAAGTCGATTTGTAAAAATCATTTCTAGACGAGCCGGCTGCATCAAGCACGCCTGAAAATCATTGAAATAAACTGTCATGCCAAAGTAAAGTGTAAATAAAACAGTTAAGGTTACAATGAGAACAAAGGTTGACCAATAAGCTATCCGGCAAGCGGTGCTGCGCCGTTTGAGTGACCGCGCTAGATGTGATGGGATATTGTCAGCCTACTTTGACTACACATTGCTCTACATTTAAAATATAAGAAAGAGTTTATTTAAAGGCTTTAAAGCCGTAAATAAACAGTTTATCAAAAGCGGATCAGATCCGTCACCTGGTCACGGGTTCGATAATCATGCATTATCAATAAACGTAAAAATAAATAAAGTTGGGTTGAGTTCTAAGCAAGGGCGGAAAATGGTGTAACAAACGACCATGCCCTACCGTCTTAGCGATGATAGAAATGCCGTACAACTAGTAATTATGCTTATTTAAACAAATTTCACCGTAATAAACGTGCTTGCGATGTGGTGTATTGGCAATTACATTCCAAGTTACCTACTGTTACGTTATCAAGACAAAATTATGTGCGATTTGGATATCGTTAATTAATTGAACAGTAACTTTTTGCAAGACAGTGACAGACTCTTTTAAATTTTACACCAGCTTATTGAATGATTTGTTTCGATTTTCAATCTACATGTATGTACCTACTTACGGTAGAATACAGTAATCCTTTGTTTTGGTCACTAGCACACCTAACGAGTTAATGTACCCAGATTAAACCAAGACGGTGGTGACTATTTATCCATATAAGTTTGTTTACACTACCACTTTATTATTATGGGAAACTTACATTAAGACCAACAGGTTCCTCAGTTCTGACCACCTGTGAGCCCTGGATGTTTATTTTAGTAATATTATCGGAATTCTGTAAACTTTCATTTAACTAATTATAATGTCAAAATAAAATAAAGTAAATTTCAAATATAATATCTTCATTTTAGTTATATTGGTTTACATTTTTCAATTTAATTTGGGCAATTTGAACTATTTTGGTATTTTGTTTTGCTAGTAATTTGCCAGGTGTAACCATTTTTAAATAGTAGCTATTCTTTTACCATGCTCGTATAATTTGATTTTAATTAGAAGTAAATACGGGCATTTACTGGAAATGTTACCTTTCGGGTGTTCAGAAAATAGTTTCTTTTCTATCAACACAAATTCACCGCAAACCACACCTTCATTAAGCTTTAAATGTAAGCCGACCTCATTTCAATCAATATTCCATTGATTTAATTACCTATTTCCGTATTAAATTTTAAATTGCATTATCCAATTGAGTAGTTAATGGGGATTCATATGAAAGTGATCCTAATTACCTGTTTCCTTATTAAGTTTTAAAATCGCATTGCACCGTACTCATTGTTCAATTAAATGTAAATATATACTTCCTGCTCCATCAATATAGGGGCGATATAAATATTTCCATATTACGAAAATAGATAAGTTCTTCGGGAATCCTTTAAGCGCAGAAAAGTTATTGAAAAATATTCGTGTATTTTTTGTTCTGTGCGTACGATTAGAAAACTTGTGATAGAAGTGATAGAATCAAAATGTGGAAAACCCATTATCCTTTATTTTGGATACAAATTCAACTTAAACACATAGAACAAAAACTCAACTCTTGGATGGATTTGCATACACTGGAACTGCCCTGGAGCGATCGCAGTATTTCGTCAAGCAACTTTTGTCTTGTAAGTTTTGTGATAAAATGTACCATTACAGCTGCAGAACCATTATTACACAAATCGTTAGGCATTGGTGTTTGTACTTATTTTTATAAATATTTTATTTTTAAGTTTATTAACTATAATTATACTTTATAATTTGTTAGTTATTTATGTTATATTTTTATTTTATTTGGCCATTTTCAAAGGAGTTCACATTCTCAGTAAATTAATGTTTAATACATTTATGTTTATCTGTATTCCGAAGCAGTAAACTTAATGGGTTTCTATTGTTTACGAACCAGTTGTCCTTTTCGGTTTGTAAAATATAAAACTTTTTATTATAATTTCATCTTTTTCATACAGATCGTTTGTTGAATGTCATAAATGTGTTTGCTCGCAAAGAAATTCAAACCTTTAGGTATTGAACCCTATTGTTAGTCTTCAAATCTTTATAATAAATACAACCTCTATAATCCGGAAATTACTTTAATACTAATGTAAGGTATTTCCCATAACTCATTTCTCGGAAATCTATTCTTATTCAAATTTCCAAAATTTAACCAATCATAACTCTGCTCTCTCACTTTAGTAATTATCAATTGTACTTAGTGCCTCCCATTTTCACCATTGTTGATTCCAAAATATATTTTCAAAAGTAGTACAAATACATACCTCTTATTATTAATATCGCTTCGCTCTATCAGTCAAACTTAAATTTATGATAATATATTCTATGATCATACAAATGTGATTTTATAGCATATTCGCTTAATTATACTAGTTACTACAGTTATTTGGTCAGATAATATTGTATTATAATTAAATCAAGTGTAATATTTGTGTGTTGAACTATGTACAAGTTGTAGCGTAGTTAATATAATTATTAAACTTATCTAACTCTCTTCTTATTGCAAATATACCTGACTAATACGAAATAACGCGAAGTTAATTCTTCAGGATAATTGTGGAATCACTACTAATCAATAGCCTTCCAATCAAATACTAATCAATAGCCTTCCAATCAAATTCATTTGATATACAATATCCAAGCAAAACAATTAGCTTGCTTCCGAAAAAACGAGAATATATAGAGGTTCTAGAGTTTATGAAAGAGAATGCCGTTATTGACGATGGTATGGAAGACAGAATACTTATATTGGCAATGGACGGAGGTCACTTATTGGCAGGAGGTTCGTTCTTCGTATTTGATGGAACTTTTAAAAGTTGCAATTCACTGTTTACTAGTTATAAACAATTCACGTTGATATTGACAGTACAGAACGAAGAACATATCATTCCTGCTAAATACGCTCTGCTACGTGACAAAAAAGAGGTGACGTACTTTTCTCATTATTAAGACACAAAGTTAAGAATTGTTTACCAAAAAAATGTATTATCGATTTAGAACTTACCACACATAATGCTATAAAGTTTTTCCGGCTACAGTTATCAAATGATGTAATTTTCATTTTAAACAAACTCTTTGCCGTAAAGTACAATATTTCCGTCTAACAAACTTGTACAAGGAAATCGAGGAAGTAAGGAACCACATAAGGAAGTGTGCTGCATTATCCCACCTTCCAGAAGATAAAGTTATACATGGTTGGCTTTGTATAATGGAAATGTCCCCTACCGACGAAGTCATTGTTAAATTCAACGATTATTTTATTGATTAATGGATTGATAATTCTACTATGGATTTGCTATGGAAGAACCCCATCGGAGTGCACGTTTTATAGAAGAATGGCATGCAGGGTCAACAGACGGAAAAGCACATCCCAATATATTTGAACCGATGAAAGCTCTTCAGGAAGAAATGCACTGTTATAATAATGTTTCCTTGCAAAATAGTGTGTGCATAAGTACTCCTAAGGGAAATATTATGCATAAGATAGACGGTTAAAAACAGCTATAAGTGACCTAACTCAAAATAGATACAATCTTAGTGAAATATTGGACAAGTTCAAATATATTGTAAAAATTTGATTAGGAAGTTAATTTAGATTTAATTTCATTTTTAATTACATATTATATATATATATATATATATATATATATATATATATATATATACGGGTGAATCTTATCTAATCCACCAAAATTAAAGAAGTACTAGAACTCATCATTCTAAGCAAAAAAGTTCATATGTACATGGGTCCGGAAATGCTTCGTTTCCGAGATACAGGGTGTCAAAGTTGAAAAAAAAAATCGCGTTTTCTTCAATATCTTTCGACTGTTTCGAAATAGTTTCATGAAATTTCGTATACGGGGTTTTTTTGGGATGACAAATTCAAATTTGTGGTCCATTTAGTTGTGGTTTCTAGAGGGCGCCAGCGGCAACCATTTCGACCACTTTAAATCTTTGCAACTTTTTTGTGCTACACTGTATGCCATTTAAAAAATCGATTCTCCTGTCTTTTCTGCTACAAAAAGGTATATCTTAGTGAAGTCGCTAGGAGCAACCCTTTCCGAGAAAAAGACATTAAAAAAAGAAAAAAATTAATATTAAAAGTATACATGTTGTATGTCTAGGCATTCTATCGTATTTAATTATGGATTTTTTATTAAAATTTTATTATCAATGAACGCAAAGAGACATATAAGTACATAAGTAAACAAGTAAGTTACTTAGTAACAATTAAAAATTCCTATTGATAAACCTGTCAAAAAAATACCCTCCGAAAATGTGTATGCATCATGAGTTTTAAAAGCGTTTTTCTCGGAAAGGGTTGCTCCTAGCGACATCACTAAAATATACCTTTTTAGAAGAAAAGATAGGAGAATCGATTTTTCTAGTCCAAAATGGCATACAGTGTAGCAAAAAAATTGCTACGATTTAAAGGGGTCGAAATCGTTGCCGCTGGCGCCTCTAGAAACGACAACCAAATGGACAACAAATTTGAATTTGTCATCCCAAAAACCCCGTATACGAAATTTCATGAAACTATTTCGAAACAGTCGAAAGATATTGAAGAAAACGCGATTTTTTTTCAACTTTGACACCCTGTATCTCGGAAACGAAGCATTTCCGGACCCATGTACATATTAACTTTTTGCTTAGAATGATAAGTTCTAGCACGCCTTTAATTTTGGCGGATTAGATAAGATTCACTCTGATATATATATATATATATATATATATATATATATATATATATATATATATATATATATATATATATATATATATATATATATATATATATATATAGTGTTTAAAAGTCCTGGACCCCTAAATATTTCGGAAACGGGACTTCTAAACAAAAAACGTTTCAAATAAAGTTTGTGCATCTCTTGCTAAACTATCGTTTAAAAACAGTTTTTATTATACAGGGTGCGTCACAAGTCCGGCATACACCAAAGTGTATATGTGTATAAGTGTAAATGGATTAGTATAGTGTTTTTTGTAATTTTAAATTCTACATAAAATTTAAGCCTGACTTCTTATTACATGTCCTATACCTAAATTGAGTAGATTAAACGATTTATTTGTACCATGTTAAAATAATATCTAATACCTAATATTTTCTCCTTCCTGCCAATTTGTAGGTGTTACAGGTTGTTATAGTAGTTTTGACACTGTCAAAAATATTTTAAGTCATTGTTTGTAGTTAAACTGCGTACTTAAACTTGATTTTTTTTAATTATGTCCCTTACAGAAACAAAACGGATTACATTGCTTATGATTAGAGGATTCGGAAATTCCAAACGATCCTGTCATGCAACAAAAGATCTTTTCAATACTACGTTTCCAAATCGGCCACCTATTTCAAAATCTACAGTGATTAGTACAATCCAAAGATTCAATCAAACCGGAAATTGCAAAAATCGTCGGCGTTCAGGAAGACCGAAAGTCGTGACTGATGGTGGAGAAAAAACTGTGGAAGTTTTGCAGCATTTTGTAGAAGATCCAAATTTGTCTTTGCGCAAGATAGCCATTCAATCAGATATTTGTTACTGGTCAGTCAGGAATGTTCTGAAAGTAAATTTCATCCCTATAAGATTACGTTAGTTCAAGAATTGTTTGAAGATGATTTTGATCGCAGGATGGAATTTTATGAGATCATGATGCATAAATGCGAAGCTAATAATAATTTCTTTAATGACATTGTTTTTTATGACGAATCAACCTTTATCCTTACCGGTGCAGTAAATCGGCATAACTGTCGATATTGGGCTAATGAAAATCCTCACTGGATGCGTGAAGTACATACCCAGTACCCTGAAAAAGTTGATGTTTGGGCAGGGATAATCGACAACCAAATAATTGGATCTTTTTTTGTTGATGGCAATTTAAATTCGGAGAAATACTCGCAACTGTTACAAAATCAAAGTTTACCGGAAATTTTGGCAAGAAGAGGTCCAAATTTTGTGCATACATGGTTTCAATAACATGGCTGTCCAGCACACTTCGGGATAAACGTAAGAAGGTATATAAATGCTACTTTTCCGAACAGATGGATTTGTAGAAGAAGTGAGTGAAGTAGAATGGCCGCCCAGATCTCCTGACTTGACGCCGTTCAACTTTTTTTTTTATGGGGACATTTGAAGAATAAAGTTTTTGTTACAAAACCTGATAATATAAACGTACTGAAAGAGAGAATTACATCCGAATGTGAACTCATAACTGCAGCATTGCTTCAAAATGTAACCAGTAGATTTTGTGACAATTTGATGCACTGTCAAGCCGTCCAAGGAGGACACTTTCAACACAATTAAATAAGTTTTTGTTCAATTTTACTCTTTTTTTAATTAAATATTTATGTGGTGTTAATAAAAAATCGTTATATCGTTTAATCTAATCAATTTAGGTATAGGACATGTAACAAGAAGTCAGGCTTAAATTTTATGTAGAATTTAAAATTACAAAAAAAAACTATACTAATCCATTTAAAAAAATGCAACTTTGGTGTGTACCGGATTTGTGACGCACCCTGTATAATAAAAACGTTTTTAAAAGATAGTTTAGCAAGAGATGCACAAATTTTATTTTAAACGTTTTTGTTTCCGAAATTTTAGGAGCCGGACTTTTAAACATTGTGTGTGCGTGTGTGTGTGTGGGTGTGTGTGGGTGGGTGCATGCGTGCGTGCGTGCGTGCGTGTGTGTGTGTGTGTGTGTGGGTGCGTGCGTGCGGGCGGGTGCGTGCGTGCGCGCGTGGGTGCGTGCGTGGGTGCGTGGGCGCGTGTGGGGTGCGTGCGTGGGTGCGTGCGTGGGTGCGTGCGTGGGTGCGTGTGTGCGTGCGTGCGTGTGCGTGCTTGCGTGCGTGCGTGTGCGTGCGTGCGTGCGTGCGCGCGTGGGTGCGTGCGTGCGTGGTGCGTGCGTGGGTGCGTGTGTGCGTGCGTGTGCGTGCGTGTGCGTGCGTGTGCGTGCGTGTGCGTGCGTGTGCGTGCGTGTGCGTGCGTGTGCGTGCGTGTGGCGTGCGTGCGCGTGTGTGCGCGCGTGTGCGCGCGCGCGCGCACGTCGCGCGTGCGCGTGTGCGGGCGTGTGCGGGCGTGTGCGTGTGTGTGTGTGTGTTATATATATATTAAAAACAGAATGTCTGAGTTGTGCTGATTAAGCAGTATAATTAAAGAAATGTTCGATAACTCATACACAATATTTCAAACAAACTTGCAGAAACTAGACATGGATTATTAAAATAAAAATTAAATAATCTAACTATATGTGGCGTAATCTGTATCTGTAA
The DNA here is from genome assembly GCA_036346205.1 of Vesta saturnalis. Taxonomy (NCBI): domain Eukaryota; kingdom Metazoa; phylum Arthropoda; class Insecta; order Coleoptera; family Lampyridae; genus Vesta; species Vesta saturnalis. Next base: position 1,734,638 of record JARFJB010000754.1, read on the forward strand.
TCTAATATATATTATATATATATATATATATATATATATATATATATATATATATATATATATATATATATATATATACATGATTAGATAGAGTAGATAGAGATTACGCCACATATTTTATTTTTAATAATTCATGTGCTAGTTTCTGCAAGTTTGTTTTAAATATTGTGTATGTGTTATCGAACATGTCTTTTAATTTTAAATTAAACTGCTTAATCAGTACAACTCATTCATTCTGTTTTTAATTTTTCTATTTATTCACTTTCGAGTAGATAACTTAGGTACGTCTGAAATGGGAATTCAGAAGCACATTAAGTTTCTTATACGTCGCCTTAACGTCGAAGGGGAAGAATTGCGGAAACTCACGCAAGGGGAACGCCCGAAACGGTTATGAATTCTCGAAATTAATCTTGAATTTTGTTTTTACTTTATTTTCTACTGCAAAAAAAATAGAAAATAAACAGACGTTTTAAGGTTAAACTGACAATTGGTGAGGGGCTGGGTGTGTGGGCCGGCGAGTGGCTCGGTGCGTGCGTGTGTGTACAAAATAGTACAATGTATGTGAATATTTTCTTTAAAAGGTCCAGTATTACTCGTGCATATTGAAAAATAATGGGTACTCCTTTGAATAGAATTTTTGCAAACATTGTTAACAATCCAGAGAGACACGATCTAAGTAAAGACATTACACATTATAGGAGCAACACCAGTTATCAATTAGTGTAATGATCTTATGTTAAAATACTTATCTTTTAGGTATTAAATCGTGTATTATTTATTTATCTTTATATAGATTTATACGTTTCGATAACAATTACAGATATCGTCCTCAGAAAGTGAAAATATATTTTAGATGTCAAAATAAATTTTATGAAATATGAAAACACAACTAACAATATTTTCGTTTTCATATTTCTTAAATTTATTTTGACAACTTAAGTAATTCTTAGAAGATATTACCACTTACTGAGGACGATTACTATAATTGTTATCGAAACGTATTAATTTATATAAAGATCAATAAAAAATACACAATTTAATACCTAAAAGATAAGTATTGTAATTTCTTAAGATAATCGCACTATTTGATAACTGTGTGTTTCTCCTGATTTTTACTTACAGTTTCGATAATAGAAAATTGGTGAAATATCATTCTACCTGATTTAGGAAAGTTTCATTATTAATTGATATGCCAGGTGTTAATTTGTGTGCAATATTTAATTCTGCGTGGTGATTTTTTATAAAAATTAATGGCGGTACATTCCTGTCAGTTAATTGTATAGCGAACTTTTAATTAACGCGATGTCCGGTATGGACCGTTATTGTGTGTTATTTTAAAAATTGTTAAAATTAGAAACGCAAAAAATGAGTATAAGTTTTATAAGGCAATTAAAGCATTTTGAGTTTAATAGGCTGTAAAATCATTTCATTACGTTATTTTATATAGTCATTTAAAGTGACAATAACCTTTTTATTTTCATCTGGTTTCTCTTAATAATATGTGAAACCCAATTAAGGATGTTCATTATTTTTGAAAATAATGAAATCAGAAAAATAAAACAGTTTTATGTAAATCAACTAATACGTTGCTGTCTAAATACAATTAATGTATTATCAAATTGGTAATGGAACTGGTAATTGTTAAAGAATTGGCTAGGTGAACATAAATAATTAATTTTACATCAAAAGAGGTTTTAAATTGTTTAACTTAGAATGTATTTATTTAGAACGTAATCAGGTTCATTTAGAAAAAAATGTACTTGCGTCACAAATTAATTTTTCTGAAATAAGCTTTTTGTGTCGTTCTGTCTAATTCTAATGTATTAAAAATTATTGTAATAGTAACAAACATGAATGAATAAAATATGAAATTACTATCAAAGTTTATCTTATACAGGATTTTCTCTTTAATGCGCCAAAGTGCTATATCTCAGTAAATATGAGTTTTATCAATTTTTTTTAAAATAGAACCCCCCAATTTTTTTGGCATATTCGGGTTTCTCGTCAAATTTTAATGTTAATTTATGCAAGATGTTTTTATATTAAAAATTTACCGTTTTCGAATTATTTAGAAAAATGTAAAAATTTTAACGGCTATGGGGTTCCACAAAAATCGGTGCTGTACCTTGACCTCTGCAAATTTCAGCATCGGTATACTAGGGCTCCAAGAAAACCGAATAAGCTACGTTTTGACATATTTAAAACAAAAGTCCTCTACGACTCCCGAAATATTCATCCGAAGTTGCATGATTTCAAATCTCAATAACTTGCTTATTTCGAATGGAGTACCCTAAATTTTTTACCGTTTTCGGATTTATCGTCAAATTTTAAGGTCAGTTTATGTAAGGTGCCCTACCTTTAAAATTTGTCGTTTCCGAATTATTCGACAAAATTAATTTTTATTTTGATCGAGTCAACCGGCTACTTGTAGACAATCCAAAAATGCGTTAAACTGCAGAACATTATTTTTGGGCAAATGAGGTATTCATAACAGATTCGCAAACTGTCCCCCACTTTGATCATCACACAATTTGAGTCTTGCTTGCCATAAACGACCTATTTACTTCTCGTAACACCTCAATACTTGCAGTATTTCTAAACAATGTATTATGCGTTGTCTCATATCTTCTGCAGTAGTCAGAGCATTTTGATATATAACGTTTTTTATGTGACCCCATAGAAAAAATCTATTTTTTTAAGTCTGGCGATCTAGACGTCTAATAAACGGGACACCGCCACGGCCTATGCATCTACCTTCAAATTCTCAATTTATGTAGTCCCTGACATTTATCGCACAGTGCGCAAAACCGTCATGTTATAGCCACATATTTTGCCTTAAAACAACAGGAATGTTTTGCAAAAGTTTGCAAAAAAAATCACCCGTAATACCACCCCAAACATTTACAGTCCACTTTCGCTGCGAATTAACTAAACTATTTTTGGATTTTCCGTGGCATAATATAGTGATCATTATGACGGTTTGGGCTACCACTTTGAGTGAAAGTTGACTCGTTGGAGAATAATACATTTTGGAAAAAGTTAGGTGTTCTTCTTTCCATTTCCAACCCCCATTGGCAAAATGCTCTCCTAATCTCCAAATCGGAACTCAACAGTTCTTGATGGATGGATATACTGTAGTCATGATACTTGTTCCTCTTTAAAATTTTACTAACGATAGATCGGGGTATATTGGTTTCCTTGGATATTGTTGCCGAAGTGGTAGAAGGGTCCGAAATTACAGGCAACAAAACATTCAATTGATCTTTGTGGCTTGTCCTCTTAGCCCTTTAACATTTTTCATAATTCACATTGCGCGTACTAATAAACCTTTCTTTAGTTTCATACATCCTTTGAGTTCAAACATTACAGGATCTAACGAGTATTATGTTCCTCTTGAATCAGATTTTATAATAACTTTTTTATGGACCCCATAAAAAACTATTTTCTAAGTCTGGCGATCTAGACGTCTAATAAACGGGACACCGCCACGGTCTATCCATCTACCTTCAAATTCTCAATTTATGTAGTCCCTGACATTTAGAATCGCAACACCGTCATGCTATAGCCACATATTTTGCCTTAAAACAACAGGAATGTTTTGGAAAAGTTGGGCAAACCATTTTGAAAAAAATCACCCATAATACCACCCCAAACATTTACAGTCCACTTTGCTGCGAAAACTATTTTTGATTTTCTGTTGTATAATATAGTGATGATTATGATGGTTTGGGCTACCACTTTGAGTGAAATTGACTCGTCGGAGAATAATACATTTGGAAAAATTTAGGTGTTCTTCTTTCCATTTCCAACCCCATTGGCAAAATGGTCTCCTAATCTCAAATCAGAACCCAACAGTTCTTGATGGACGGATATACTGTAGTGATGATACTTGTTCCTCTTTAAAATTTTACTAACCATAGATCTGGGTTCTTGGCTGAATTGTTGCCGAAGTGGTAGAAGGGTCCAAAATTACAGACAACAAAACATTCAATTGATCTTCGTCGATTGTCCTCTTAGCCCTTTAACATTTTTCATAATTCACATTGCCTGTTCTAATAAACCTTTCTTTAATCCCTACACCTTTGATAGAAACATTTTTCTAAAACTCATTTACTGAGATATCGCATTTTCGCCATACATCCTTTGAGTTAGCAAACAATGTGATTTGTGACATTCATAACGAAGATCATGTCAACTAGTTCCGTGCATTGAAATTCATCTGTATTTAGTTAACTACAAACATTAATATGAGATAAGCATGAAATATGATTAAAGTGCGTTTTTATCAACAAGTTATAATAATGAGCAACTTTAAATATTGTGTAAGATATTTAAAATATGTCTTTATTGAAAAATAAGGAAATAGAATATTTGTATAAATAACCGTATAAAACAATATTGCAATTACATTTTTGGTAAAATCAGACACCAGTAGGAATAAACAAATTTTATATATTTAATTACTTAAATAAGTTGACTTGGTCAAAATAAAAGTTAATTTTTATTTTGCCGAATAATTCGCCAACCGTATCTTAAAATTTGACGGTAAATCCGAAAATCGTAATCACAACAAGTTTGGAATCATCAACCTCGGATGAATATGGCGATTTGGCCTTTTAAATTAAAATACCTCCAAACGAAACGATAGGTTTTCTTAGAGCCCCAGAATACCGATTCCGAAATCAAATAACAGAAACGAATACACACCGATTTTGGATTCCTCAATCCATAATTCCAAATATCAACATAACATAAATTATCATTAAAATTCCTAGATAAATCGAATATGCAAACAAACTTGGGGTTCCATTTAAAAACCAATTTGTTACTATCACACCCCAAATATTTTGCAATAATTTAAAATCGCGCTCAACCTTTCAAAAATGTAGAAACATTCCACTTACTATTTACTGAGATATCGCACTTTGACTCACTAGTGAGCAACCCTGTATAGTTCCGTAGAAAATTTGTGTTTTGATAATAAAATGAATTTTGAATTTCGTGCACGTAACGTCATCTAATAGCAGAATTGAGGATATAAGATAAATAGGCTAATAAAGACTTAAAGCAGCAATTCCCCAAATTGAAACTAGCCTAAATCTGTTTTGTATCGAATTAATTTATTTTAATTAATTTATAAACAAATTATTTTAGTGTAATCAATTTAAGAAAGTATCTAACACCACAAGGGTATAAATATTGGTATTTTGCGTTTGAAATAACGAAAAACATCAATATTCGCACTCTCGTGGTATTAGATGCTTTCTTAAATTGATTTAACTACAAAATTATTTTAGTGTAATCAATATTGATATTTTTCTTTTCAAATAAGCTCTCGTGTCAGAAGCGCGAGCTGGTTAACAGGGCAGCAGCGGAGTACCTGAACAGACGCGTGTATTCCGCCTGGATTCTCCACTCATATCAACCGTCCTTAAACTCACAATCACCTCATACACCATCCCATACCTAGCCCACAAGAACAATGGCTCTGGCAAAATAGGAAAATTAACGCAAGGGGCATCCGACCGAAACGACCTTTCATAAAAAAAAACTTACTAATAAACGACAACATCCAAACAACAGAAACGAAACTATCCACACGAGGCACACTAAACATCTCCCAATACCATACATTCCTAAAAAATAACCAAATCAGACGAATCCGAGGTATAGCTCTCCTAGTTCACGCCAGATATCCTTCAACCAGCACCTGCAAGACTTCGAATATGTTGCAGTCACAGTGCACTTGTCAGCTACCCCAATAATAGTTTTCTGCTATTACAACCCAGCCGGGTTCGACAGCCTTTCAGAAGAACTGCTAGAATACATCTCCAACTTTCCTAACTCTGTACTCTTAGGGGACCTTAACACCAACACGAGAGCTAACCATCATAGACGACGCAACAAACACAGCAATACCGGCGAAGACATTAATAGGAAACCACTTCCCCCACATACTAAGCAAGGTTAAACAAAAAAGACGAATATGCAGATAGTTCCTCAAATACAGAAATTCAGCCCTCAAAACAGAATACAACAGACTCAACGCCTACATCAGACTAGAAACCAACCTCATTACAAAAGTGAATTGGATACAAATTACCATCCTAGACCAGCAAAACGGCAAAAGTTCAAAGTCATTTCTAAACAAATCACCACGTTCCCACTTAATAGACCCTTATTGTACCCTCATTGCTAGCGATGAGGGGAAGTCTGACCTATTCAGCCTACACCTCCAAGACACTTTCACCATTCCAGACTATCCGTCGTTCGATAACGACCTTAAAGCTCAACTAGAACAAAACCTTACGGGTCTCAGACAATGCAACGATGCTCCATACGAACTAACACAAGAAGACCACTTCCTTAATCGGGAATTCGCAGATACAGTACTAGAAATACTCCACAATGATGGGAACTCAGATCCCGGATAAGTCTACCTCAACAGACTCATGTTACGCAACTTACCATCAAAGGCCAACAAACAACATAAATATTCAACCAATGCTTGTCACTTTCATGTTTCCTAACAGAATGCAAATCCGCTTTCACCTTTATGAAGGCTAAACCACGTTCGGGCCCCACACAAGCTACCAATCAGCTTCATGGACGAATGTTTAGAAACAATCATGTCCAGAAGGTAAGAGGCTCTCTCGAAGCCAACAACTTCATCCCAGACAGCCAATTGGGCCCTAGATCCAACCGCTCATGCCATGTTTCACTAGTCACACTACACACACGATTCAAAATCTATCAACCGTCAAAACTGCTGCCTAGCAGTATTTCTCGATATTAAGCGGACCTACGACAAAGTCTGGCACGCCTGACTGATACACAAAACAGTAGCTCTAAACATCCGAATTCACTTCAGCCCACTCTTTCTCTCATACATATTTAAGACGTCTATGAAGGTCAGGATAGACACAAATAGTCTCAACCATTTACACCAACTGCAGGCGTACCACTAGGTTCAGCCTTACCCCGCCTGCTATACTTAATTTATGCAAACAATATTCCGTTAACTATGACGTTACAATAACCCATTTCGCCGATGACACCGCCATATGGTCGACTAGACAGAAAAGCTAGACCGCAAATAGCAGACCTACGCACATACAAAACATACATAAGACCACTACTAGACTACCGTGCGCATTTAGACGCCATCCTCAAAAACAATAACCTAAAATCCTTCGCCGCTTGTGAAAGGGAACATACTGTGGAACATATACAGACTACACTCAGACATTGCAGCGCTAAGTCAATAGAAACAGCAAACATACAATCTATGACGGACAGACTTAAGGCACTACAAACAAAATACACTTACCTTAGAGTTTACGGTGAAACAATCGCTACCAAGAATATCCTCAAAACCTCTTACCCCAATAGACGCCTCTATGACCCAAGAAAACCTAAGAACAAACACCTCCCTCCACTACTGACACAACTACTAGACGACATACCCGATGAAGTCGACAGAATCCTAGATAACTTTCTAATTTCAAATTTATTGCCCTATTTATGTTTACTGCAATCAATTGCTTGTGTCACCTTTAGTAAAGCACCAACATTTCAATTTTCTATCCCTGTCACTTGCAATCTGGTAACACCCTGTATTGCAGATATTTTAAGTCCTTATCTTTCAAATGGTATTAGGGTTCCATATACCGAATTTTAGTATTTTTCGCATAATCAATAGATTACTTGTTTTCGGTCCGATCTTTTTTTGTTGTTGTTAAGGTGGAGTAAGCTGATCATTACACCTGGTTACTGGCGTAACACTTTTTCGTGGACCAAATTTTTTATTTGTTTTTAAGAATTTTGTACATTTTTTCAAAATAATACTGAAATAATTGGAACCAAACCGATAATAATTATTTGTAATTACATGTTACGAAAACCCATCAGAAGGAGAATTAAACTTAACAAGCTTTAATGATCACAATACACTTCAAACAAAGTTTTTATCAAATTGGGACTAAATACACAACTGTACTTTTTTCAAAAAACTGTTCCATTAATATGTGCGGTGTTACTGTTAAAAAAGCAACCCTTATTTTTTCTTTCATGTCATCTGGAGTTGTCGGTTTGGTATTGTAAACAATTCTTTTAATGTAACCCCATAGGAAAAAGTCGATAGATGTTAAGTCTGGAGATCTCGGTGGCCATTTATGAGTACTACCTCTATCAATCCATTTTCTTGGGAATAATCTATTTAAACAATTTCTTACCCTTCAACTGTAATGAATAGCAGCACCATCCAGTTGGAACCATTTTCTGCGTCTGACGTGTAACGGAATATCATCTAAAAATTAGTGAAGTTGTCGAAGCAAGAATTTACGAAATTTTGAAGCTTTTAAATGTCCATTAAATAAATAAGGACCTATCACATTAGATCCGACTATTCCTCCCCATATATTCAATGACCATCGTTTTTGATGATCGCGTGTCCGAAAGTAGTGGGGATTTTCATCGCTATAGTAGGGAAAATTTTGTCTGTTTACCATACTGTTGCTATGGAAGGTAGCTTGCTTCATCAGTAAACAAAACAAAGTCACAGACATTTTTAGTTGCACCTGTTCTAGTACCCATAAACAGAATTCTATCCTTTGATGAAAATCTCTATCGTAAAGTTCCTTGTGCATCTGCATGTGATATGAATAAAATTTGTATTTTTTATTGATCCTGGAAATGCTTCTTCTACTAATTACTACTTCTTTACTAATTTCTCGTTGGCTTATGTGAGGATTTTTGACAATTGAATCAATTACCTGAAATTCAATATCTTAGTTGCATACTACTAAACTTAATCTATTGGTTTTTGGATAAGCGACACTTCCAGTATTTCGAAATGTTTCACTTAATTTTTTGAGAACTTTCCTTTTTCGGATGGTTCCTATTTGGATATTTTTGTGCATATAGTCTCACCTTCAGTCTCACCTATTACTAAAATCTTATTAATTCTCTCTTGAACAGAATGTTTTCTTTTTGAATTAATTTTTAATAGCCTAATGTAAAATTTAATAACTAACAAATAATTGGGGGTTGTTGATTTTTGAGATTTAGAAAAGAGAACGCATTATTTTGGTCTGATAAAATAGAATAGAATAAAAGGTATTGTTATATATTCACTAACTGTATTTTCTTTCAGAAAATGTATATAATTTTCTTTCAGAAAATGTATATAATGTTATTATCTAAATAAAAAGGTAATTTAATTATAATATTGTTATAAATTTATTCGAGAATAGAACGCTCTCTTACAAACTGAAGTAAATAATAATTGAAATGAGTATATGATTTGTGTTACAATACACATGGTGAGAGTGATTATTTTGTCTAATATAAATGATAATTTGAAAGTTAATGTTACATCACATTCTTGTTATTTAATTCAGAGAGGTCTCTTGATTGCATTATTGATATATGGTATTTTGACATTTCACACCTATAACGTAAGCATATTTTAAGATGGATGATCCCTTGTAAATATAGTGGAAGCGTAAAATCGACATTCGAGTAAAACTGGCATAATGCTGACGTAGGGATGATAACCGTAGCAAAACTAAAAGCATGTTCTCGTTGGAATACTGCGTGTGCCTGTTTTGAAATATGTTACCTTTTGGTTCACTAATTGTAAATGCAGACCCTTAATATGTTGTGATGTTTTCCTTATACTACAGTAGCTAACTGTATAACTTGGTGATCACCATTTATGAAATACAGACCTGTATTAAATTACTACTACTACATTGTTTGACTTATTAAGGTTAGAGTAGGGTGATAGCAATAATCTTGCAATAAGAGTAGAATCTAAATACGTATTGATCTAGGTACCTACGTATAATTAATACTGATTTTTTATTTATGTTGTTATTCTTGTTGTAGTATGAGGCGGTGAGATTTTCTTTAGTAGTTCTTTCCTCAATCCGCAATGAAGATAGCAGAACTACAGTGTTAACTTTATTTTTATCCTCCCTTAGATACCGCAACACATATATATCCCAATAACAACTCTCTTACACTACATAGTGGCCTACATAGTTTATATATATATATATATATAATATATTATATATATATATATATATATATATATAATATAATATTTATTATATATATAATATATATATATATATATATATAATAAACAAGTTTAGAAATGGTTATGACAATAATGTATAGTTTAAAATAAGAAAGATCTTTGTTAATGAAAAGTTTATAACATTTTTTTTTTCGATAATCTACAAAATTTAATGGTTGATCAATACATATAAATTATGACACTAATTTATTAAATTATCGTTCGTTAATCTTGTTGTAGTATGAGACGTAGATATTTCTTATTTAATTTATATGTCAATCATCCAATTGAGATTGACAAAAGTGTAATTATTTATTATAAACTCCTTAGAACAAAGACATTATATCAAATAACAACTTCTGTACACTAATATTCTAATTGTTTATATATATATATATATATATATATATATATAATATATATATATATATATATATATATATATATATATATATATATATAACACAGGGTGTCCGCGGAGTGCGACAACGGAGTGTATCTCCTTACACAATAGGGATAGAAAAAAGTTTAAATACAAAAGTTTTTCAAATCCACATTTAAAGAAAATATTTTCGTTTATAGAGGGTGTCTCATATGAACGGGAGCGCATGCATGTAACTTCATATTTTTAAATTGGACACCCTGTATTTTATTACATTTTCTGATTTTTCTATAAATTCTGAATCTGTTTTATTAAGGTCTATTATCATGTAAAATTAATAGTTTTTGAGATATTTAATTTTTTTAAAAAAATCGCGATTTTCACGTGTCGTTGACAAAGGGCATACTTTTTTTATTTGATATCCTTAAAGGAAAATATTTTGCAGGTTACTAGTACATAGACAGACACACTTACTTTGTGTTCCTATAAAAATTTGAAAATATTATACAGGGTGTTGCCAAAACACAAAATCTCAATTTTTAAATGGAAAATGTTGATTAAGTAATAAGGTAACTTTTCAATAAAACATGTCCTATACCTATCTTTCATAGTTAATTGAGTTATTTTAGTTTTTAAAATCTATTTTTACTTTCTCGTATACGTAGTATAGAGAAGGTATTGTAATCGTGAAAAAAATTGACCTCGAGATTTTGAAGGTTCTGGACGTTTTCGAGGTCCCCGAGTCCGAAAAAAGCATTTTTGAAAAAATGCAGAAAGACATCCAAATCGTTTGGCATTTGAAAGGTTCAAGGAGAGGTTTGAAAGGAATGTAAACATCAATTATGAATCAAATGGTGAACTTTTAACCATTGCAATAAACGAGGAAACTCAGTTACATGTCATGCAAGCCGTTGTGGAAAATCCGCAAGCTTCTTGTAGGCAAATCGCACTGAACAACAATATCGGAAAATCAACGATAAATAAAGTAATTCGTAAGCAAAAGTTTCATCCATTCCACATCCATGTAGTTCAAGAATTAACGGATCAGGATTTGAAAAATAGGAGAAATTTCTGCCTTTGGGCATTAAATAAAATAGAGGAAAATCAGGACTTCTTTAATTACGTATTGTTTACTGACGAAGCTACCTTCCACAAAAATGGATTTGTAAATCGTCATAACATAAGTTCCATTATTATAGCGATACAAATCCAAGATATGTGATCCCATTAGACCATCAACGTAGATGGACACTTAACGTATGGGCCGGTTAATGGTGAAACCTTTTTCATTTTTGGAAAACGATTTACAAGATTACCTTGATAATTTACCGCTTCAAGATTTACGGCAACTGTTGATTCAATTGGATGTAGCGCCTGCCCAATTTAGTGTGTAATCATCTAAATTTGCAATTTCAAATAAATGGATTGGCAGGAGAGGCCAATTTCTTGGCCATCTAGATCCCCGTATCTTACAAAACTTGATTTTTGTGGGGATTTGTAAAAATCAAGTTCACCAAATACCTCCCATAACAAAAGAAAACATGAAAGAAATAAAATAAAAAATAAGAAATGTTTTTCAAGGCATAAATAGAGAAGTGCTTCAAAAAGTAAGCAATTCTTTTGTTGAAAGAATTCGTTTGTGTGAGGAACATCAGGGCAGACACATAGAACTATATTTTTAGCTATTTTATGATGTTTTATGATTTTTAGTTATATTGTTTTAAAAATATCTAACTTAAATTGCTTTTTGCATCTTTTGTTTACTTGCTATTAGTATTATTAGATATAGAGTTAATGAAGTTTTACGCCAATAAAATTATTTTTCACATTTTTCAATATTGTTTCAATTGAATTTTTAAACTGTAAGTGTCAACCAAACATTTGCTTATTAATGTTTCCATGACAACCATGACCAACTAATATAAATTTTTGAAATTGGGGTGTGTATTTTAAAAAATAGATTTTAAAACTAAAATAACTCAATAACTATGAAAGATAGGTATAGGACATGTTTTATAAAAAGTTATCTTATTACTTAATCAACATTATATATATATATATATATATATATATATATATATATATATATATATATATATATATATATATATATACACATTCATATGTACGTACGTACTTTCTTACACCCGTGCGTACATACATGGTATTTAATGTCATTCATAAGTTATTTTTGTAACAAATCATAAAATCAAAATATGTAAAATAATGTTAATAATTTATACAAACCTCATGTTGGAACGTGGTAAGAGATCAACTATTATTAGTTTTTTTGTACTGCCGCTATTTCTATTAAAAAAGGTTAAGTGAAATCAATGTTTATTCCTATGCGATTAACCTTGAATGCCAAATCTGCATAAAACAGAAACACAAAAGACTTATTTCAAACGATTCCTGTAACTGTATTTTTTGATTTAAAATATTTATATTTTGGTTAAATAGTATTATTTTTACTTACGCTTTGCACAATATTTACATGTCAATAGCATTTATCGACATTAGTAAAAATTAATGAACTTCTGTCAACAAATTATAACTTGACATTAATATTTGTGAACAAGTTCATTACTTTTTATTGAGAACGATAGCTGTAGCAGCTATTAAAACGATTTCACTAAAAAGATAAGTAATTTAACCATGAATGAAATATATATATATATATATATATATATATATATATATATATATATATATATATATATATGTTATTATTTAAGTTTCCACAAGTAGTATTATTCAATAAACACATTATTCGGAACAACTTGTGTTTATTAACGTGAAAATAAAAACCATTCCAACTCATTAGATACCGAACATAAAATTCCAGTAATGTTACCATATATAAAAGGAATCACTGATAAAATCGCTAAAAAATGTCCCAAACATGAATTTAGACCCGTTTTGAACCTTACCTTACCTTACACCAACTTTTGAAGAATCCGAAAGACAAAATTTGTAATGAAAATCAAGGAGTGTACGAGATACCTTGCAACGGCTGCACAAGAAGTTATATTGGACAAACAAATCCCAAATTACATGTGAGAGCTAATGAACACAAACTGGCCATCAAACAACAAAATCCTTCGTCATCTTTGGCTAATCATTATTTAGATACTGGATACGAAATTAACACAAATAATATTCGATTACTTGCTCCTTTATATAATTTACACCAGCTGATTACTAGAGAAGCCATTGAAATTGAGAAGAGGCCTAATGCTCTTAACAAACGTGATGATAGTTCTAGGATACCGCATATTTGGAAGAACCTTATTAAACAAAATTCAAAATTACCAATAACTCAAAATCTTCCCAGCATCTCGGTCAATACTACATCTACATCACCTCTAAATCCTGATACTCAAGATTCTGTTAACATTCCGGCATCTAATACAATTCCAAATTCAACGTCATATCTTGGATCTGCAAATCGAAGCAGAACTCGTTCATCAAAATTATAATAATTAATTAATTTGTTTCATATTTCGTATACTAAATATCATTCTTGACAAAGGGGACAATAGTAAGTCCCGAAACGTTGAATATTATATATTTTCACGTTAATAAACACAAGTTGTTCCGAATAATGTCTTTATTGAATATATATATATATATATATATATATATATATATATATATATATATATATATATATATACACACACACACACAATATATATTACTGGGATATGTGTTGCGGCATCTAAGGGAGGATAAAATAAAGTTAACACAATGAAACACAGTATATAAATCTACATGCAAGTGCAATGTAGTTCTGCTATCTTCATTGCGGATTGAGGAAAGAACTACTAAAGAAAACCTCACTGCCTCATACTACAAGAATAAGAAAAGAAATCCTTTTGATTTGTTTTTATTATATATATATATATATATATATATATATATATATATATATATATATATATATTATAAACCAAAAGGAAACACATTTATTTTATAAAATTCGTTGGATCTTACTTTTCGTTATATTTTCTATTTCTCTACTTAATAATAATAATAATAATAATGTTTTCAAGTATGTGTAAGTATTGATGAAGTTTTTTTTTATACATAATGTCCGTGATACGGAGTTCCACTAAACTGTAGATACATTTTAAACATTATAATACATTTTCTTTGTATAAAGTTAGTTATATATAACATAACTTCTAAAACATTGAAAATCATATAATAATAATTTACTGTCAATTTTTACCAAAGCTGTTACAACTCAACATGCCAAATGATCCATTGAAGAAATGGTGGTTACATAAATGTAGTTTAAATACATGTTTTATTTACAAATTTTTCATACAAAGGAACTTCCATGAAAGATATTTTACTTGACTATTGCATAAGTTTAATAATGAAAACTGCAAAAAATTAGTCTTTTCTATAGAGTATATTATAATAACGGTATATTTAATTTTAATATATAATTCATTTTTTGTATTTATTTGTTGTAGTTACCTGTGGTTTTTGATATCACGAAAACGACGAAGTGTTAACGTAACGCTTATCAGTTAAAGGTCATGTGATTGGTTCAAAAATTGAAATTTGTGTAAATGAAATTGAACGTTCGATCTGGTTCTATAATCCTGTAATAATTACTTGTTAGTTCTTATATATGAAATGTTGGTTCAAGTTAATAGTTTTAAGACATTGCAATTCATCAATACCTTAATGGTTATTGTTAATATATTCGAAAATTCTACAACGTTTTATTCTTCATTAAAATGAACATTAAGGCTAAATTTATGCCTTCCTTACAAACACAAATAATTAAAAGTTTCTACTGCAGCATTTAAAACTCGATTTCACGCAAATCAATATAATTCATTAAATACATAAATAAAATATGCTTAAGAACACCTTAACGTAAAAAGATTAATTGAAGTGAGACATATGGGAATTACCGAACCAATAGATAACTTTGAATTTGCAATCAACGTTTAGTTCACCAACAAAATTGTTTAACGAAGTGAGTGTACTTTACTATAGGAAACTTGCTATTGTAGAGGAAAACTAAGTTTCTATACAATCAAATTGTAGATTGGCAACCGACACTGTCTTAGATTTTTTACTAAAACAAATAGTGTAAATTGCACTTCCAGCGTTATTGAGCGGAATAAAGTAGAGATATATCAATCAATGCAGTCAAGTAATACAGCAATTTAAAATTAATAGTTAAACTAAATTTAGTAATAATTTAGTAATTTTTTTGAAAAGTTCGTTGGTCTTTATAAAAAAAAACATTTAAATTGTTTTTGTATTCGTTTTCATAGATACGTAAGTAGTAATAGGATATAAAAACATATAAATATTATGTACAAAATTCGACATGAAATTCGCATTCCATAGTTGGGCTTTATGAAACGAAACATTTATTTTTTTTTAATGTTTGTAGGTTGACCAACGAAGTTATTTATTTGTTTATGTAAACGAAAAATTTAAAATAACCTGTTCTTATCAGAAATACGTATAATGAAGAGTTTGCAATGTTAATGCTTAATAAGATAACAGAAATAAAATTTAAGGATGGTTTTGAATTTTCACAGTTGGTATAAGTACCTATGTCAAAAAATCTTGTCGTAACCGTCTACATTTTTATTAACTATATTCAGTAACATGGAAATTGCAACACCAAGAAGAGGTAGGAATTTTTTGACCAAACTTGGCAGAAATGTTTTTCAAAGAAAAAGAACAAAACATAGACATAATTTTTATTAATAATGGGTTGGTCCTCCCATTTTAGGTTACACACTCTTCCACTCGTCGTGGCATCGATTCTAGCAGATGGTCGATATCCTTTTGAGGTGTTTTGTACCAAGCAACCTGTAATTCGTGCTGTAGAGTAGCGTCTGCGGAGGATGCTGCAAGATTCTCAGTCTTCTCCCCATAATGTACCAAACATGCTCGATGGGCAAAAGGTCGGTAGATTTGGGTGGAAATGGCAAGAGATTAACATTGTCCTCTGGAACTCGGTCCAAAGAACGTCTTGCAATATGGGGACGGTCATTATCCTGCTGCCAAAGTGGATCTTCTAACTGCTGAAGAAATGGAAGAATATGGGGTTCTACCACCTCATCCACATATCATTTGTTGGGCGTTGATATTGCCTCGGATGAATACCACACGAGACCTACTCCCATAAATTATAGCACCCCAGACCATAATCCGTACAGTTTGGTGCACATGCCTCGCAACAGAAAATTCAACATTTCGACGTTTCGCACGTCTTCGTCTGACCCTCATACGGACATGATGCATCCCCAAACAGAATCAGGATTCATCAGTGAACACCACCCTATGCAACTCTTGGTTCCAGTGCTGTCGCAACCTACACCATTCCAAACGTTGCCATCGATGTTGAGCCGTTAGTGGTAACACAAGTTGTGGTCGATTGGATTGTAAGTCGAAAGCTCTGATTCTGCGGTAAACCGTTCGAAGGGTTACAGGACAACCTTCGTTAGCTAACCATTGATCGGAAATTGATCTGGTACGTGAGAATCGGTCTCTTGTTGCCATAAGCTGAAGATGGCGATCCTGCACCTCATTTGTTCTTTTTCGCCCCCAGTTGTTCTTCTGCGACGTTCCTGACTCTCCCTAGTCCATGGCTGATAGCACCGCATGATGGTGGTTTGCTTCTGGTTAATGCTATTTGCAATTCTCTAAACAAAAAAACACCTTCGCGCAAACCAACAATACGACCTCTGTCTAATTCGCTTAATTGGCGGTCATTTCCACGTTGGCGCACTCTAGACATGATCACACCCTCAAAGCAAACAGTCACAAACGAAAACAATAAAGAACTGAACACAATCTTGATCCATATGAATGAAATTTTAACCATTTGCTACCTTTTAGTAGTTACACGTTTCTGTCAATTTTGGTCAAAAAATTCCTACCTCTTATTGTTGTTGCAATTTATATGTCACTGAGTATACATGACAATTTAAGTAACAGAAGAAATCGTATTCCTCAAGGTACCTTACGTTAGACGCGAACACCTTAGAACTCTAGAATTTATGAAATGCACTAAAAATTTTATAATTTAAGTATATACAAATGGAATTTACTTTTTCTTTAATGTTGCAATTTACATCCGCACATTCCGCACCATAAAAAAGTAATATGAAATACTCACTTCATTATGCGCGACTCGTTTTATAAACGTGGTATCGTGTGACATCTTATGAATATGGTTTCTCAATATACATTTACTTCCTTTCACAACTTAAATGTTTTTAATGAGCTACCCTATATACTACCACACCAACTAAAATATGACTAAACACAAATTTAAAAAAAAGTTGCAGGTTGTACCGAATACTGAGTAATAGGTTTTTATACATTTTTTGTTACCGACCGATTTCGTTGAAAAACGTATAAGGCCTACTATGCATAGTTACGAGAAAAAACCAATGGCATCTCGCTTTTTTTTTCAAAATAAATTAGAAACGCATGTTTCAATATTCATTCTAAAATTACTATAACCGTTAGATTGATATGGTGTAATAAAATTTTCATTCTTTCCACTTGCATCTTAGTAAGAAATCACGAGGGTTTGTTTTTCGAGAGGTAATGAATAGGGTGTGTGTGATCGTGTGATCGCATGGACACATCATAAGATATTCCATAACAATTAGATTTGTGATAATAATTTGAAAAGTTTTAGTAATTGTGGCAGATATTGTGCGCGTATTTATGTCGTACCGAAAAGCAGCGAATCGAAATTATTAATTTTCGGAGATATGGGGATAAGCAAAGATATTATCAAGAAGTTTGCAATTTGTTTAATGCGCTCTATACCGAAAAATGGATAAAATCTACCATCGGACAGTAACAAAATGTTTTGAAACTCGCGAAGTGAAAAGAAAACCTCGATTAGAGAAACCGAAAACAAATATTTTCGGCGATGAAAAAAACGAAACCCCCACTTACCTTTACGAACCGCAAGAAGATCGATTCGGGCCGTCGAGCCCAATTTGCAAAAAATTATTGTAGAAATGATAAATAGCAGTCGTAAATTCCACCAGCACAATTTTTTCAGCGATGAAGTACAACTGTAGGTTCTGGAATAGAAAAAATCCCCGATGGATGTCCTAACTTCACACTCAATACTCGGAAAAGGTTTATGTTTGAGCAGTAATTTTGGCCAACCATATCATTAGTCCATATTTCATAAATGTCAATTTGGCGGGAAAAAAATATGTTGATCTTCTTAAGCAACGCATAATACCCGAAATTAGAGGTATAAATGGAAACATCGATGAAATTTGGTGCAGCCTGTTGAAACTCCATGTGTCCAAAGGGGCGACACTTTGGAATTACAACCTCAATTTTTTCTTTTGAAGCCATTTGAAGTGTAAAGTTTCGCCTCAACGATTTAGAAGAACTTAGGCAAAATATTTTGGATGAAGCCGCATACATTGCTCCTGGAATCTTATCAAACGCTTTGGCAGAATTTTGTGATCGCCTCGGATATTGTTTAGCCAACGATGATAGTCATTTTGAGCACCTGAGTAAGTAGATAGATATTTTGTTCTTTTTTTATTTTTATGTTTGGTGTAATTACTTGTCAATAATTAAATTTTCCCCATTTTCTTGACTTTTTTAACAAATTGTGATTTGAACATTTTTGATTGAATTGGCCATAACTTGTTGTTTCTATATTTATTTCGATAAAAGCGAGATGCAATGTTTCTAAAATTGTCATGAGTAACAAAACGATATCAGATTATAATAAAGTTGGCTGCAATAATAAAAATTAGAGAAAACTATAAACTTGGCAACCTTTAACCTTGCAAATAAGATTTTTGAATTTTTCATGTCCACTTCGTTCATTAGTATAAAATTTGGTATGAGATAATTGACCGTTCCGGTGTTTCTACTAACCTTGTATATTTTGTATGCTGAGTTCAGAGTGAGATTATTAACAATTAACTATACGATGACAAATCGTGGTAATAGTTTACCTCAGATTAGCACAATTGAGTATTTACTATAGTACTTAATACATCATAAATTTTATTAGCAAATTGGCGCTAATTTAAAAAAATTCAATGTGGAATACACAACCACACTTTTGTGTAACTATGGGTTTTAATTTGAATGTATCGACATCGTTCTATGCGCGTTGCTTTTTAGGAATAATAAAATCCAAATAGGTTCGAATATATAAAAATTATCAATTGTCCCTTCTACTTGTGGATGACTTTAATGTGTTTGGCTAATTCAACTACGTCTCCTAAACTATATACACTAATAAACTAATATATTTTGTTTGTGTTTAAGCACATTCCATAAAAGCACAGACATGGACTTGCATAATTGTATAATGACTATTATATTAAGGTCATCTACATAAAAAGTATGCTAATACGAATTTAAAAGTACCGGAAATACGAATAAAACAGTTTTGCACAATCACGCCGGTTTAATTAAATGAATACGGTTCTAACTGTTACTTGAAAGAAAACCAATTATGTATTATCTAACAGAAAATTGTAGGTATTACAAAAATCTATCCGAAAAGAAAAAGCAGACCAGTATGAGTCACCGCACTGGTCTGATGACTATCCTTACCTGAGAGAGAGGTTGCCGTTTTCATTAACATTATTTGCAATGAAGTATTTAAAATTCGCGGATATAAATAAATAAGAACCCGGCAACGGCCCACCAGATTTGTAAATTCTACGAAGTCGACCTTTCCGCAGGCAAAATAACGTAATTCGCAATGGTTATGTGGCTGTCGGTTTCTTTTAGTCACTTTCCGAAGGTAATCTACATAAGTGTTCATTTTTCATATTAGGCAAATTTGTAAATAAAAGAGTAACGGTTGGTTTAATTTATGTATTTATTCCTATCGAGGTTCACCTTGTTATGCCAAAATAATAATGACTATTAGTTATCTTTAATAATCTTGCCTGGGAAAGATCATTAGCAGAGTTCAATCTATTTGGATTCTCGATATAAGTGGTAAAACATTGAGTAAATAAAGGGCCCACCATAAGATCAGCACAAAATTTTATCAACCCGCTTATAAATTATCAATATTGTTTATCGTTAATACAGTTTTATAACACTTACAATGTTTATTTTCTATATACAATTTTCCTATTGTTTTAAAATAATACTTAACTGGGGTAGGCAAAACAATCCTCTTATTTATTTTCATTCACAATCTTTCTCCATGCTTTCCTATCTCCGCATACCTCCCTAGCTTCCGCAAGATTCATACATAGTCTCTGACATGCCCTTTTGTTTTAGAACTCCTTATCTTTCTTTCCTTTATCATAGATTCTACTACATTCAGCCAAGTTTTACGCGGCCTACCAGGCGCCTTTCCCTAACCTCACCCACATATATTTGTTTCGTTAATCTTGCGTTGTTCATTCTCTCAATGTGATCAAACCAACGTAATGTACAACTTTTATGTCTATCCATCATCGTCTTTTCCTCACCACCCTCCGTCGTTATGCATTCATTTTTTATCTTGTCCCTTCTCGTTTTACCACATGCGCTTCTCAGGAATCTCATACCCACGGCATTTATTTTCTTTCGTGCTTTTTTTGACATACCCATGTCTCACTTCCATACAGCACTGACGGGACTAATACGCCATTATAGATTGCTCGTTTCGCAGCTAGGCTCATGCTTTCATTTCTCATTATCGTCCACATATCTCCAATCACTTTCCTTCTAGCATTGACCCTTCTTCCATTCTTGCCCTTCATTGTACCATCTGCAGTAAACATTCTACCGAGATATACCAGCTCGTCCACTTGCTCCACAGTTTCATCTTGCAGAGTAAATACTGTACTCTCCTTTCCACCTTCCCGATTGAACACCACAATCTTAGTTTTGTTGACGTTTACGTTTAGGTCTATGCTATCACAGACTGTATCAAACTTCCTAAGAGCGGTTTGCAGCTCATCCGCACTGTCACTTAATAAGACTATGTCATCTGCATACACCATTTGTATCAGTACATGCTTGTCTAACACATTTATCCAAGTATACATTGAACAACCACGGTGACATCACACAGCCTTGACGCACTCCTTGCTCAATATTAAAGTATTCACTCACACCTCCTCTCACCCTAACACATGCCCGACTTCCGTTGTATACTACCCTTATTCCATTTATTAGACCTTTATTTACGCCATATTCATTTAATATTTCCCACAGCTTCTCCCTATTCACTCTGTTATATGCTTCCTCCAGATCTACAAACGCACAGTACAACTTCCTTTTTACCTTTAAACACTTTTCGATCACCAGCTCGAGAGCAACCATCTGATCGACAAATCCTCTCCCTGGCATGAACCCACCTTGCACATCCCAAATCTTAGTTTGTGTAGTTTCTCGTACTGTATCAATCAGTATTCTTCCAAATACTTTACCAAGCACGCTGAGCAAACTTATTCCTCTGTAGTTCTTACAATCACTCTTGTTCCCCTTATACAGTGGTACAATGATCGCGCTCTTCCAATCCCTCGTCACTTTTCCACACATAACGCATACATTGAATAATTCACACAATCTTCGTATAAGCTTTGCACCACCATACTTGAGCATTTCAACAGTAATTTCATCTACGCCTGCTCTCTTGCCGTTTTTCAACCTTCCTACCGTTTTCTCTACCTTATTTATTCCAATATCCTTCTCATTTTCATTCATCATTCCTTCTATATTCTCCTTATTTAACCCTTCAGTCTTACTTTCCTCACTACTGTACAGCTTTCCGAAATATTCTTGCCAGCATTTCCTCATTTCACAATCGTCCCATACTATTTCGTTTCTAATATTCATCACTCCTGCAGCGTTCTGTTTTGGGCCACGTTTTGTATTTTTGACCCATTTCCAGAAGAGTTTTTTGTTTCCCTCAAAATCATTCTGCATTTTCTCTCCTTCCATAACCATCACTTCCTCTTTACTTATTCTCACTGGCTCCTTCGCTTCTTTGTTTCTTAATCTGTACACCTCATACAATCGCTTCTTCTCAGTCTCATTTTTTGCCATGTACGCATCTTTTTTCTTACATACTGCCTTTTTTACCGACTCATTCCACCAAGCACATTTTTTATGTCTACCTACAGTCGCTCTTCCACATATTCGCACGGAACAATTGACAACAGAATTTTTCAAGCTTATCCATGCACTTTCAACGTCAGTGTCTTTTATTTGTTCGTTCCACACTGTTTCATTCACATTCAACTCTTTACTCACAGCATCTGCGTATTTCATTCTCGCTCCATTATCCACTAGTTTGTCAACCATAATTCTAGACGTTCGCACTACGTTTGCTTTCCTTCTCCAGACCCACTTTTGCCTTAAACACACTCTCCATACAACCAAAAAGTGGTCCGATCCGCGCATTATTTTTGTGTCTTTCATCAGGGTTCTAAGCCGTTTATCATACACTATCAAGTCTATCATACTTTTAGATTCACCTCTTTGCCGTATACATATACACATTTTTATGTTTAAACCACGTATTGGATGCAAACAGGCTTCTCTCCACACAGATGTTCACCAGGTGTTCACCATTCTCATTGACTCTTTGGTCTCCGAACTTTCCTAGAACGCGTTCACTATGTTCTCTCTGTACACCCATCCATCCGTTCACATATCCCCCACTATCATCACCTTTTCGTTTGGATTACATACGTTCAACACGTACTCTACTTCATTCCAGAAATTCTCACGCTCCTGGTCTCTTTCTCCATTCACCGGTGCATAGCATGCAATAAGAAAAATTCTTCGAAACTTCACTTTCATTCTAACCCATACTATCCGGAGAGATACCAATTCGCACTGTTTAACACATCTTTGCGCTCTTTCACTTATGACCATCCCAACTCCTTTTGCGCCATGAACTTCAGTCACAACTCCTGACCATAGTGCCAGGCTGCCATCCTCCATCTCCACAGCACCCTTTCCTTTGCGCTTTGTCTTCGATACACACAGAATATCAAGGTGTTTTTCGTACACTACATTCGCAATTTCAAATTCTTTACCATGCATACCTCTAACATTCCACGTACCGACTCGCCATTCAGTCCTTGCACAGTCGTCAGCAACGTGGCCTGTCTGTTTCGACCTTGACCGCCGTAAAATAATAATCTGTTCTTTAATTTTAATCAAGTATTTTTGAAGAGCTGTTATGGTGAAAAATGTTTAATCAAAAGCAAATTTTGCAGCATTTAATAGTGAAAAACATATTTTTTTACAACAAAAGAAAATCTTCACAACGAAACAAGTAAATGATTGAGGATAAGTATTCTTGCGCATTTAGGCATATATGCATTACAAAAGTTGTCGTGTATAAAGGGTGTGTACCTAAGCCAAATTAATCGCAAGGAAGTAAAATTTTCAGCCGGAAGGCTAAAACAACAAATATAAAAATAGTTTCAACAGAACTTCATACCGCAACAAAAAAACCAAGTCAAGGTTTATAGGTTAATAGGTTTATTTTACCTGTATATCGTAACGCAAGGATAAATGAAATCATAAGTAAATAATATTTTCAATATCATTCGCTAGATGTATTGTAAAACGCAATTTCAAAGTCTCAAATTTCTTTCTTTATGAACGTAAAAATTGCGGCATTCTAGAAACCTTCAGTAATTTGATTGCTAAACGGAAGATATAAAACAAATTTTTTTGAGTAAGATGATAAAAATGACCTTGTCTACACAACTTTTACCATTAGGAAGTAGTAACTTGCACATATATCATATAAATCATTCATTTCGTCCCACTACATTATGTAAAAGAAAGAATGCATAGAAAATTAATTTGTGTTGAGGCGTAACATATAAATTAACTTCTATACGAGTTGTCCAAACTGTTGCAAGTATCGTTTCATAGTAAACTATTCTCATAGTCTTCCGGGTTTGGACATTGACATTGTTCAAATGAAAATATAGTGTACAGTACACCCACTTTTGTGATAAATTCCTTGAAATAGTTAATAATAATGACGGTAAAGCCTTAGAGTTTGTTTTTTTTCTTTAAATGCTTTGCACTCAAAAGCAAGCTGTATCTTAGGGATATCGACGTGTTATAAAGGGATTGAGAAACAGTAGCACCTGAAAAGAAAATATGTTAAAAACCAAGTACTTAACGCTAGCGTACAAGATAAATAGGAAGGTCCGTTAACTTAATACTTTTATTTTGGATTTTGGGGTAAATGTTGTTTACGCTCGATTCTGTAAGCGCCATTATTTACTTTACAATAAATCCACTTATTTACGGGAGGTTATATGTTAATGTGGGTTCCACTATTGTGCCTCACAACTTACAAAACCTAGCGACAATTCCTTATACTAGTACCACTTCCCAATAACTTTGAAAATTTCCTAGCACAACCATTTATTTTTTTTGCAATAAAACGTAGAGGTTCTGTGCTCTGTTGAGCTAGCACCACTGAAATGGTTTAGAGGAAGAAAGTCTCTATAAAGATATTAATTTTCATTTTCATAAAGTTCTGTGTTAACGTTAACATTATCTGCGAGCTTTAACGTGAAAAATTTAACTCCAGGGTCCTTGGACCAGGCGCCAGTTAGCTAGCTTGCAGCATTTCTCATATTTTTTATTTATTATTTACGATCACATTTAGATGGTATGTACTTTGTTGGACTGGCGCCTCTGAATTCATTATAAAGATATTAATTGTTCTTTTAGAAGTGTGCTGTGGTAACGCTGCCACTGCTACGAGCTGGAACGTCCAAAAGCAAATACCAGGGTGCTTAGACCTAGCGTCATCTGGCGTTATTATAACTTAGAAAGCTAACTGGACCATTTTGGTGACATTCTTTATCACCACCATTTTGTTATTTGCGATAAAATTGCACGTTATGTGCTCTGTTGAGCTACCGCCACCTAGCACGATTGAAATTAAAAAGGTTGGCTTTCCTTTCCAGGAGGTGTTGTATTAACCCTTTCAGTCATGATTTTCAGTTTCACTGGTAAAATTCTGAAATTTTGCGTAGAGATTGTTTAATTTTTTCATGATTTTAGCGTTTGCTGCATGTGCCTAACTCGTTCGGTTTTCAAAAAAATATGTGCACTTGAGTGTACGTTGTGACTTACGTAGTATAATACTATATATTTTTAGATTATCTCTATTTATATAGGGTGTTTGGTACATCGATGCAAATATTTAAAGGGGTGATAGAATACATGATTTTGAGTCGATTTAAGCAAACATACCTATATACCAAGTGTTACCGTTTTTGAGATAATGCCACTTTTAATATTTCTTGATTTTACCGTGCTTTTCAGCAAATATCGAAGTGTACAAGACTAACAAGCCGTCTTATCGCAAACTTATACTAAGTTTTTTATTCCTTACTAAGTCATTGTTCATATTATTTTATCAAAAAAGCCTAAAATGTCTTTGGTTCTTGCCTAGAACTTCTTAAACTTGAAAGTTTTAATTTGTAAAAAAGCAATCACTAAAATTCAAACGTGAATTTAGTCTAAAATTTTTCGTTAATTTTTTTTCCAATTTCAGTAAAACTTCCTTGGGCAATGGTCCTTAAAGTAGCATGAATAGATTTACAAAAAAATTTTTACAAATTGGAAAAATTGTATTTAATTTCCAAAGTACCCCCCTAGGTGCATTCGCCAAAACGTAAAATAGCCCTTCATTATTTAGTTTAGATAGTTTAAAAAAAGCAGATTTTTAGAAAATGTCTGATTTATTAAAACATTAATAGCATTATTATAGGTGTTCAAAATGAGATCCATCGTTTCGAATACAATTTCGAGCCCGTTTTCTTATTTCCCTCGTTGTAATACTTAAATTAATCTCTCTCTTCATTTGAATGAAAGCGTCGTTTATTCGCTCAATTAAATGTTCCCGATTAAGAATTTCGACTTTGTAAACTAATTGTTTTGCTCTTCCCCAAACATAATAATCAACGGGGGTTAGGTCAGGTGACCTAGGTGGCCATAATATTGGACCATTTCTTGCTATCCAACGATTAGGGGAATTCTCTTACTGCTGCGGTATCGTGTGCGGGGCATCCATCGCTTTGAAGCACAATTATATCTCTTACATTTAGTGGTACGTCATCCAAAATATTGATAAGATTATCTGCCCATTTAAAGTGTTCGGTAAAAAGAAAGGTCCAACTAATGTTTTCCCAATAATCCCTGACCAAACGTTCACACTAAATTTGTACTGAAATCGTTATGGTTTTTTCATGTGGGGATTTTCATGCCTGTTTGCCCAGAAATGCAAATTATGGAAATTAGTAATTCCCTCCCTTGTAAAGTGTGATTCGTCTGTCCACAATATACTTTTCAAAAAGAGTCCATCTTCGATGTCTGCGTTTAAAAGAAATCGACAAAAATTCAACCTCTGTAGAGGATCTCTGTCTTCTAAAGCCTATACTGATGTGTAATGGAAAGGATGTTGGTTCGCATTTTTAAGAACGCTCCAAACTTTACAAACAGACAAGTTTAGTTGCTGCGCTACCTCTCTGATACTCCTTGTAGGATCAGCATTAAAAACTTCCAAATTTGCTCATCAATAACTATTAATTCCAGGTTCACGATGAGACAAATGTCCATGTTCGCGTACACGGCGATATGCATTAGAAAATACCCGGGTATCAAGAAGTCGCCTATCTGGATATCTTTCCTGATATAGCCTTTGAGCTTCCGATGCATTACCATTAGCTTTTCCATACATAAACAAAATGTTCGCATATTCTTCGTTAGAAAATGATGCCATAATAACTACAATTTGACAAGAATTTACGAATGTTATTTTTATAATTATTATCTATTATTTACCTAATTTATTTCTTACGAATCCTTTAGAACTAATAAAAAATTAATGATTGAATTGACTATTCATTATTGTCAAAAATGACATAAAAATTTCAATTATTCATTTGTGTTGTACTTGGCTTTCCATGATTTATTTTTAATAGCAAGTTGTAGTTATTATGGCATCATTTTCTAACGAAGAATATGCGAACATTTTGTTCATGTATGAAAGAGCTAAAAGATACTGCAAACCAGCATCCTTCCCATTACACATCAGTATAGTATAAATATCTTATAAAAATTTTGAATATTGTACCACTAAAAGTAAGGGATAGAATTGTGGTTCAAAATGATGTTTGCCTCCTGCAGTACTAGAACGGGCTCGAAATTGTATTCGAAACGGTGGATCTCATTTTGAACACCAATAATAATGCTATTAATGTTTTAATAAATCGAACATTTTCTAAAAATCTGCTTTTTCTAAACCATCTAAACTAAATAATGAAGGGCTATTTTACGTTTTGGCGAATGCGCCTAGGGAGTACTTTTGTAACTAAATTCAATTTTTCCAATTTGTAAAAATTTTTTAGTAAATCTATTCATGCTATCTTAAAGACCATTGCCCAAGAAAGTTTTACTGAAATTGGAAAAAAAATTAACGAAAGATTTTAGTCTAAATCCACGTTTGAATTTTAGTGATTGCTTTTTTACAAATTAAAACTTTCGTGTTTAAGAAGTTCTAGGCAAGAACCGAAGACATTTTAGGCTTTTCTGATAAAACAATATGAACAACCACTTCATAAGGAATAAAAAACTTGGTATAAGTTTGCGATAAGACGGCTTGTTACTCTTGTACACTTCGATATTTGCAGAAAAGCATGGTAAAATCAAGAAATATTAAAAGTGGCATTATCTCAAAAACGGTAACACTTGGTATATAGGTATGTTTGCTTAAATCGACTCAAAATCACGTATTCTATCACCCCTTTAAATATTTGCATCGATGCACCAAACACCCTGTATAAATGTAAATAAAATAGAAATTAAAAAATATTTATTTGTATCATAACTACATAAACAACTAAAATAACCAGAAATTTATAGTTTTGTGGCCATTCTTATTAACATTAATTTTTTTTGAGTATGGAATAGAAGGAAACAATTTTGTTTCTTGGCTATGTATAAGTAAGTGTACATTACATTTTGCACAATACATATATGTGTTCTGCTCTTGCAGTCTGGGAACTTGCACCTTGAAGCAAAACTTTTATTGTCAAAGTTTGGCATATGTCCCACATTATCTAGCTCCACTACAGCCACTGGTGCAGATTCTGGCCAATGGGTCATTCTAAGGAAAATATCAAATATCAATTTTTATCTCAAACTGTTTCTGAAATATAGCTATGTAAAATTTTCAAAAACTAGCCAAAACGCGTGAACAGGCGGTTTTCAAATGGCTCTAGGAGCTGCCCTAATTGAGGTACAGAGCTGGGAAAGTTGTCAATTTGCAGCATTCTTTGCTCTTTCCAGTGATATACTACATAACATTTGGTTCTAATTAAGAATTGTATTCAAAATACAGATTGAAATTGTGGTATAATTTTTTCAAAAATACATTATTTAAAATTTTAAACTATTTCCATAAATACTTAGTATTGTTGTAAATCACATGGCAAAATATAAATATGGGATGATGATGATGACTTCAAGGTTAAAAAAATTATTCTAACTTTTGTTTTTCACTAATAGCCCTGTCTTGACCAAACCTACTTTTAACAAATAGGAATTTAATTAAAATACATAGAAAGCTAACAAGAGAATATCAGAAATATCAAAATGTCATCTTAAAACAAACCCATCAACATATTCTATAATTAAATTAAGCTGATTGCTTATTTTAATTTTATACAATTAAACTAGTAACCTATTAATTGGTAAAACAAAATATTGAACATTGGACCTATAACTATAGGTACTAACAATGATAATTTTAAACAACTATCTATAAAATATAAATTAACACTAACTTGAGTATAAATTAAGTTTTCAGTTGAAGTCAGTTTCCCAAAAATTATCTCGCACCTTCACAGATTACAATTTAAAAATCCAATTAGATTTGGCTTACATCACTTTCGACAAGAGTGTGTGTTTTCCCAGTCGGGGCAAACGGAGTTACTTTTGTGAGAACATCCACCACTGATACTCACAGGACATCTGCAGGTGTAGGATAGGAGAATGATGTAGCTGGTCCACATGAATGAAGAAAAGTTATTTTCACTTCATCAAGTTCTTCATTTTTATCTAAAGTGTACTCAAGCCACCAGTTTTTGTCATATACAATGGTGACGTAGCCTGATACATCTTGTAACTTCAGTTTGTGCAGACGGTTAACCTCCTCTCCCAACCTGCACATCGTCAACGCTTCTTCAAGCCGGCTTTTCTCTATTTCTGAAGCAGCATAATCTTCTTTAATAGAATAGTAGAATATTGTGATAGCAAAAGCTATAGTAACGCTTCTAGTGATTACTCCGATAATGCAATTGAATGTGAAAATAAAAATTCTAATAACAGCTCAGATCTTTTAGTTGGGCGGCTCTGGTGTTCCTCGACCACGGTTTCCATTTACCGGAAAGTCATGTATACAGGTTTCTGGTCTCAATAAAAACAACCCGTTACAGATATTTGAAACATTCTCCACTGATGAGCTTATTGATATTATGTGTATAAAACCCTTACAAGTCTATGGTTTAGTGTGGGCTACCCTAATACCGTGATAAACCACAATATAAAACGAATTACTCCTCTTCTTACAGAGGTAAGAACCGATTGAGCTAGTGCGCGGCAGATTAAAGTAAAATTAATCATAGTAAGCAAAAGAGGCTTACAACAGGATCACAATTACATACACTGGCTCCAGTAGCTGTGGAAATGTGGAAAAGCTTGGTCAAAACAGGGGTATTAGTGAAAAACAAGACTTAGGAATAATTTTTTTAACCATGAAGTCATCATTATCCCATATTTATATTTTGCCATGTGATTTACAACAGTACTAAGTATTTATGGAAATAGTTTAAAAATTTGAAATTATGTTGTTTGGAAAAAATTAAATCAAAATTTCAATTTATATTTTGAATAAATGTCTTAATTAACACCTAATGTTACGTTGTATATCACTGGACAGAGCATAAAGAATGCTGCAAAATGACACCTTTTCCAGCCCTGTACCTTAATTAGGACAGCTCCTAGAGCGATCTGAAAACCGCCTGTTCTCGCTTTTTGGCTAGTTTTAGAAAATTTTACCATTTAGAAATGGTTCGAGTTAAAAATTGAAATTTGATATTTTCCTTAGTCTCAGCGCCCACTATGAGTATACCAAATTTTAGCAAAATTTAAAATGGTGAGGTAAAATTTTTAATCAAAGTGCGTTGATTTCACATGGAATGGCCCCAAAGTCTTTTAGAGCAGGAGAGTCCCTGGGTGATGGTGTTGAACATGCAGATGTCGATGGCCTACCCTTTTTTGGCAGATTTTACCTGCGCAGATTAGAGTTTCCGCAATATATGCTCTAAAATGTATGAGATCCAATATTTCTTTTTGGCAGACCCAAAGATAGGGCTTGGCTCTTATATTCTAACCATGAATTCACACAGCTAAGATCGGTTGCATGAGTAAACACGCGTATGCTCCACTTTCTGGACCTTATAAAGGTTCTGTAAATGGTAATCAAGAAATCCAGCTTACCCACACCGCCCATATATTTGTAAGGTTGCTTGATCACATCAGGTCTTGGTATAGTTTTTTATACCTTTTCCTTTTTGTCCCACCTCCGGCATTCATCCGTATTTCCAATGGACAAGAAGCTAGAAGCCATGATAACTGGCTTGTTATCATACCATTTGATCATAATAACCTGTCCATTCTCCCACTAATTGTTTCTTTTGAGGTTCCTCTTCCTTTATTTTGCATTTCCTTGTCCGATGAAAATGGGGGCTTGTTGAAACGGTCAAGCCTTGCAGTACATGCTGCATACATTTACCTGTTTTGGAGCAGTTGCAACAAATTGTGGTTGAAAAAATAATTGTCGAAGTAGAGCTGATGGTTAGGCTCAATAATGCGCTCAGTTAATCAGAACAACGGATGCTCCAAGCCCAAACACTTCCAGCTCTTGTTCATTTAATTCTGTTGTTGAGCCTTGGTATATGACAAAGTCATACAGTAAACCACTGCTACTACAGAGAGCAAATAGTCTTATTCCCCACGGCTTGGTTTGCCCTTGACTTACTGCTTGACGTTTAGTGTTCCCTTGAAAGGAATTATCTGTTCGTCAATACATAGTTATGTTTCTAACACGAGCTGCTGACATCTTGTTCTTATATATTTTCCAGAAACGGTGTTTATTTTGTGGGTCTGCGTTTTCAACATTTACAAAATGTAAGTTTTGCCTCGTTTGAATCGATTGAATGGCATGTTCTCAGTTATCAATGGTATATGTAACTTAGAATCCCAATGAAATCTCATTCGTGGGTAATGAAGATTACCCATCAGGTTATGAACGCCAACAAAGGTCTTGAACTATTCGATAATTGTAGGGACAAACTTCGTATGATTTTGCGTGGCATAAAGGTTTGTCATTTCTTTGTGTTGTATAAATGCTCTGAAAAATATTTCTCAAAGAAAGAAGCTGGACTTGAAAGTTCAATAACTGAAACAGCTGGTGGTATTGCCCAATTGATCTATGGTGTCACGTAAACAACATTTTTCTCCAGGTGATGTCTTTCTTTGCAGTTAAAGAATTACGTTAACTCACGTTTTCAAGCCGCGAACGTCAGTGTGCTAATACCTGAAGCTGTTTGTGGTGCATGCACTAAAGTACGTTGGTCAATTTCAACGTTGTCTTCTGCAAGTGGGTTGGTTCTTCAAGTACTTCTTCAATTTCTGTGGGATTTCCCAGCCGTCACCCTCATCCTCGCTGAGAATTTCTACATCAGAAAGGTTATCCATTAATTGATTCTTTCCATCGCAAATTATAAATCATATAATAAATAAATTAGCCTGGGCTAAAAGAGGCGCTGATATGAGAACTCTGAAAATTGCTAGTCTTGCTTTAGTTATTTTCTATACCAGAATATTGCTATGCGGTGTGGATAGAACAGTTCACATACACGCAAAATAAATTCGCAACTAAATTCAACAATGAGAACTATTATTGGTGCAAATAAATGAACTAACTTCGTGGCTACCTGTAGTTTCTAATATAACACCTCCTACTATTAAAAGAACAGAGGCTGCGAAAATAGTTCCAATAAGCCTTGATTTGCACTATCCATCTGTAATTTGACTAAAATCATGAAAATCCCTATGGGGAAATGAGTTTCTCAATTGTCCATCTTCTTCCTCTGACTTGTGAAAAGAAACTGCAGATATAATAAATACATTTCTTGTAACAGACCTCAATACAAAGGTTCCTAGGTTTAATGGTGTATCATTAATCTACTATGAATTTGTCATGGATGCTGTAAGGAATGGAACATTATACCTTGCCCATTCTTTTGTTGCCAAGCTGCAGAAGCTATACAATATAATGTTGAAAAATGACCCAATTCTAGACTACACAATTTTTGTAAAATATAGTTGTCGGCACAAGACAGAAAGAACCTTAGCAATGGACGGTCAAAGTTTTTTATGGTTTCCTTTGGCCTTTGAAGCAGATGCATTCTTATCAACGTAAATTGGCCGTGGTCTTTATTGCGCTTGAACTTTTCTCTGAGATCGTTATGTCAGAAATGTACCAATTATTTATCCACCAATTTCATCAGGAAAACGGCCAAACGCGTCACTTCGATGACCAAGAAGTGACCTTTATGCTTATTT
Source organism: Vesta saturnalis (assembly GCA_036346205.1). Lineage (NCBI taxonomy): Eukaryota > Metazoa > Arthropoda > Insecta > Coleoptera > Lampyridae > Vesta > Vesta saturnalis. The sequence goes on from JARFJB010000754.1 coordinate 1,767,790, forward strand.
TGGCGCTTAACAGATTTTTGGTCAAACTATGTCAAAACCGTAATTTATTTACTCACAGGTAACAAAATAATAGTGCTAGGAAAAAATGTCTCTAAAATTGGTGGGGTGCGACGCCAGCTTTAGAAATTACAGCACCCTCCGGAAAGGAAAATTGATATTATATCGAAAACCTACATCTAAAAAATGTCAGTGGCGTGTGCTAGGTCCACAAAGCACAAAATAGTGTTTTTTTTTTAATAATTGTGGTCCTGAACAAGGCAAGTTATAGGCTTACTAATTATGAAAATAAACGATGTTGTAATGTGCTTTTTTTAATTAAATCACCTAGTGTGTATTTTTAATTTTAAACAGTAAGATGATGTAATTAAAATACTTAGCTTTTAGGTGTAAATGGTGTATTTTAATATTTATGTCTATACGTTTCGATAACAATTACAGTTATATCCTCAGTAGTGGTAAAATCATTTAGAATTTAAACAACTCTAAAAGATTACTGAGGACGATAACTGTAATGGTTATTGAAACGTATAGAATTATTTAAGTATAAATATAAAAAATACACTATTTAAATCCAAAAGCTAAGTATTTTAATTATGTGTAATAATAGTGAAAGTTTACATTTCCATACATGGAAGATGATGTTTTTCTTATTTCCTTTGAAACACAAAAACTTGGTCGATATTACAATGTATTTCTATAAACGTAAAAACGTTCTGAAGATAACTTTCTATCAATTCTATTTTTTCGGTAAATTTCACAAATGACATATGATATACTTTTACTTTTTTTAGGGTTAAATTTATACGGAAGCGACAAAATTCAGTTTTATTTCAATTTAGTGCATATTCAAGTAAGCAGGAATTAGAATGTATTTAATAATATTTTATTGTCAACCAGTCCGTAGGTTTCCAAAATGGCAAAGAATGAATATTCAATTAGTGATATTTAGAGTTTTTTACGCTTGAAAAATACAACCATATTTTATGCAGTCAGAAAAAAATAGGTCATTGCATTTAAGCGGAGGTAATATTACTTCCGGTATAACCGGACCTACTACCACGCTACAAATATTTCACAAAGCACGAGGGTCCTTTTTTTTATTCACAACGTAATTTAGAAGAAAGCATAACTGTAAAAATATTTTTATTTTTCGCTATAATTTCCTAAATAGTACATTTAGTCAAATGCTTTTCCAACTAACCACTTTAAAACATCATCCGTGAGCAGGTTCTATGCGTTCATTACCTCACTCCTAGACCCCCCCACCCCGCCAAGAGTTCGATTTTGGCAGCCAGGTGCGGAAAGAATTATGGGTGGGGAAATAGTTCAAAACCGCATTCAGCTACTGTGGACATTGCAAAATGGAACTTGTAAACTGGCGCGTTATCTTGGAGCTGCTGTACACCGTCCATAGTTAAGCGTTTACACTCAATTTTTGCGCAACCTGTGAAGAAGTGGTAAATAAGTAATACACAAGATTCCGTTACAATCCCAAAAACTGCGGTCATATACTTTCCTCAGATGGAAGTGTCTTAAATTGTTTCGGTGATGGTGAACCACGACGATGTATGTCACTCTTTTGACTGCCGTATATGTTTATAGTGATACACCTGTTTCATTCAATCGAGTCGTCAAGAAATTATTAGGATATATGTGGAAATGGATAAGAAGTTGTTGTGAAATGCTTAAACGGGCTTGTTTGTTCTCGCCTGAAAGCATTTGGGGTACCCAGCGTGCTCAAATTTTTTTCACCTCTAGTTCGCACGCTATGATTTTGTAAATACTAATTTCACTTTTCTCTGCAATGTGTATTACCTGTCAACTGTTGATTTCCGGTTGTTGCGATAGTTTTTGTACACTTAGGTCGCGTTTCGTCTTTTGTGGAGTTTCATAGACTACTTGTTTACCGTTGACTGCGATGGAGCAGATTCATCCCGCGTTTCCTCCGTGTCTTCAGAAATATGAAGTTAAGTCATCATTTTTATATTGACGTTTTATAACTGCATATATCTCGTTTTTGTCCATGTTTTCAAATTGCCTTAACACTTTAAGTTTGACAACCCGTACTATTGTTTCGGATTTTCGTGGCAACTTGATACTTGGCAGGCGATGCATGGATGTTCGGTAAGTACCCAGTTTGTATTTTCTCCAGCCTTTTTTCCTTTCTTATCGTTATGTATTGAACGATTTACTGATTTATCTGTTTTCATCTTTTTTATTAGGTAAATGCACCAACGGTCGACACTTTAAGGACCTTAAACGTCTAATTTTGCTTTGTCTGTGGAGAGATTAAACAAATAATTAAGTTGAATTACCTTATTATACCGGTCTCTTATTGCACATTGTGATTATCACTGTTTCAAAATTTGTAGGTTAAGAAAAAACTGTTTTTTTTATTTTTTTTTAAGTATGTTTTTGCACCAAAAGACGACACTCAAATCATGAATTGATCTAATAGTCGTCACCTATTGCACCAATTGTCGGCACCTTTAAAATATTTGTAAAATTAATTTAAAAATAAAGAAACTACAAGGACAAATCAATTTTATTCAAAATATGTTTACATTTCTTTTACTTGTAGGGAATATATGAACTGATAACTTACTCTCTCTCTCCTGTAAGTGCAACGTTAGGGTTTGAAGTTTTCTCTATCATTTGTTTAAATGAAATAAAAGATATGTCATTCTCTTTTGGTATGAACGTCTTTTTTGCTACATCAATCAGTACTCCTTAGCCCCATTATTTCAATTTCATTAGATGACACAATTCTTTGCATAATACACAAATATACAAAATTTAATACCATTCGTTTTCCTCCTTTAAACTCCACTAACATAAAATCACCCTCCCTGACATCTTTTAATTTAGCAATTTTCGTAATGTCCTCCTCCCCGTCACTTTCTCATCCCACATTGAGTCATCAACTGGAATCAGAAGATTCAGGTTCCTCAATTTTTTGTTTTTTACTTTTGTGCTTCTGTTGTTCTTCTTCTAAAATGTTCTTCTTAGTTTCTCTTAGCTGTTTCCCTTCTTCCTTTAATTTTACGGCTTCAATTTTTTTCATTTCTTTCTTTTTGTAGTACTCTAACATCTGTCGGGATGTCACAACCGCTGGCAATTTCTCTTTTCTTCTTTTTGATTGTAGACACTCTCTTGACTTGGGCCACAGTAGGACGCGTTTAAATGGAGATAGTATTAGATCTTGTTCTGAAGTTGAAGGCGTTTGATTATCTTCTAAAGATACTGATACATTCTTCTTTAACGGTGTCGCTTGCTCCGAATCTGTGCCATTTTGTCTGTTTTCTATCAGTTTTTTTTTCTTGTGGATCTGGAATTTGTAAAGGTGTCGATTCCATTTTCTCTAAAACCGTCTCTTCTTCTAGACGCATGACATCATTCTCTTGTGCATTTATTGTCACTGCTGCTTCATCTAATTCTATTATTGGCTTTTCTTGCCTGATGTTTATTTCTTCCAGTATTCTATCCTCCACAGGTCCGTTCCAGTTTCCTTCATTCTGATAAAATGTATTTAATTTCTCTTTGCCAATCTTTTTTTCGAGTGTGGATAGGAATATCTTGTCTTCTTGGTTGTGCTTATTGCAGGCGGTGTGAGCTCTTCTTTTACTTTTACCTGACTAAGATTCCATGGTGATAAACCGCACTTCTTGAATCCGTTTTGAGCTGTAGTTGGTGTTGGCCTTTTTAGCCTAGATTTCAACAATGGCACAAAATCTTGATTTTTCAACTGGGCTTCGTTATTTTGCATTCGCCATACCTGAACATTCTGGCGCCACATGGACTTCAACGAGTGGAAAACGGCTACATCCATTGGTTGGAGTATGTGGGTAGCATTAGGGTAGAGAGCTACAAGTTCTATGTCATGTTATTTGCAAAATTTACTAAGTGGCATGGATATGTGAGATGTGTGACCATCCATAAAGAAAATGATGGGAAATGAAATTTCTTGGCTGTTTATCCACGGATAAAAGATGTTAGTCATGTATTCATAAAAGAGCTCATGGGTCATCCATCCGTTTTCGCGTTTCTCAATGGCCCAATTTGAAGAAAAACTTTCAGCTATTATCTGTGGTATCCTGTTATATCGGTATACTACCATAGGCGGTGGTATTTCGCCATCAGCGTTCGCTGTTAATAAGACCGTTAAATTAAATTTCTCATTATTCTCCTCCGCAGTATACACTGTTCTACGCCCTTTCTCTGCTAAAACTTTTCCTGATTTCGGATTTAAAAAAATGCCGTTTCATCAGTGTTAAGAACTCGCCGACGATCTTCTAAGATTTCAGGTAATTTTCGACCTCTTTGAACCGATTGTTAATATTGTCTTGGTTAACAGTTCGCCGCATCGTAGTTAGGTTTTGACTCACGTGGAAACTTATTCCAGGGTGCCTGGCCAAAAAAAGAGATAACCACTTACGCCCTGGTGTTTCATTTTCTCCAAATTTAAGTTTTAGTTCTTTGGCTAACTTGCCTATACTGTTAAAAAATGTTTCCTTGCTGAGGGGAAAACCATAAAGCCATATGCCTTACCCATTCAATAAGATAATCTTCCTGTTTGAGCGAAAAAACACTTGCAGCTCCCATTTTCACTTTAATTGGCACATTGCCTTTATGTTTATCCTTTAAAGTTACCCTTGGAAGCCGTGCTGCCGAGCGGCTGTTTTGTATGCCATTCCTCTATTTACATCTTCAATTGCTGCCAACATAGCTGCGTCAGAATAGTTGTGCAGTTTTTTTGGTGGCATTTCTGCAAAAGACTACTTAATGTTCCAATATTCGACACCGGTGTCGAACATTGGAACGCCACAAGATAAATTAAAGTTTTTGGTAGCAATAGAATTCATACAATTAGCTCATTACTTCACACATGTAAAATAAAAATTTTTACATGTTTCCTAAAGTGAATACCTCTATCGAGATAAGGAACATCATGATTTGCAATACCCAAAAGTCGACACCCACACTATGCCCGTATATTAATTAAATAAGGGAGAAAACATGTATTGAAGTAATAATCTACCTATCGTAAATCAAACTCTTTATTTACTGAACTTATACAAATAATAATAACCTTTAAAAAAAACGTTACTTACTACTCACTTCTTATTTATTTGCTTAAGGATCACTACAAAACCACGTGTTCAGATGCACGGCTATTAAAATTATGCTCATAAACGGATTGGCGCGTTTTCTAACGGTACACGAAGCGTCTCCGATATTTCGCGAATATACCTAAATGTTATTGCCAGAGCGGGAACGTTTAAATATTCACCCTTTCCTTGTTTTTACAGTTTAAATTCGGACGTGTCGACAATTGGAACAGTGTCGACCATTGGTCATTACCTTTAGTCTCTTTATTACTCTACACCTATTGCTTGTTCTCTACATCTTTTCCAATGACTTTAATTTGGATTTAATTTGGATCTCAAATAGTTTTCGTGATGTTCGATTTTAAAATTGGATAGTTATCACATTAGTATTAGTTCTGAAAATGTTTAAATCAGCTCAAACGGAAAAATTTGAAAAAATAACAAGATATATAGATAACAGCTATTTGTACACCCGTTTGTCCTGATTTTAAAATTCCAAATTTTACGCTAAAAGTGGGCCAGAAGTAATATAGCTATACCACCTGTTCGAGGTAAAGCTATTTGCCTTCAGCAGTCTAGCTTATACTCAACAACCCCTTATCTCAACAGGTACTGTCTAACTACCCGTTTACCTCAAACAGATTTCTCAAACAGTTGAAATAAGAACAGTTGTTTCCATTGACCATATATCTGGTTGTCAGATAAAAACGAATGTAATGCGTATCTGCATGTCAATAACCATCGCTCTGTGCGTGAGGGAAAATAAAAACGGTGTATATAACATTAGAAAAGGGTTAGTGGATCGTGGTTTTGTGGTAGCTACCATGGATTGTACCTAAGTTTGTGGTATCTCCCAGTTATGGCTGTTACAAGAAAATAAAACAACAACCTTGTTTCTCACATCGAAGAATAAATTATGCAGATGTGAAGGTGTTATTCAAAGACAGTACCGGAAACTCTCTTACTCGTATTACAGAACCAATTTGCGACAATATAATGATGGTTAAAACAAACGATCTCGACAACTGCAAACAGCAAATGCCAAAAACTAATAACATTGTATTCAAGAAGTTGGTGTGTGTCTTATTTACTGGTTATTTGCGTTCTAAGTTCTTTATATTTATTAGTACCAAGCAAGGCGTAAAGGTGAAACCATTTCTATTGCTAAAAGGCGATATAATTGGCCAAAAAACGTTGGTAGTTATCGGAAAAAATTGCGGATAATTTAACCAGGTTCCAGTTGCTAGAGCCCACAAAGTAGAACTTGCAATGTAAATGTAAATTTAATCACATTATTAAAAGAATTGCCGGTATTTTTAATAAAGAAGAAAGTTCTTATTTATGCGAAAGCTATAACTTTTGTTCACAAGGGGGTATCTAGAAGCTAATGCGTAACGTGATTATGCAGGCGAAAATATTTGTTTCTATGTCACTTTATAAGCCCAGGTGTAAATAAACAGCTTTGGGACTATATTGTGGATGTTGTGCATGTCCAAGACTACCGTATACGCACAATGTTCGAGTCTCCTTTGACCCAACAACAAGACTGAAGATCACTATTTACAACAAAAAGGTTAGAAGATTGTAAAACAATCAGCAAATTCTGTTTCGAAAGGCCGTGTCGATTTCTAAAATGTGGTAAACATTGACTGACACTCTACAAAACGTGTGCTGTTCTTTTTTCGAACATTTTGCAATTTGTCTTTATTTAAAAGCCTTTTACAACTGTTCAGATTACTTCGATGATTACAATACTGTTTTGTCTCCTGTTTACTGCTTTTAAACTCTGAATCATAAATTAGCTTGTTCTTTAACGTGTTTGTGTGATATATATTTATGTTTATACATGTATTTACTCTCCATGTATACAAGTTGTATTAAAAGTGGTGGGAAAATATATATCAAAATCAGGGCATCGAGTAGGATCCAAAAATATCCACCAATCCAGAGTTGACGACGGTGGGCAGTAACCACCCCGGGAGCTGAATAGTGGGTAGCCTTTTGTAAGTCGTAATAATGCGTGAGTTTTTACTTGTTTTTAAATAAGTGACCTCTAAATGAATATCATTGTATAATACCCAATGTTTCTGCACATTTGTAGAATTTATTCCAAATACTGACTATTTGTTAAATAGTTATTTGTACCACTAGACCAGAAACGATCATTTGCGAGTATGAGCAGAATTGCAGGCCCTGGCGTTAGTCGATGCCTGCAACTGCGAATACTTGCAAAAATAGTTTCTGTACATGTGATACACAACATGCCAACATTGAACATTTTCGTGTCAAACGGCTCTGATATGTATGACAGCTGTCGGCATGTATAAAAAGTCGGTGGTACCAACCTATAAATTTTGACGTTTTGCCGGCCTAGGCCAGAAACACTGGGTTACTGACGGATTTTGAGGATTAAAAAAACAGTGTTGCCGGACGGAAGCACAAAAAATAAAATGGAGCATGGAGCCCTCGATGGGACACCTCGTTTCTGATATATTATGTTTTTTGAATGGAGAAAGTGGTTCCACCGCTTGCAAAAGAGTTTGGATTTTAAAGAAAATATTTTGAAAAACAATAAATGCATTTTTAATATATTTCAGCAAATCCTCGTATCACACGAAACGGTTATAATTTAGCACAAACCACAAACTTACTGGCATACTGATTTCAAATAAGCTATGAGAAAACGGAAAATTGAATGACTTGTTACCGCTACGCCATCTACAGAGTTGGTCAAACCTCCGAAACGGTCGAACATCTTATTGAACGATGTGTTTAATATGTCTCGGTTGTGTTTCATATTCCAATCCAGTGAACACCACTGCATTTAGTGACCTGTTCTTATGCCCACCAAATATATGACAATGTATTATTTATACATGGGTCAAATCAAAAATATATGTACAATCTGAAAAAATTAACTTTGTTCACATAATTTATTATTTTAGATCGCTAATATAAAAATAATTCATCTTTATTAAAATACTATGTATGTTTTTATATAATCTCAACATACAACCTTATTGTCATCAGATGGGTCATTACAAAATTCTTCTGTAAAAAATTAGGTGTATTCTTAATTTGGATTGATTTGATATGATTGATGTGAAAATAGTATCTTACATGATAAGGGTGGTCAGTAGTTCTTTACACACGAATGCGTAATAGGCATTACCACCCGAGTTGTGTACTATGCTTTTTCTACTACGATAGAGTATAAGAGGAGTGGCCTAGGTGTAAGTTTTGTTATTACTTTTGAACGTTTTATACACGTACCTAATTTTGTAATAAACCTTCCTATAAAAAATAAATTACTGTATAAATCTATTACAAAATTTTATGGTTTATTTCAGTTCCCACATTAAAAGTTGGGGGTAACATTTGAAATAAGAAATTGAGAACTAGTGCACCATTGGTTTTGTTAGTTATCTTGAAATTAAACAAATTAACTCCACTTTGTTAATGACGATATGAAACTTTATTTTAATAACTGAAGTTGTTGTTCTAAAATAAGGTTAAACTTAAATAAAGTATTAACAAACTAGTATCGGTGAGTTAAGGGAGTTACTGATATATTTTATAGTCCGAACTATTGAAATATATTGCAAAAATTGTTGCAGTTTACGATTATGAACTGTGATATTTAACATTGAAGTAAATGACGTAGATGCGTGTATGGGTTTTAATGTCTTAGACGAAACTTCCTACTTACAAATGGTAGTTTTAAATTTGCCACTTTCAATAAATTCTTATACTTATTGTATTGGCCGTTAAACCTTTATTAAACACAGAATTATCAATGTTTGTCTGCTACGTTTTTTGATCGACATGTACTTTAAAAGTCAGCAGATCACTAACTGCACCGATTAGAATGGTGGCAGACGTAACAACGCAAGTTGAAATAACCTAAATGTAATAAATACCTGGTTACATTACAACTAAAAAATGTTAAATATATATTCTTTAATAAATACTGTGTATGTAATACCTATCTCATAAAGTTTGTTTTATTTCAATTAATTAAACAAAAAGTTGAAGAAACAATATATAATGAATAATACAAATAATTAACAAAATACACCCACGTATCACACAAAATTAATAAAACACCGAACGCGTTTCCATAGCTAAGCTATCATCATCAGCGGTCGACTGCAGTCGACCGCTGATGGTATGTGGGTGTATTTTGTTTATTACAGATCCTGTCACAGTTCCAGTGTTCCAGATTTTTAACATAAATAATTAATGCTTATTTTCATCTTTTGAAAATAACTCGAGCCATAAGCTAAATGAACTTATAACATTAGGTCATATCCAATGTTATTCTCTATTAACCTATTTTTATTAACTAAATAACCCACTAAATCAAGTGCAACAAAAAGCACATAATGTTTTATGTAAAATTTACATACTTTTAAAACAAGTCAAACTAGATACTTTATAAGTTTCCGCTTCCTACTTTACAACGTAATTGGCAAATTATACAAGCAATCATTAGCTCACTAACATTATTAATCCACTAGACGTGGAACTGTAAAAAGGTAATCGCGGGCACCATCGATAACTGGTATTACCAATGTTTTTCCATTATATTCTTCAGTTTTCTAAAATGAAAATTACAGCTTAATGCAGTTCTTATATGGTGTTAAATGTTTCTTGAAATAACGATATCAATAGACGCTTACTTAAAATTACATTTTAACATATCTTCACCATACAAATAATAATTTTTGAGGTTTGAGGTTATATATATATATATATATATATATATATATATATATATATATCCTTTTGTGTAGCTGCCCTTCGTTACACTATGTATGTAAAAAAATTACTGGATTTGTTTATAAATTAAGCAAAATTTTTATTCATCATATTTGTATCGTTATTGTAATTGTTCTTTTTTGTTTCAGGTGAGTTATAAAGCAAACTATGGAACAATCTACGTAAGTTATATTCTAATCTACCGTCGCCACTTTCTATGAATAATTTATTAGGTAGTTAAGAAGAAGCGCATTCACTCTTCGACAATTGTTGAAAGCTGCATGGTAATTTAAATCTAAAAAAAATTGTACTAAGACATCATATATAATTTATTACCGAGTTTCGTTATTCAAAGTAATTGACATTGGCTATATAAATTGTTATGTTTCTGGGGTGTAAAAATATTTTTTCCATATTCTATATACTGCAGGTTAAAAATAGCAATTTCTGATATAATAAAGAAATAAAGAACGGAATTTATTAAATTTAAAAGTCATTAAGAAATAAAATAGTATTTGAGCACATTATTTGTTACTGCTCAGTTTTCTGAAAAATCTTACTGTGCGCAAGAAACGCCACGTATAATAAAGATTTAGTCATTTTTGAGTTGCGTTTTTAAATGTTAATGGTAGATTTTGGAAGCGCTTAATTAACTTAGCTGTCAAGGGTTATTACTATCACAAATAGTATTTTCTTGCTTTTAGTACACTTGCTGTTTAACTTATAAGCATAGCTGTCTATAGTTCGGTTATATAATGTCCTTTTTTTTTTGTTTAATAATTTTTGGAACAAGTCATTGTTTTATTAGGAGTAAAACTGATACTGTTGTGGTGAGTCTGTTTGCCGGATGAACGAATTGAATCACAAAAAGTGACTTTTACTCCGAATAAAACATAATATGTTTTCTTCAAACGTCGGTTAGTTATAAAAAATAAAGATTAAAATTTCACCATTAGAAACGCACTGTATCAATCTTGCATGCCCCCGGTGTATGAAACAGAATACCTACGAGTTGCTATGGATATACTGTACGGTGACGCGTTGCTTGAAACTGCCACTTTAGATTATTACTGCGAGCGTGTTGACGGTTTGTAAATAATAAATCATATGTTTTGTATTAATTGATATATCGTTATTTGTAAGCAATCTGTCGTATCTTTCTCCCTTCCAGCGTTAGATAAAGTACTTTTGTCGTCGACTAGCATTAGAATGCTTTGGTTATTAATGTCGAAATCGTTAATAATTTGTCACTTTATGGCATGCGTGCGCAATGTTGTGCCATAAAGTTTTCTTGACTGCGAAATACAAACTAAGAAATTGAACAAATTATTTATTTATATTAATACTACAGTTATGATCTGTAATTAATGTAAGATTAAAGAAATTATTGTTTACTGATGTTAATATTAATGGTGCAATTGGAATTTCCGGTAGTTGAAATGACCCCGGATGTTTCAAGAAGACATTCGCTTGAACTGCTTGAAGATGATATAGATATTTCTCGATTACTCATTTGTTGTACGCTACTAGATCTTAAGGTTTTGGCAGTTTTCTTGTTTTCGATCAAGTCTGCCACGTACCCTTCAGCAACAGCATCGTTTTTCCAATCCCCATGCCGTTTTAAAGTTCTAATGTCAGCTCCACTGTCTGCCAAGATTGTGGCAGAAGTTCTACGAAATGAACGTCCTGTGTGTTGATCGGCATTGGGAATATCTAAATACTTGGCAATGTGTCGAGGTATCTGCCAATAGGATTACAAGTACATTTACACCCATTGTAGAATAAAAAACTTTTCAATCTTCACATGCTTCGGTGTTAAACTCATGTACTTCTTATTGAGGTCAATATAATTTACTCTACTGTCATCGTTTAATATGGTAAAAACTCTGGGTCTATGTGTTTTGATATCTCTAATATAATCCACAAAGACAGAACCTTCTTCTTTAATATCCCCGACACACAGATTGTACTATGCGTCTGCAACCGCCAAACACACCAAATGTTGCAACTACCTAAAATGGATTCATATTTATTAAGAATAATCTTAAAAGTAAAAATTTACCTTCATAAGTAAGTATTTATCGTTGGGTGTTCCAAGAAAAAAATTAAGTAAGTGCTCTTTTGATAACACTAATGACTTCACTGGTATGTACCCAACAGAACACTTTTCAAGAATGCCGAAAACTTGCTAATGTCCACATCCTTTTGAGACGTAACATACATTTTAATTTGGAGCACATGAACCATAACGAAGACGATTTTCTACTAATAAAATAAATACTATAGCATTAAAAGCGGCGCCAAAGTATAAACACTATAACTGGGCCAACTTATAACATTAAAACAAAAGCGATGATGTAATAACCAAAACGCAAATGTAATAAACAATTTGCAATTGATCAAATAATTTTAAATTAATAAAAAATATTACCAAATAACAATCGCTACTGCCGTTAGCTCAATCGGTAAATTAAGATAGGGAGAGTTCTAATATACTGAGTTGTTTACCTACCTGAAATGCTACTTGCTTCCCATCTGCTTAGTTATTTTCACTGCACTTAATTAATAAGAAATGCAATATAAAAATGATAAAATCTCGAGCGCCATGTTGTCTTTTTTATAGGAACAACAAAACCTAGTTAATGAATAATAATAAACAATTTATCAAAATGAAAATAAAATAACATGATATACTTAAGTTTATTCAATATCTAATTGAAAAGGTTAAAAATCAGAAATCTTATACTAATCTAAAAGTATATAAAAACATTACCTTTGAACGGTTCGTTACATAAACTGTATTACTGCTGGTAACTATGAAGCAGAATGGTGAACTTGGTGAGGTCAATGTCTTGCTAATTTATCCTTAATATATTGTGTCCATTAATTTATTGATTTTCTTTGAAGTTTAAGTATGTAGAACTTGCGTTGTAAAATGTAATTCAAGTAAAAATTTCCATTTAAATTAGAAAAATAATAGATTAGTAAATTAGTGACTTATAAGTGCCATTAAAAGAATGCATTAAAAATGAGTAAAATATAAGTAAGGTATAAGTAAAATATGAGTTAAGTATAAGTAAAATATAAGTGCCTAAAAAAACAAATGCTTTAGTTTTAAATATAATGAATTAGAAAATAACTTACCATCAAAATCTGATGGCACAAAATATAAAAATTAGGTAAAAACCATGCTTTCTGCTGTAACATTCAGCATTAAGTGAAAAATATAGCGGCTTTCAGAATAGCTCCTCTAAATGTTTCCCCCAAGAGGTTGTCACGCGTTGCGCGAATACAATCATCCGAATCCAATTTTTTTAAGAAAGGGAACTATAACTATTTATGAAATATTACACCCAAAAAGATGTGTTCTAGGAAATGCAAATTAAATTGCCTTTCTCAATTCTACATTTAATAATTAAAAACTTTTCTAATATTACGCCAAATAAAAGAACGATCCTAAACCAATGTATTTTTAATACAACCACAAAAAGGTTGTTACAATACAAAGAATGATTACCTTTAATAAATGAAGAAATGAACTAGGATGATCAAGGAAATACGCAACCAAAACCTTCTCTATAACAGTTTTCGTATTATTCTTGCGCTCAATAAATCTGCCGAACTCTTTCTTATAAATGATTTCGGAATTCTTGGGTGTAAGACTCTTTATCCACGTCTGAATCCATTTTTGCAAAATTTGTTTATTTACAAAAAATAAATGACACTTATAATCCAAAACTATAGCAACTATAGTAAGACTGTTCACGAACTCCTGTGAAATGATATTTTTTTGTAACGATCTGAAATTATTATTTCATTTAAATTGTGTCTCAAAGTGGCTAGTTCGACGACAAAATAGCATATGCAATTCGTTTATAATGCGGGATTACGGCATTCATTTCCATTATTGCTTTCACTCCGGTCAATCAATAATAGAAACTCCTGCCATAATCCCTTGAATTATAAACTAATTTTATAATATACTATTACCTTCGCCACTACCTAATAGTAACGCACAGCCGTCTAAAATGTAAAAGTTTTATTTCATGAAATGAGTAATTGCGTATGTATCACACCAACTGAATTAATTTGTTTAAATTTGTGTTATTACGTTTTTAAATTTTCGAAAACATACTTATTTTGTTTATTTATGCAAACATGTGAATTTAATGTTATTATAGAGATAATGGTATTCGTATCTTTTGAAAGGTCGTTTATTCTCCTTTGCGGCATGTACATCGTCGTAGATGTTGTGGGTCCAGCATACTATTCAGGTTTATTAATCGCCCAGGGAAAAGCGATAATTCGGATTATGATTAATCGAACTTTCTTATTAATTTAATTTTTCATTATTCTATTGATTAATACTTCACTGTACTTCAAGTTTAAGAATTGGGCGTTAGCGTATGGCCACCGTACAACTTTCCGACTATAAGTCGTTCATATGTAAATTTTGGTTGGCCATGATTTAGTTTTTATAATTTTGCAACATCACTTTGTTTGGTTATACAGAGTGAAATACAATATGGTTTAACATAATATATCAAAATAAAAGTGACGTATGAAGAAAAGTGTAATACATTAAAAAAGAGCTTTCAACATCACCCTAGAGGTACCTCTCCCTATGAATTGCATCAACTGATCTTTTTATTTCATCATCTTTTGAAAAGAAAATACTGAAAAATAATCACCGCTATCGTTATAGCTACTTGAACAGTTGGGTACACAATACTTGTAAGGCCGAGTTGGACAACACGTCGAATGCAATGAACACTTTTGTAAGAGTTGCATACAATATTTCTTCTACGTTCATACAAAAAGAAAAACAAACACTTTTACTAGGTGGCCATAAGTGTCTGTAAATAATGTTATATTTAATGCTTAATTATAATTGATTATCATACTGTGTTTGGCTGGACACTAAATTTAAAGATGCTTCATTTGCCAGTACACTGATTTGTGGTGAGTTGTCAGAAAACTCTTCATCGTTACTTCTATTTATATTTTCAATAATATTTCTCATTTTAAGAAGAATAACTTTTATTGAGTAGCTAAGAAAGCTGTTTGTTATCCGTATGTGATTTCCGGTAAAAAAAAATTGAAATATAACGTAACTTCGTAAAATCCATCGTGGCAAAATGTAATTTTTTTTATGAAAATGTTAATGAAATGAAAAATTTTAAATTTAACTAGAATGGTATAATAATTACGTAATGACCTAATTACGTTTCACCTCATTAAACAATATCACTTAAAAAAGGAAGTCAAAAACGAAATGCTAAATGTACAAATGCAGTTTAGTGCGTAGCGTTCAATAATATGTTTATAACACTAGAGCAATAAAAGATCACTTTTACACTAAGAATGATGCAAAAGTGTTCGTTTTTTGATCGAACGTAGAAAAAATAATTTATAGTATTCAATTAGGCTGATAATTGTTTATTATTTCGGCAAGGTTTGCAATTTTTAGGGATAATTTTGGATAGAAATCTTAATTGGTGCGACCATATTGAGAACCTTAATCCAAAATTAAATAAATCTGTATTTGCGTTGTCGCGATGCCATATTTTGGAAAACATGGAATAAAAACTATATACGCCTCAGAATGTCTATGTTTCGTTTTTAAATATGAATCCAAATTATGATTAAACTCAGATTATCGCTCTTATAATACAAGAACTAGAAATAATTTTTCTGTCATAAAATCAAGAAGCCAAGTACACGACACCTGTTTTCTGCAGATGAGAATAAGATTTTATAACGCTCTTCCCAACAAAATAAAATGTGTACCGAACTATAAACAATTCAAAACACAAATAAATCAAGTACTAACAAAAACGGTGTTATACACTTTGAATGACTTCTTTCTAAACATTCCGGATCTTCTGTAGTTTGAGATAAGATCTATATTATTACTGCACACCACATTGTATCCTTTATTTTTCTTACTTTTTGTGATATTGTATTGTTGTTTGTATTTATAAATACAAATATACAATCGTATATTTGTTGGTACTTGTTATTGTAATATTGTATTTTATTATTGTGCACTGTGTGTATAATAAATTAGTATGACTATGAACTATGGTTGGTTAGTATCTATTATTTTATTATTGTGTATTGTGCGTATTACGCCACCTATGGTTTTTAAATAAACGCTTCTCTCTTTCTCTCTCTCTCTCTCTCTCTCTCTCGCTCTCTCTATCAAACCCCAATCGATGTAAATTTTGTCTTGCCTTGCGATATTGCAGGCTCACATTCCATTACTGTAAGTAATTTGACTGTAATCTCATTATATTTAGAATTCACATAAGTTGTACATGCATAAAGACAAAATTTACATCGATTGGGGCTGGTATCTCGATAGCTCAGTTGGTTGAGCGCTACTCTACCAAAGTAGATGTCATAGGTTCAAATCCAACTCGAGGTAAAGTTTTTATTTTTATGTATCTAATAAAATTAATAATAATTTTCAATTACATATTTACTTTCGAACTTATTTGTTCATAACAAAAACTTATAATAATTATAATTATATGTTTTAGTATAAGTATGAATGTTAGCTTAATACTAATCTAGTGGATACACCCAGAGTTAATGTTAATTTTCTACTGCAAGCTAAAATGGGGCCAAAATTTTAATCTAATTAGCATTAAATTCACTCGATCTAAATTATTGATAAATGTGTGACATAATGAATATGCAGAAACGCCACCAGTAAAAACTTGTACATCTTCATGTCCCCCAATGACATCTTTTGACGAATCTGTCATTGGTTATTCTGTAAACGAAGCCATTCTTTTTGTGGATTTATTTGCATCAAACTCGTGCCTTAATGATTCTGGAAAAGATGTGCCCCTAGTTAGCTCTTGTTCGTGCGCTATAAAGCAATTCATTTTCGAATAAGCTATTAAATTCAATCAGCAGTAGTGTTGATTCCAATAAAGTATCCCAGCTATTGTCTTAAAGAACTAGACCAGTCCTATCTAAGCTCTATTCGATCTCTATGTCTTCTGTTTAGCTCTTGTTCGTGCGCTATAAAGCAATTCATTTTCGAATAATCTACTAAATTCAATCAGCAGTAGTGTTGATTCCAATAAAGTATCCGAGCTATTGTCTTAAAGAACTAAACCAGTCCTATCTAAGCTCTATTCGATCTCTATGTCTTCTGGGGAATTTCCTTCATCATGAACATTTGCAAATGTTCAACCTATTCCCAAAAAAAAATGCTTAAGTCCGATCCCTCTAATTACATTACATTACATTAGCATCACTAAGTGATTGATTATTTAACAAAATTGTTAAAAATTTGCTTTTTTAGTGTTCAGAGGCGAGAATGCCATGACAAGACCATATCATGGCGTTCTCGCCTTTGAACAGTAAGAAAGCAAAGTCATACTGATGGGCTTTTTTAACAATTTTGTTAAATAATCAATTTTTTTACGCTTTTTGAGAAATTTATATTTTCTTATTTTTATATTCACTAAGTGATAATGACAAAATGGAAGTGGCTTCCATTTTGTCTAAAGTCATGGAAATGCCATCAATCAGTAAGTACTCTATTTCCTTGAATCTAACAAACTACTTAGTGACCACCAATATGGTGTTATGCAGAGTCGTTCAACAGGCGATTTTCTTTCATATGTGACTCAAGTTTGGAACAATACATTAAAACAATCCGGTGAAACAGTTGTAGTCGCTTTAGATATTTTAAAGGCATTTGACTAAGTTTAGCATAAGTGTTTACTTGCCAAACTTACTTTATTTGTGGTAAATGATACGTTTATCAACTGGGTTTCCAGTTGATAAAAACGAATACGTGTCTTCTTTTCAAAAGAAGTTGACATTAACTCGAGCGTGGCACAGGGATCAGTTATAGCTCGTTCAGTTTTTCTGCTATACGTAACGATCTTTCTTCAGCGGCTAACCTGACCAGTTGTTTTGCTGACGATGGCACTCTTCATTGTAGTTTACGTCAGGCTACTCATAATAGTGATCTACCTTCTTTAGTAAATCAACACATCAAATTTGAAACAGCCATTTCAATCAACAAAGGCATTCATCGTATCTTCGAATGGGGTAGTAACAATCCAGTTAAAATTAAAAAAAACTCAGAACGATTATTTTCTATTGTAAGTATACATGGCTCAGATCTTAAGTTTTCAGACCCTATTTATTATTATGTTGGGAATGACTGCATCTTAAAATTTGTCATGGGTTGACCATCTTCTGTTAGCTACTAAAGCAGCTCCTCGTAACAGGCTTTGTACAGATGTAAGCATTACTTTATCTCTCGACAAATCTTTCTGCTATATAAGGCCCAATTTCGACCTCATCTAGAATATAATTTTCATCTTTGGGTTGGTGCTCCCCAATACGCTCTCGATATCGTTGATCGAGTTCAGAGAAAAGCTGTTATGTTTATAAATCATCCGTCCTTAACTTCTGACATACCTTCCCTCGAGCATAGAGTAATCGTTACAATTCTTTCTTTGTACTATCGCTATTACAATTGCTATTGTGCTGCTCAAATACATTTTTTGAGACCATCTCGAGTCAGCTTTACTCGGAATATTCAGTTTGCTGAATCAAATCATAAATATGCAGTACAAATCTCCACTTGTCGTACCAAACAGGTGCAATCCACATCCTTCTACATGGTTTCTAAACTCTGGAATGATCTTCGTAGTTCCTGATTTCCTTTCAGTTATGATATGGAAATTTTAAGGTATCCGTTCATTGGCATTTTTTGTTCAACTCAATATCCCCGTATCCATCCTCCTTAGTGTTTTTAAGTCTACGTTAGGCCACAATTATTTCAAAAATTAAAAGTAATGTTTGTTAGGTCTTACAGATGGTTTACAGTATGAGAGCGATATGTACTTTTCATTTTTGTTTGTTTCGAACTGTAAACTACAATAATAAACTTCATGTGGCTAAAACTACAAGCTTCTTGGACGAAGATGGCGGAGAAATTTTACAGTACTTAACCGTTACAAAAGAATACTTACGTATAGTTGTTTCATGATGTTTGTCAAAAAATAATCAATTCTATTATTTCCGTTCACATTGCTTTTGGACAGAAAATTATCTTTGGTATGTTTGTAGTTGTACGAAACGAACCATATTTCCAAAAATCGCTTTCAACTTAATTTAATGAGATGCATCAGAAATTTGTTTTAATCCATCAATTAATTAATTTTTTCTAACAGTTTTACGCCCCTTTCATTTTCATTTTTATTTTTCATTCTATTTTATTGCATTTAATTTTATTACTGTTAATTTTATTAATTTCCGCTTGTGACAATAATTAATAAATGACCAAATAAGCCATAGAAAAAGTGTCAATCAATTTCTATTTGTAGTGGTTATCAGTACTAATGAAAATTAATCACTTAGATTACCGGCATTCCATAATTTATGGGATCCATTAGTTCTCATTCTGTGATATAGTCTGTAAGCATCTGTTTGAAATGACTGATGTCAATGTACATTTGATTCAAATTCAAGTTGGTAATATGAACATTTAACATAAATTGTCACCAATTACGTAAGGAGTAAATAATTTGGCATATTCAATCTTATTGGGTGCATGACCTCTTCATATAAATGTAAAACAACATGGTATGTGTATGCACCACTGATTAAAGTTTACTAATTAGAGAAGTTAATTGTTTTTTATACGTGAAATGCATAATTACAATGCATTGTATTGCATCTATGTTGTTAAAAGCACGTAATTATTTTTTTGGTAAGCTATTATAGTGTGTTAACAACGTGACTACCATCACGTGGCTAATGTAGGAAAAATTTGTGAGCGCCGTATGCTTCACCCAATTTCACATTTAACCTATTAGAAAGTGGTATGATAATTGGAAAGATAAATTTCAATTAAACTAAATTGTTTGAATATATTATGGTTATAGGTATCTTTAACCAATTGTTAGTTTTGGTTTCATATTTTTTCTTTGTTTTTATTACAACACATTTACATTAAGTATTTGCTCAATATTCATTTAAGAAAGAAGTAGCTAAGCTGAGTTTAATCTGTTTAAATCTTAGCAAAGTTGTATATACATGCACAAGTTTTCTGCATTTATCTTTTAAATGTGTATACGTAGTACTCCATGGAACGAAGGCGATACTTAACTTATTAATAAGTAAATAGTACATATTACATAACATGACATACAATTGCATAATCAATGTTAATGTTGTCAATATTTGTTCACATTATAATGTGAGACTTTGTCACTGTTAATTAATTAATCTGGAAAGTGGATAATGTACATTTTTTTTTTATATTAAACCAACTACTTTGGATGCGACAATAAACTACACTATTATTTTTTTAGTGTATCACATACTTAAGGCAGGCAATAATTGGTATCGAATTAGTTATATCTCAATAAGAATTTTGCAATTTCGTATTTTAATTTAAAAACCAAAAAGTAAAGAAATGTACTGGAAATGTAGAATTTAATAAGTCAAATCTGTGCTCACCGCTTTGAGGATATGAATTCTTGTAACAAGCAGAAATGTACAAGAATTACACAAAAACTAATTTATTCATAAAATGAATATATTGGCAATAAAAGAAAAAATACCTTAATTGTATTTCAGTTCTAACTTATAAAAAAAATATGTTGAGTCCTAGGTTTATAATTATACATAATTGACTGCATTAATTAATGAATTCCCTAATACTAATTTGATTATTGTTAGCTAACTGTATCATGTTCTCTTTATTGAATCCATTGTTACAAAACACGTCCATTTTAAAAGCAGATATTACTATACGAGGGCGCTGCTTTAGAATGTTTTAAACAACAAACTGATTACGTTATTTTTTGTGTTCCTTACAAAGTACCATTAATTTTCCTGGTATTTGAGGTTGAACTCGACAGCTACCAAATTCTGTACATAATTGTATTTATAAAGTTCGGGCAAAGCAAAAAGCGTTGCACGTCACCAGTATGATAAAATGTCAACAGTGTTGTCATATGGATTATGTTATTTTAGGTTATGGTTCTTTACAATTCCTTTAGGATGAGCGTAATTGCTTTCTTAGTTTATTCGTGTGATTATTGGATTAATCCATTTACACATGTCAAAGTTACAGAATAAAATATAAAATAGTGACTCCTAAAGTAATTTTAGCTTACTTAAAATTGTGCTCACAAAATGCATCCAAGGAATAAAAAGCTTGAGCAGTTAAAAGTTTCTTAATTGTTTGTTTAATCTGAAATTATCGTTATGTTAATGACAAATACAGTTACAACTAAGGGACTAAACGTATCAGTGGAACCTGCCCACGCACTAATGGACATCTTAATTTTCAAAGAGGTTG
Source organism: Vesta saturnalis (assembly GCA_036346205.1). Classification (NCBI taxonomy): domain Eukaryota; kingdom Metazoa; phylum Arthropoda; class Insecta; order Coleoptera; family Lampyridae; genus Vesta; species Vesta saturnalis. Next base: position 1,789,009 of record JARFJB010000754.1, read on the forward strand.
CAGAGACTGCCGGTGGGAATTATCAATTTTTGTTGTTACGTGACCACCGGTGGTCACATTACTTGATTTGGTCCAAGAATGACCATCGGTGCATACATGGCGCTAACGTGTTAAATATGTAAAAATAAAATAGAGCAATTATTTATTTCTTTGTTAATTATTTACGAGACAAGTCCAATTTATAAAAAAAGTAAATTTAACATTTCCGACTACTAATAGGTATCATTTTAACACATTGTACAACTAATTAAAACAAATTGCACACAAGTTGGGTACAATTCACAGTAAATTCCTTAAATAACTATTAGAATGACCAGCCGAGGTAAAGAAATATTTCACATGATGTTCAATTACTTAATCACTAATATCTTCATAATCGCTATCTGATTCATTTTGATTTATACGAATTATTATAGGTGCAACCATGATCGAACCTTATTTCACGATCCCTCCATTGCTGAACAAGACCTTCAGTATGTTGGATCGACTTGTCCCACATTTCTGGTGTCACTTGCGCTAATGCTTCTTGCCACATATTTAAGCAATTTTCAACTGATTTTCCATCCCTACCTATGTTCTTCTTCTTAGCCTTCTTTCACCCAGTATTGAGTATAAGCCTCCTCAATTGTCGCCATCTTTCTCTGTCTTGTGCGACTCTTAACCACGGTAGTCCTGCAATTTTCTTGATGTCGTCGTACCATCTTATTTGTGGTCTTCCCCTACTTCCTTTTCCTGACCACGTCCTCCATTGTAATACTCTTGCGTTCCATCTGTTATCTTTAGTTCTGGCTATGTGTCCTGCATAGTCCCACTTCAATTGTACTGCTCTCTCAATTACATTCGTTGTTCTCGTTCTCTGTCGTATCCACTCGTTTCTTTTCCTGTCTCTTAGGGTTATACCCAACATGGACCTCTCCATGGCCCTTTGTGTAACCTGTAATTTTGATCTTATCTGTTTCGTGAGGGTCCATGTTTGTGCTCCGTATGTTATTGCTGGGATGACACATTGATCAAAACCTTGGCCCGCAGGTGTAAAGGAATTTTCTTGTTTTTATGTGAGATAGTTTTCTAAATGCTGCCCATCCCAATCGTCTTCTGCGTTCTATTTCCATTTCTCTATTTTCTTTACTTAGTGTTATTTTTGCCCAAGATATATATATATATATATATATATATATATATATATATATATATATATATATATATATTGTGCTGACGTTCTCTATAGTTGTTTCTCTAATAGCTATTTCTGGATTTTCGGAGCACATTGTCTTTGTTTTATTTAGATTGATTTTTAGGCCTACTGCTCTTGATTTTATTTCTAGTTCTGTTATCATTTGTTTTAGGTCTTCCTTTTTATTCGAAAATAGAACTACATCATCGGCGAATCTCAGGTGATTCAAGCGTTCTCCGCGTATGTCAACTCCTTTGTCTGACCAGTCTAGTTCTTTGAATACCTCTTCCATTGCCAATGTAAATAGTTTCGGCGATATTGTGTCCCCCTGTCTTATGCCTCTGTTGACCGCAAACTTTTTTGTGCTTTCGTATACTTTAACCGATGACGTCGCTTGTTTGTATATATTTTTTATTAAGGTTGTATACCGATGGTCTATTCGTGCGTGATTTAGTCCTTCTATTATAGCCCAGTGTTCGATGGAGTCGAAAGCCTTTTCGTAGTCTACAAACGCAATGTAGAGTTCAAGATTATATTCGATTGCTTTCTCTATAAGTATTCTAACCGTTAGTAGATGGTCGCATGTACTATAGTCTTTGCGGAAAGCTGCTTGTTCGACTGGTTGGTACTGATCCAGTGTGTTTATTACTATGTGTTTATTATAATATGATTTTGTGATTCCCCATATATGTTCTATCGAGTTAAACATGCAATGATAGGGAGGAAGTCGAAGTACTCCATGACCATACTTTTCCGCCAGCTAATCCGCAACAAATAGTTTTGGTGGTTTGTTTCTACAATTATACATAAAGTGATTTACTAATATTATAATACTTTATACGTACTCGACAACTACCTGTAATAATTCGGTTTTTAAAATTGAATTTTTTGTTCCGTCAACCAATCTTAAATAGGGAACAGAAATTGAAACTGCTGTTCTCTCCACCCGTCAGCGATTGATTTCATGCATTGAAAATGATGGACGACATTTCGAACATCTAGGGCGACACTAATTACGTAGTTATTTAATTAAGGTTTTAATTGTTAGATTTATCACATTATTATTTTATAATTTGTTCTCATTGTTAGTAGCGACAGCATTACCTTTAGGTAATCTAGCGGCAACCATAACATTAGTATGATAACAGTTTAAATTACTGCTGATCAAGGTAAGATCTTTTCATCCAGGCTAAATTTAATAATTTCCGTTAACGCGAACTAGCCTACTAGACGTTGGAAGAACAATTCCTGCCATTTACCTGTTCCTTACGATATCTCAGGATAGGAAAAAGATATCGACTTGCAGTTTTCACTGTTTTATTACCAATTTAGTCTACTTTTTAGACCTACTTAAATTTTTATGCTTCCATTTAAAATTGTAAGGAGAAAACACAATATTAAAAAAATATTAAACAGCGCCCTCTAGCATTTATGTTATTAATCAGATTGCTTCAAATTTACAAATTTTCTATTGTTTAACAAAAGCTCTTTCAAACAACATCAAGTTTATTAAAATCGGTCAAGCAGAACCTGAATTAAATGCGTTTTTTCGAAACGAGGTTCCCGCTCTCCCCCACCCCTTATTTGAAGAGATAGACTAAAACTTGTCAAATAAAAAATATGCAGAATTGTCGAGAAATCTGATTATAATATTTAATATGCCCTTAATTGAGTAAATTTTGCAAAAATTTGCTTTTTAAAATTTTATCTGTCAAATACGCCCTCTAGCGGTGGACCTACAGTTCTGAAAATAATTTCCAGGCGTTTCTCGAGGCCATTTTCGTTATAAAAATGTTTTTGCCGAACCTGTGCTATAATCCATTCCTGAGATATGGCCGACGGCCGTTCTTAGTTGGCCACCCAGTACGTTACTTATCTATAATTTAGATGACGACATAATGATCTAAAATTAAAATGGCACCTGAGTTGACATTTGACAGATGAACTGTATGTATTTGAAGCCCTAGAATCCAAATATGTAAAAAATATACAGGGTGTTTGTTCCATTTAAATTTTCAGCTTTTCCGTCATTGTCGGTGAAACCGGAAGTCGGACATATTGTTTTTTTATGTAAAAAGTCTCAAACTGGCACTAATACAACCCACCAAAATTTGAACAAAATCTAGCGACCCGTTCAAAAGTTACAGGGAACATGAAATTTAATGAAAATCACCCCAGAATAAATTTAGGGGTAAGTTATAATACGGCGGAACCCTACTTCTTCACTCAAAATTCAATAGGCTCCTATTATTATACAGTGATCTGTGGTTACTATTCATTTCAATTAAATGTGGCAACTCTTAAATTAATTTTGACATATAATCAGCTTTGAGGTTAATGAGAACGAGCATATTTTTGGTGTAATAATGAAACACCCAAAATCTAGGGTGCAAATGAAAAAAAATAGATTATATGTGTCTCTAAACGGTATGGACATGGCTTAACTACAAACTCTTGAGATAAAAATAAGATTTAACACTACTTACCTATATGCAACATCGTCCCGTTAAATGGTTCAGAGTCCTCAAGTCTAATAATTTTGAGGTCTAAAGAACATAATTAGATTCTTTTTCAACAATATGACAATCTATTTAGAAATGGAGAGCAATCATGTATGTCACGATCATTTCACAAATGTCCACATACTGTTTATACAAGTTATTGTTAAAGATATTCTGTTCAAGAACAGCTAAAAATAGGTTAGCTCAATTATACTTTTTCTCATTGAGTTTGAAAAAAATTGACTATAGTACAATTTTAGACGATCGATTAAGAAAGTACAGATATGGTCTAGAAAGTTGAAGGAATTCAAATAGGCCTGAACTATGTAGTGTGCCAAGGTACCCTTATCCTTAAAAGTGTAATTCGAAGTTACTCTCAATAATAAAATCTTTAAGAGCATAATATTGAACTTATTTGCAATAATGAAAATTCAAAGGAAAATAGCTAATTGAGGTAATTCTAATTTGACTTTACTGAAAATAATGTTACTCTTACTCAAATCATTTGCTTGTATCACATTTACTTTCCTTAGAATGGATGAGGTTAAGTGTTGCGTAATAGTGGGAGAGGTAAAACAATAAAATTACACAAAATAGAATTAACGAGCTTCGGCGCAGTGATGGTTCAACCCGTTAATTTGCACACTGGAAGAGAACCACCAAGAAGAAAGAAAAGGTTCAATATGCCAATATAACAAAATACCATTAAATCCGCTTAATGTACCAGGATGGGATGATAATTGCTTAGCCTCCGCGTAGATGGCGTTGTGAAGTAAAAAATAAATGCATATTTCTAAAACGTTATCTTTGATTTGACAGTATTGAAAATATTAATTTCGTCAGTGTCATGCTTTTTTCTGAGCAGCCCCCTATTACCAGTCTGTTTTGGGTATTTTTAACAGTGGAAAATATCGAGCATCGTGCCGTTATTGAATTTCTGTTTAAAAAAGGTTTGAAAAACGCTGAGATTTTGAAGAAATGCACAACGTATTGGGGTAAAGTGCACCATCATATGCCACGGTAAAGCACTGGGTGACTGCATTTAAACGTGGTCGTACGAGCATAAAATACGAACACCGCTCTGGGCGCCCTAAAAGTGTCACTACTCTGGAAATGATGAGCAAAATCCATACCATGATTGATCGGCGATTGAAGTTAAGTGAGATAGCTAACATCGTGAACATCTCAAAAGAAAGGGTACATAATATCATAACTCAAGAATCGGATATGAAAAAGCTTTCTGCGAGATGGGTGCCGCGTTTGCTGACCGTAGACCAAAAACGTGTCCGAATCCAAACATCACAAGAATGCCCGGATCGTTTTCGAGCAAATCGGACTGATTTTATGAGGCGATTGATAACCACTGACGAAACTTCGGTTCATCATCATACCCCTGATACAAAACGGCAATCAAAACAGTGGATTGAACATGGTTGTCCACCTCCGAAGAAAGCCTTGTGTGTCGAATCAGCCGCTAAGGTGATGGCTTCTGTATTCTGGGATGCCAAAGGGATTTTAATTGCAGACTATTTACCTAAAGGGCAAACCATAACTGGGGTTTATTGTCTTAACCTGTTCGACAAATGAAACCGAATTATTCGACAGGAAAGGCCAGGTTTAGCACAAAAAATCATTTTGCACCAGGATAATGCAAGGTCCCCACACAAGTGTTATAGCGATGGCAAAAACTGACGAACTGACGTATGATTTGCTTCCGCATCCCCGTTATTTGCCCGATCTAGCTCCGTCAGACTTCCACTTATTCCCCAAATTCAAAAGCTTCCTAGGCGGAAAACGATTTTCGACTAACGAAGAGGTCAAGTTCGCGGTTGATGAATATTTTGCAAGCCTTGAAGAAAGCACCTTTCTCGATGGGATCAAGGCTTTAGATCATCGTTGGACAAAATGTATAGATCGTTTAGGAGATTATATTGAAAAATAAAACGATTTTGAAAACATAAAATTAGTCTTTCATTCTTAGGTTAAGCAATTATCATCCGGTCCTCGTACATACAAAATTATAAAATTAAGTAACAAAAAAAATGAAAGGCGGTTTAACTGCGCACAATCACTCTAAAAAAACAAACAGTGAATTCACCCCCACAGTTGTGTCATAAATAAATCAGAATTATAATTTTCGTACCAAACATGTGGCCGTTATACAACCAATCATGCCGGCAGTTAAGTTAATTATAACGTAAAAAAAAATAATAATTTAGATTAAGTTACTACGTATAGGCAAGAACAAAAAATGGACGAAAAATTTACGTATGCACAATTGTATCGTGAATAAAAGTCACCTAAAAATACATTTGGACGATTGCAATAAATTAATATCTGAAGAAATCAGTTAGTAGAAACACAATTCTAAATAAGCTGACTGAATCAAATACTCTTAAAAAATTATTAAAGAAAATCCTTGTAAGGGTAAGGTGAAAATAGAATAATTACGTTAACAAAGTGGCCGATAACCTACCCGCAAAGTTTGATAGACTACGATAGAAACTACAGCATCTCTTTCTCATAACTTACACGTTCACCTCTCTGCATTTAAAACCTATAACGAGTTAGTTGTAACAGTTAAAGCCGTGGGCAACCAGTTTCTGGTTGCGAAATTTGGTATAAAGATGCAATTGTGAGGCGTTCTTAATGGCGTCTAAACATGTTTCTGTAAACTGTGGTATCGTTAAAAACAATAATTAAACTGTGGTTTATCGTGCCACCTTTGTCCACGCATTAATGCCTCTACACGGGCGAAATTGTTAGTAAACAATCAACAATGCCAACACATTCCAGCAATGAGGGAACACTGTGGCGTATTGACAATTAAATAATGGTGGCGATTATTTCTAGATATAAGTTGTTTACACGCCCGCTTCGCTGATTAAAACCAGAATGATGTGATTATTTATCGATATGTTTGTTTACACGTCCACTTCGCCGGTTCAAATGAATACGTGGCGATTATTTATGGATTTTTTTACACGACCACTTTAATATTGTGAAAGGCTTAATATTAAAACCAACAAAAAACGATAAATTTGCGTTTTTTAGTTTTCATTAAAACGGAAACGATAATACATTTATGGGTTACAATTACTTCTCCTACCCACACTAATTTTTAAAAGTTATATAAAAAAAAACGAAATATTACGTGGGAATATAGCTCCACATTTATTATTAAAAGTAAATATTCACTCGTCCATAGCAAGCCCTATATGTCTCTAATTTCAAAGTAATAAACAAAGCCGTCTTTTATTTGTTGTATGTTCCAGTATAATTAATTACCAACAAGCAACATTTCACCCAAGTTCGTGCGTATATAAACTCAACGATTTGTCACGGTCTTTTTCGATTAATAGTTTCGAGTCAGATTGGAGAACACCCCAACATGTGTTTTTTTTTCCTTTTTAACCCTTAATTTCATACATTTAAATCTTAGTTACAAAAAATAAAATATATCCCGAAAAACATTAGCAAATTACCACGTATTGACAAGATATTAAAACCCATTAATTATCTTTGCTTCCGCAGTAACAATTGGGATTTAAAAAAACTAGATTTAAACAGTACGTAAAGGGTACACTAGGGAACAAGTTGATTGTATCAAACGAGAAAGTATTAAAATGTGATCATGTTCCATTTTAAGTGAGTGTAATTCACTGAATAAATTCGTGGAATAGTTGATAGAAAACGGAAAGTTTAAATTATCCTGTAAGGTCTGATTCAACCAAGCAGAGAATATTGGTAAAGAAAACTATAGGATATATGGTTCTTTGTCAAAATGTAGAAACGGGGAAAAAAGGGATTAATTCAAATTAAATTATATAAGTTACAATTACAAAATGTTAAAAAGTGCCTTTGTATTCAATAATAAACTTGGCTTGAGAAATTCATAAAATTTATCAATGTAATTATTTCTGTCGATAATTATCAGGGGGTTACATTTATCAACTTTAATACAGATAAGATCTGCTTTCTTAAGTTTATCGTAAATATTCTTAAGCACACGATTAAAATTGCAGAATGGACTTTTATTTTTTTTTAAGTTTGTCTAAACAAATATCTTTCTGATTATACAGTTAGGAGTATAAGAATTTTTAATTAAAATAACTTCAAGATCTAATTTGAACCTTTCAAAGATTCTGTTATATAAATTTTGAGAATTGTGTCTTAAAACCAAATTTGGAGTGTTCATTTCCTCTGTCCTAAACTTTGTATTACCAAGATTAATGACTTGCTGTAGAAGTGAAGCGGTTAGTTTTTGGAATTGGGTTAATAGCTATTATGTATCAAAGCGAGATTCGTACCAGAATCGTAAGATTCTTACCATTTGCATGTTTCGAGACGGTTTCGATCTTCGTCTGAAAGCAGCAAGTGTATTAAACCAGTTTCATTTTTTTTTCCAAAAATAGATATTTCTTGGATATACTTTTTGTTTTATTTATCAACAAAAAAAAAATAATAAAAACTGATCTTGTGATCTACGTTTCTTTTATAGGAATAAATATTAAGCCGGCTACTCACTACGCGATACTTTCGAAGTAATAGCAAAGTACTTGGCAGGTAGTGAGTTGTGTGTATGGAGACTCACATCGACTCGGCAATTTACTCGGCTGTCGGAAAACGGTCCAAAGTCAAAGGCGTCGATCCGAGTCGTTTTCGTACTTGTTTGTTCGCGCTACATTACGCGTGTTTTTATTGTACGAGTATATAGTATCGACAAAAAAAAATGTGTATTAATAGTGTTTCTCCATAAGCTATAGGTGACTTAATATTTGTAGTCGAAAAGTGTAGCTTTTTTCTATTTTTGAGTAAAAGATAACCACAACTTAATGTTACAAAAGCAACTAGGTTTGTCGTATCAGTATTTTCGTCCATCGTGTGCTTTTCCCACTTGAAAGTCACTTCTCGTTTAAAAATGAAACTCTTGGGGTCGCACGTAACATATACCATTTACTTGAACTCTGGCAAGTACTTGCCAATACTGTTTCCAATCAAGTCACTTGGCAACTATCGTGTAGTGAGTAGCCGGGTTTAGTAATAGTAGATACGTTTTCTTTAAGCGCCAACTGAGTATATTTGGTTAACAAACTGGTATGTTGCTGGTTCTCGGATTTTGTCGGGAAAGCGTGAGAGTATTCTTGTACCGACTTACAGGTCTATTAACCTGGCACCCCACCATGTCAAAAATTTTTGGGCTTCGTATAGAAATTACAGGCTTTTATGGGCTTTCAAATTTTACCAATTAAATTTTTGGGCTCTTTTCATTCCCGAGGAAAAAGATATTTAAGTGTGGGTGCTGATTTGCCGTTAAGCTAGCGCCAACTTTTTCCTGGGGTACTTAAAATTTCCCGTTTGTCTCAGATTTATGGGCTTTTATGGGCTTTTCGAATATGCAACTCCCGATTTACTTGAATCAACCCTAACAAAGATATCAACCCTTAAAATTAAAAGAACAAAAATATTTTTCAAAATAAATATTCTTGTCAGATAATTACGGGCTATTTATGGGCTCTTCGAGAATGCAACTCTTGATTGCCCCGGATTAACCTCAATAACAGTATCAACCCTTAAAGAAAGAAAAGATTGAAATATTTTAAAAATAAAATTCTTTTCATATCGCATCAATGATTATTCAAACTGCAGAAAACGGTCGTAAAAGTGTCAAATATTTTGATAAAATGATGTATTATTGCTATCCTGCTGAGCTTTGCGTTACAGGAAGCATCGGTCCCTAATCTTGCTAATAAAATATTGGCGCCTGCAAGACGCATCATACGTACGCATAATGCGTGGGCGTGTGAATTCGCAAAGTAATCAGTAATATAGTACCTTTATATTTTGTTTAGACTAGTCGACTACTTTTATTTATTGTTTTAACTTTAAACTAATCTGTATTTTGTAAAATATTATACTACACTTTAATAACTTTTAGTTTGTAGCTGACTATCGTTGAGTAGGTAGTCCGTGTCGCAATAAGTTTTGCGAGTGTATACAAATTTGAAATTTGTAGTTATATTTTAGCAGCCTACTGCCGCCTATATCCGTTTGAGTGTGTCCTATAAAAGTGATTACCGTGTGTACGTATTAATTAGTTACTATTATAAAAATAAAAACTGATAAAAGTATTTCAAGTAGCGAAGCATAGCAGCGCTTTAAAATCGCAAAAGTTATCAGAAAATTTTATTTATTTATGGGCTCAACATTTCTGCCGTTCATGATTTTTGGGCTGCCCTCCCCGTCAAAATATTACCCGTATATTGGTTATAAGCGATATCTGGGATGATCAACGTCTCACAGTCATGTAAACTGTCTTAAAATTAATATTCATTTATGGGCTTAACACTTCTGTTACTCATGAGTTTTGGGCTGCCCTCCAGGTTAAAAAAAACTACCACTGAATGAAGTTTCAACCAAGTAAACGAAAGTACAACGTATTATTATAAAAATATGATAAAACCTTTATTTCTTTATAGATCTAACCTGTGTCTGTGGCCCGTGATTTTGCGCTGCAGTCCTGGACGAAAAATCTACTCCCAAATCCATTATATATCAATACCTGAGGAAGCAACACCCAACGATCACATAAACTAATAAATTTATTATTTATTTATGAACTCAATCTTTCTATAGTCTACCAGTTCTGAGTTGCTATCAAAACATTGTTTTTAAGTGGTAATATCTTGGATAGGTTTGATCCAGACACATCGGCGATAATCTATACGGAGAGCCCGCAAATAACCCATAAATACCCACACGAACTTTTATTTTTGAACATATTTTTATTTTATCAACCTTTAAGTGTTGATATTTTATTAGGCTTAAACTGGGATAATCAGGAGTTACATATTTGAAGAGTTCATAAATAACCCATGATTATCTGACAGGAATTTTTTTAAATATAAATTTTTTTTATCTTTAAGGATTGATCCAGGAAAATCAGGAGTTACATATTCGAAGAGCCAATAAACAGTCCATATTTATATGAAAAGAATTTTATTTTTAAAATATTTCAATCCTTTCTTTATTTAAGGGTTGATACTGTTATTGAAGTTAATCCGGGGCAATCAAGAGTTGCATTCTCGAAGAGCCTATAAATAGCCCGTAATTATCTGATAAGAATATTTATTTTAAAAATATTTTTGTTCTTTTAATTTTTAAGGGTTGATATCTTTGTTAGGGTTGATCCAAGTAAATCGGGAGTTGCATATTCGAAAAGCCCATAAATCTGAGACAAACGGAAATTTTAAGTATCCCAGGAAAAAGTTGGCGCTAGCTTAACGGCAAATCAGCACCCCCACACTTAAATACCGATTTCCTCGGGAATGAAGAGCCCAAAAAATTTAATCGACAAAATTTGAAAGCACATAAAAAGCCTGTAAGAATATTTATTTTAAAAAATATTTTTATGTTCTTTTAATTTTTAAGGGTTGATATCTTTGTTAGGGTTGATCCAAGTAAATCGGAAGTTGCATATTCGAAAAGCCCATAAAAAGTCCATAAATCTGAGACAAACGGGAAATTTTTAAGTATCCCAGGAAAAAAGTTGGCGCTAGCTTAACGGCAAATCAGCACCCACTTAAATATCGATTTCCTCGGAATGAAGAGCCCAAAAATTTAATTTACAAAATTTGAAAGCACATAAAAAGCCTGTAAGAATATTTATTTTAAAAAATATTTCTATATTCTTTTAATTTTTAAGGGTTGATATCTTTGTTAGGGTTGATCCAAGTAAATCGGGAGTTGCATATTCGAAAAGCCCATTAAAAGTTCATAAATCTGAGACAAACGGGAAATTTTAAGTATCCCAGGAAAAAGTTGGCGCTAGCTTAACGGCAAATCAGCACCCCACACTTAAATATCGATTTCCTCGAATGAAAAGAGCCCAAAAATTTAACTGACAAAATTTGAAAGCCCATAAAAGCCTGTAATTTCTATACGAAGCCCAAAAATTTTGACATGGTGGGGTGCCAGGTTAATAGACCTCCGACTTACCAACAACGTTGAGTAAAATTCCTAGTAGCTTGTAGTTAAGCTATGTTCCAGTATTTTTGAGACTCTGTACACCGTATTATTTAAGCCCTTTGTGGGGGGCGCAAATAATTTTTCATTAAAAAATATTTTTAATCGATAACGTACACATCTTTTGTTCTTTATTTTCGTCACTTTATTACTTGTAAAATACATTTCTTCTTTTTGCATATGAAATCTACTTTTTGCAATATTTGATACAATAGTTACTTTTGGACATCATTTTAATCAGTCTCAAAATTTTTGGGACCCCATCTTATTTTGGCCTTTTCGATTAATTTAAACGATATTCGCAATAACATACGCTATTCTCAATTAAGTTCAGTAAAATCCATGTAAATTGCGTAGTTTGTCATTTTAAAATTAATTCTTCAATTTATTAAAATCTTCCAGTAGTTTTTTTATTAATTTTTGAATGTTTGATTTATATCGACTGTAGTGTTGTTTTCAAGTAATTTTTTGTATAATTGCAATCTAGAATTATTTTTTCTACGAAATGTTGTAATGTTTAAAAGTAAAATTGTGTAGGAAATAAACAAAATATCGAGTTGAATTGCCAAGCGATTGACGATTTATCAACTGGCCTAGATCCAAATTCTTAAATGTAGGTTTTAAAACTTAATATGCAATAAAAATATAAGAAATTATCATGATGGGCAAACGCTATATACCCGTCTTATAAAGTTAATGCTCACCTGAAAATAATAGTTTGCTTTTACATTTTATGGTTTATTATAATTTTTGGCATTATCATTTATGAACGTATTATAGCCATTATCCATTTCACAATCTTTATTTACTTGTGGCATCAATAAGATTGTCGATCAAGGAAAAGACAATAAGTGAAGTACCATTTTTATTTCGCAATGGAAGCATTATCTATTTATCAGGCTTTTATTTTCCAATTGCTTTTTGTATAAATGCACGTTTTAGATAACAAAATGGGTCAAACGTTAATTGGAAATCATAAATGATATGATTTTTTTTTCCTTATGTAACTTTAAAATATGTAAAGCACTAAATGCAAAGATTGGTTTTTGTTGGTTATTTGTAGTGCTAATTCTGAATTTTTGTTATTTGTTAGATTCACAAAGCAATTTTACGTTTTCCTTTTGAGTAGTTTCAACGCAAATTGTGTATGTCGTTTTGAGAAGTACTATCAAAACCATCTAGAAATACCATATGTTCTGATTTGTCCAAATTTATACAAAAAAACGGGGGGGAGGGGGGCGTAATGTATGTTAGACTAGAAAAAAATTACATAAATCTTTACCGACCTGATTTACCTTTGAAAAATATTTTCAACACTGTGGTACTTTCGGTTGTACCGAAAGCATCTACCATTTTCGTCATTTTAAATGGAACCCCCCATTTTTTGCCATTTTCGGATTGCTCGTTTAATTTTAAGGCCACTTTTTGTAAAGTGTCTTATGTCTTAAATTTACCTATTCCGAATTATTTCGAAAAATTAGAAAATTTTGACAACTCCTACGGAAAATCGGTGCTGCCCCTTCTCGCTATGAATTTCCGAATCGGATTAAGGGATCCAAGACGCCCTAATAGGTTACATTGTGGTTTATTTACTTACTTACTAACTTACTTAACCTTCACGCCATTCCCTTGCGGGGTAGGCAAAACAATCCCTGCCTCTTATTTATTTTTCATTCACAATCTTTCTCCATGCTTTCCTATCTCCGCATACCTCCCTAGCTTCCGCAAGATTCATACATAGTCTCTGACATGCCCTTTTGTTTTTAGAACTCCTTATCTTTCTTTCCTTTATCATAGATTCTACTACATTCAGCCAAGTTTTACGCGGCCTACCAGGCCCGGCCTTTCCCCTAACCTCACCCACATATATTTGTTTCGTTAATCTTGCGTTGTTCATTCTCTCAATGTGATCAAACCAACGTAATGTACAACTTTTATGTCTATCCATCATCGTCTTTTCCTCACCACACTCCCTCGTTATGCATTCATTTTTTATCTTGTCCCTTCTCGTTTTACCACATGCGCTTCTCAGAAATCTCATACCCACGGCATTTATTTTCTTTCGTGCTTTTTTTGACATACCCATGTCTCACTTCCATACAGTACTGACGGGACTAATACGCCATTATAGATTGCTCGTTTCGCAGCTAGGCTTATGCTTTCATTTCTCATTATAGTCCACATACTTCCAATCATTTTTCTTCCAGCATTGATCCTTCGTCCAATCTCGCTCTCAATTGTACTATCTGCAGTAAATATTCTACCGAGATATACCACTTCGTCCACTTGCTCCACAATTTCATCTTGCAGAGTAAATACTCTACTCTCCTTTCCACCTACCCGATTGAACACCACAATCTTAGTTTTGTTCACGTTTACCTTTAGGTCCATGCTCTCACAGACTGTATCAAACTTCCTCAAAGCGGTTTGCAGCTCATCCGCACTGTCACTTAATAAGACTGTGTCATCTGCATACACCAGGAGTCGTACATTTGCGTCACCAACCATTACACCATTTGTATCGTTACATGCTTGTCTAAGACATTTATCCATGTATACATTGAACAACCACGGTGACATCACACAGCCTTGTCGCACTCCTTGCTCAATATTAAAGTATTCACTCATACCCCCCTCTCACCCTAACACATGCCCGACTACCGTTGTATACTGTCCTTATTCCATTTATTAGACCTTTATTTACGCCATATTCATTTAATATTTCCCACAGCTTCTCTCTATGCACTCTGTCATATGCTTTCTCCAGATATACAAACGCACAGTACAGCTTCCTTTTACCTTTAAACACTTTTCGATCACCTGCTGGAGAGCAACCATCTGATCGACACATCCTCTCCCTGGCATGAAGCCACCTTGCACATCCCACATCTTAGATTGTGTAGTTTCTCGTACTCTATCAATCAGTATTCTTCCAAATACTTTACCAGGTACGCTGAGCAAGCTTATTCCTCTGTAGTTCTTATAATCACTCTTGTTCCCCTTACCCTTATACAATGGTACAATGATCGCGCTCTTCCAATCACTCGGCACTTTTCCACACATAAGGCACACATTGAATAATTCACGCAATCTTCGTATAAGCTTTGCACCACCATACTTGAGCATTTCACCAGTGATTTCTTTTACGCCTGATCCAAGTCTTTAACAACCTTCAAAATATGTCTCTGAAGTTGCATGACTTCAAACATCCGTAACTTGCTTATTCAAATTCAAACGTCCCTATTTTCTGAACGCCATCGTCCTCGGAATTAAAAAATTTACAACTTTTGTTAAAACGACCCTATACCTAACGCTGTTTCTAAGTTTAAAAAAAATTGGTATCAACTGGATGGTGCGCCCGCTCATTGCACCGATGGATTCGGCGTTTGGGACGTTGGGTATTGGCCAGCTCGATCCCTAAATCTCACACCTTTAGACTTTCTTCCTTGTACAATAACAGAAAGTTTTTTTAAATTTAGCTTAAGTATTTTTCTTTCTACGTAACATGCAATAAAAGAAAGTCTATGGTGGAGAAGCTATCAATACCATCGAAGAGCTTGAAAATAAGATTAACCAGACGTTTGTAGACATTGGGCCACGTCAAATTGAAAATACCCTATTATCAGTCGAAAATAGACTTATTAAATATTTGGAGGTTAACGGGACACAGTTTGGGCACTTACCATAAATCGTTTATATTTCACTTTTTTATTATTTTGCTTGGTTTTGTTGAGAATAAATTTTATTTTGTGGTTTGCATTCATTGCTCTTAATTTACTGATACATGAAGCGATCAAATGAGATTTAAATAAGTAGTCTTGCACCTGTCAAAAATGTTGAAAATAAAACGTCAGTGTGTAGACAAACGTTACGTCACCGTGCGACTAATTTGATGGCTTGATGTATGATATGAGTAGTTTAGAACAATGAATCAAGACAACGAAACAGAGTTTATTCCCCAAAAACAACCAAAAAAAAAGTGAAATGTGTAATAAGTACTCAAAACATGTCTATTTTCGATTGATACTATGGCATCTTCAAATTGATGTGGCCGAATCTCAGCAAGCGCCTGGTTAATTTTATTTTCAAGTTTTTCGATGGTATTGATAGCTTCTCCACCTTTTAATTGTACCTTAAGTAGAAAAAAAACATTTAAGCTAAATTTAAAGGACTTTCTTTTATTGTACCACAAAGAAAGAAATATAAGGTGTCAAATCTGAGGATCAAGCTGACCAATCCAAGGCCCCAAAGCCGTACCTATCGATCCTCGAACACGTTTGTCTACGTTTCAGCAACAGTACGCGTGCAATGAGCGGGCGTACCATCCAGTTGATACCAATTTTTTTTTAAACTTAGAAACGTCTGCGTTTGGGGATACGGTCATGTTAACAAAATTTATAGATCGTTAAATTCTGAACATGATGCCATTGAGAAAATTGGGACATTCTATTTGAAATAAGCAAGTTATGAATGTTTGAAATAATGCAACTTCAGAGGCAATATTTTCGGGGTTGTGAAGAGCTTCTTTGGAATTTCAATAAATCACAACGTAGTTTATTAGGGCCTCTTGGAACCCTAAAGTTCAATCTGGCAATTTGTAGCGATAAGGGTGCAGCACCTATTTCCGTGGGAGTTTGCTGCTGCCAAAATTTTATAATTTTTCGAAATAACTCGGAAAAGTTAAATTTTAGACATAAGATAATTTACATAAATATTTACATTAAATTTAAACGAGGAATCAGAAAATTAAAAAAAAATGTTGGGTTTCATGTATAAGGAAGCTGGTAGCTACTTCCGGTGTGCCACAAAGTTGAAGGTTTTTATAGTCCATAATTCTCCAGATACTTCTAATGATTAGGTCTGACTGGACCACCCTGTACATATATGAGACAATAATTACAAAACATAATACAGAGGCTACTTGTTAAATGTTTTGCGCCCCGTAACACAGTTTTATTTTAATAATTAGAAAAGTTTACAACGTATTACATTTTACTATTTTCTAGCAACGCACGAAATCAAAAGGATGTATGTATGTATGTGTATATATATATATATATATATATATATATATATATATATATATATATATATATATATATATATATATATATATATATATATATATATATATATATATATATTATTTATTTATTCTCCAAAATTGGATGCATAATATGACCACCATGTACTTGCAAGTAACATTTCCTGATTCAGTTTGTTAAGTAAAAATAATTTCCTCGAGAATAATCATACCAAATCACGTTATTACTATTACTTTTAATTAACTTCCAAACTTCCACTAATTGTATGCTTTTAGTACAAAATATGCCAAAGCTTAAGAGTTTCACTCATAAATAGTGATAGGTTTTCGTTTTATTGCGAATATAATGGAATGTTTAATAAAATAAAAACATGGTAGTCTTGGTTCTCACAATCCTTTTAAACACATCATGTTATTGAAACTAATTACTGAATTTGTTGATGTTTCATTTTGTAAATAAATGCAAGTGTGCATTGTATTTTAATTAGTATTTTTTTTTTAATTTGCAAAAAATGTTAAATATAATTTTTCCATACTTTGGAAGAGGGGTACTTATTATTTGTGCTTCAAGTAAGATTGTAATATTAAACAAATATGTTTTTTTTTATTCAAAGATATGCCTGCGTGCAGTTTTGAAAATGTAACTGTTAGATTATAATGTTATATTTCTTTACCAAACAATTTTTTGAACTAAAGGAGGTAAGGTTAATTCTGCAACAGTTTGTTGTCACTTGTGCAAAGGAACAGCTATGATACTTTCAACGCGGAATATATTTCCTTTTTTTTAGTTATCATGGAGTGCCTTAAGCGTATAATAAAATTATACAGTGTGATCTACGTAGACCGTGAGGTTTTTGAACTTTCAGTCGGATTATAAACTTGAAATTAGGTATGCTATCATAATTGAGCATGCCTGTTCTACCTAAAATATTTTTATTCCTCCAGCTATACTGGGTTTGCCAAAAGTCGGTACCAACTTTTTTATTTTAAATGACAACATACTTCTCAGATAGTTCGACTCGCCTTCTAATTTTAGTTCTAGTATAGTTTTTAACATGTCGATTTTTCTGTAAAAATGTTTCTCTGTAGTAGTTTACGAGAAAATGCGTATCTCGCAAATCATTCTACGTTAGGAAACTAAATTTGTGAGCAGTTAGCTAGAACTAAAATTCAATTTTCTTGCTAATGGAATAAACAAAATAGCAGGTGCTATTTGAAAAAAAATGCAGTTTTTGACAATTTTTGAAAATCGCCTGCGCTGGAACAAGGTATATGAGTTAGCCTGGACTTCTATCTAACTGCTCCGCATATTTGGTTTCCTAACTTAGAACGGTTTATACAATTTTTTTCATAAACTACTACGGCGATAATTTTTTACAGAAAAATCGACCTATGGCAAAAACCATGATAAATAAGTTAATAACTTAGGTTGTCTAAACTCGGAATTAGAAGTCGAAACGAACTATGTGAAAAAAAATGTAAATTTAAAATAAAAAAAAGTTGGTACAGACTTTTGACACACCCAGTATAGCTGGCGGAATATTTTAGGTAGAACGGACAAGATCGATTATGACAGCATACTTAATTTCAAGTTTATAATCCAACTGAAAGTTGAAAAACCCCTCTAATGCACGGTCTACAAAAATCACCCTGTATACAAATGAATTTTGTAAAGTAAAATTTGTCACTATTAATAATACTAGTACAGAAACTTGCATTCACTCATCAGTAATGAAAATAATTTAATCACTCTTATATTTGAATGGCTGACTGACATTATCTTGATCTTGACCTTTGCAACTTGATGACAATTTTTCAAATAATCTTTGTCCTATTTCTGAATTTAAAATGGGCAAACTTTTTCATTACACAACAATCAATAATCTTCGTCGTTTCTTTATTAATTATGGTTGTAATTATAAAGTGTAGTTATGCTAATTATTTGCTTCACCTTTAATTTAATCCAATGTGTGATTATCCTGCACGAAATATGTACTAATTTGTTACCAGATATTAACATTAATTAATTTTAACAGGAGTATGTACATCACTTTGTAGTTTTATTTATTAATATTTTCTGAAATTAATTAATTTATATTTCTATATATTTAATTTTCAGGTCATACAAGTGTTATTATTTAGTACGTACGGTTCACATCTGTTAATTTTCATTAATAAAAAATTTAAAGTGCTTGTACACAGTATGGAAATTGCATCCTTCCGCTGACTGTTAATTACATTAAAATATAGAAGTATTCTTGTGTCTACTTTTAAAATGGTTTCAACACATCAAAACTTATCTAGTACTTATCGACTTTTTCTCTCTGTATAGACACGTACGCTCTTGGCGTTTCTCCATCTGTCGACTGTCTGTCGTAGTAATCATACTTTGTAACGAAATCAATTCTTTCATACAAATGCTGACTGTCTAACTTAGTTTGTTTCGGTTATTCCCAACCTACTTGTGTAACAAAGTATCTTGCAAGAAAACTTCTAAAAAAACGATCCAAGACTTCAAAAAACAAAGTTCCAGATTTTACTCACATTTAATATTCCGCTAAATCTCGTTGTAAAAAATTGGTTGTATTAAACATTTTTTAATTACATCTTATTGGCTATCATCATCTTTATTCTAAAGTAGTTTTTCTGTTGTGATCAGTAAATTACAAAAATTAACTCTTTGGGCGCCATTTTAAATTCGCACTTAAAAAAAGTGTGATAACTGATGTGTAAAGACAATATGTCATGAATTTTTATTGAATCTACTATATCGTTGTTATTAATAGCAAAAAATGAAGTATTATTTCCGTGGAGAAATATCAAAATATCTATTTTACTAACTGGGTATTGTTTTAATTTTCCTTTGCATTTTTTATATAATGAATAGAAATTTAGAAAATCTGTTGCTTATTCTATTTAATCTTCAGTTATACCCTTCGCAACTGGGTTTAGAAGAGCTTATGATAATTGCATAAATACAAACCTTTCAACAAATATAAAACAAAATTCGCAACAATAAAAAAATACTTGAAAATAGTAGCGAAAGTATCAATCAAAAAGACCAATAGACAATGTACAAAAGGTTACAAAAATATTAAAACTATAAAGTTGTCAATTGACTTTATCGATCAAGCCATATTACATTTTCGTATTTGATACTATTGCAAAGAAATTTTCGGTTTTGCAAAAACAGAAAGTACGAGATTTAGACCAATTTCAATAACTAATCATAATTGTTTAAAGTTCCGAGATTTAATAGTTACTAATCAGAGAGAAGGAGAAATACCTAGTTATTTTCGTAACTAGTGCGCTGTTTACACATGTGACAGCGCACGTGTTGCGAATAAATTTTTTTGTAATCGCTTACATAAAATTAGAAAAAAATTAAGTTTTGAAATATTTGATGACAAATGTCAAATTAAATACATAAACAAAAAAGTTTATACAGGGTGACAATTTTTAACTAAGCTTCTATGGGTAACTTTGTCATTATAGCAACTACAAAGTCGGTTAAATTAGCAATATCGGTAAGAATTTCAAGACCAATCAAATGACTTTTTGAGTTTTGACCAGTATTGCCAACTTTCGTAGTTATTTAGAAAAAACTAAAAATGAGCCGAATTTTCAAACTCAAATATCTATGAAACCGTTGCAAATAAAGCTAAAATGCAAGCGAAGTAATTGATAGATATTTTTGCGAACTTTAAGATAAGCCTATTTTTAAATTTATTTTGCATTTCATTTTTGAGATATAACACAAAGTTACTTTTTTTTTAATGGAACGCATAGTTTATTTTAGTCTTATTAAATAGCATATTTTTTACTGATTTCAAAAATGTATAGTTTACCTTATTTATACCAAGTAGTGTTCTTGTAATTTAATAAAAACTGTGTAAAGTTAAAATCGAGTATCAGTTTTAAAAAATAGAACGCCTTGGAATGAAATAAAACAAAAGAAATCTATAACACAATAATCGTCAGTTGTGAAACACTTACGAGTACGAACTTTATTAATGCTGAGGTTTATAAAATTTCAACCAATCATACATATTTATAAACTAAAGAAATACCTAAGTACTAAATTACAACTAAATTACAACAAGATTTCAAAATGGCCACCATGGTTTTCAACACATATACGACATCTTTGTAATATATTATTTTGCACTTTTAACAAGGTATTAGGTCTAATTGCTGCAATAGCTGTTCTTATTTTATCTTTCAGATCTTCGACATTATGTGATTTAGTTTTATAAACGCTATCTAACTGTTCCCCACAAAAAGAAATCCAGAGGGGTTAAATCTGGAGATTTAGGAGGCCATGGAATAGTACCACGAATACCAATCCAGTTATTATATCTTTCTGTTAAAAAGTTTGAAACAACATTTGCATTGTGAGCAGGACCTCCATCTTGTTGAAAATAACGAGAAGCGCGTATTAAATGTAATGGAACTTCGTCCATCATATTTAGCATTTAAATTATTATTCAGCATTTAAATGTTGTTCAAAAAAATATGGACCAATGATTTTAGTACCTAAAATACCGCACCATACGTTTATTGAGAAAACATGTTGATCTCGTTTTAAATAATCTTTTAGCAGGTTGCCTTCTTTCCATGTACCTCTGTAAATACATTTCCGACGCTGCATTTTAATCACGATTAGAAATATAATAGCAAAATAACATATTGTTCTTTTCTTCACAGGAATAGTCCATATTTATTTTTTAGAAAATCACCTTTTTTAAATAAGGAATGCTATTTAAATTTTAATTTAATTAAAATAAACATAAATAAAAATGCAAGTGTCAAATTTGTTTTGTTTTATTTCATTCCAAGGCGCTTTGTTTTTTAAAACTGATACTTGATTTTAACTTTACAGTTTTTATTAAATTACAAGAAAACTACCTGCTGTAAATAAGGTAAACTATACATTTTTGAAATCAGTAAAAAATATGCTATTTAATAGGACTAAAATAAACTATACGTTCCATTTAGAAAAAAGTAACTTGGTGTTATATCTCAAAAATGAAATGCAAAATAAATTTAAAAATAGGCTTATTTTAAAGTTCATAAAAATATCTATCAATTACTTCTCTTGTATTTTAGCTTTATTTGCAACGGTTTCAAAGATATTTGAGTATGAAAATTCGGCTCATTTTTAGTTTTTTCTAAATAGCTACGAAAGTTGGCAATACTGGTCAAAACTCAAAACATCATTTGATTGGTCTTGAAATTCTGCCCAATATTGCTAATTTAACCGACTCTATAGCTGTTATAATAACAAGGTTACCCATAGAAGCTTAGTTAAAAATTGTCACCCTGTATATTTAGTTTTATACCACTTTTTGTTTATGTATTAAAAGTAACGATTACAAAAATTATTATTTTTATGAATTTAACAATAGCTGCAAAAATCAACAAAACAAATTAAATAACGTAACTACGTAGCTAAATTACTTAGTGACTATAAATTAAATTGATAAACCTATTAATACTTATCAATGACATTGTTAATAACAGAAATGTGATACATAAATAGTTTTGTAACACAATATTTGCAATTGTTACTTTGAACACCACAGACTTACTATTTATTAATTTCACTTAATTTCGTGTATGCACGTTCATGTATATTTGGAAACTTTTAAGTCTTGTGGATAGTTAATGTAAATATAACTGACAACCTGGAATTTTTATACAGGCAAAAAGGAAAAGGTCACGTATTTCATTCCCTCCCCAAGGGGGAGGGCGGGTTGCTCGAGATTTCCGAGCTCCTTCAGCCACAACGATGGATTCCCAGCATACATACATACATTACGTATATATGCATGGTGGAATTCAGGATGGGTGTGGTCAGGATAGGATCGGAAGGAACAGTTAGGGTTTTGAGAGAGAAAATACTGCCCCCGCATTCGCCTAAATAGCCGCACGTGGTGTGCGTAGACGGTAACGGGAATCGAACCCATTACCTCCCGAATGCGCCTGCATTCGGTTTTTATACAGTCTCACAAAAAACCGTAGTGCGATGAGATGTACAGGATTGGATGCTACATGTCTAAGTAAATAAAAAATGTTTTATAAACATTCTTCGATATTATCTTGTTTTGTTGCATTGTGTGCGTGCGCGCGTACGGTGCGTATATACGCGCGTGCGTGCGCGTGAGCGTATATGTGTGTTTGTGGGAGAGTATGTGTTCTTGACGACGCGGAATGACCACGAGCTAAATACATGGTCCATAACTGTTAGTCAGCCAGCGTTGATTCTGAATGTTGCCCAAACCCTATATTTATATACAAATTGGGATCGCGAAAAATGGAATATCTCGATGACCAAGAGCTAAGTTATATTCCTCAAGAGTGTTTATCAGCATTTAGACCCTGTTGACTGAATTCGATATTTATGCACTAATTTCATTGGTGTTGCAGCAAAATTAGTTACCTCGATACCCAAGAGCTAAATTATGTGATCCATGAGTGTTAGTCCCAATTATGCACATATTTCGTTGTGGACGCGGCAAACTGGTTCTATGGTCATTGACGGTATTTAGGCTGAATATTGCTCGACATTTATATTTGTACTCCGATTTCGTTGGGGTCACGGCAAAATTAACTTTCTCGATAACCAACATTCAAATTATGTGTTTGTTGATTGGCATTTGGGTGAAATATTTCCCAAATGCTTTATTTATGCACTAATTTCGTTGGGGTTATGGAAAAATGGATTACCTCGATGACAAACAACTGAATTCTGGTACTCATGAGTAGTGGTCACCATTTAGCCCGAATTTCTATGTTTATACAGCAATTTGGTTGTGGACGTAGCAAAATGGATTCCGTCGAGGGGCATTTGGACCAAATGTTTTCCAGTCTATATTTATATACCAATTACGTTAGGTTCGTAAAAAAGTGTATTGTGTACATTTTCTGACTGTTGTGAGTGTTGGTTATCATTTAGGCTAAACGTTGCTCAACATCTGTGCTGATACACCGATTTCGTTGAGAATGCAGCAAAAGTGATTCTCTCGATGAGGTTCCGTAGACCATGAGTGTTGGTCAGCATTTGGGCCGAATGCTTTCAAAATCTATATTTATGTACCACTTATATTGGGATCTCTTTACTTGATATTGATCTTTTTTTTACTTTTTTTATTAACTACGTTAACAAGGTTTTTTTTTTGCTACTAGGGTATATTAATAAATTATTATCTTATGGTAGAACAATAAAAAAATTAATAATAAAAATATTTTTCCTCGCTATTCGGTTCCCTTTTACCTTTCCGTTCCTGCGACAGGTGGTGAGTAAAATTGAATTTTTATTTTTTTTCTCAAATGTAAGTAAAGATGGAAACTTGAAATTTTGGAATTTCGTGCACTGTCAAAGGACTAACCACTGGTATTTTTTCAACATTTCTGTTACATTATAAGGGGGTGAAATTAGCAACCCGTAATTTATTTAATATC
Source organism: Vesta saturnalis (assembly GCA_036346205.1). Classification (NCBI taxonomy): domain Eukaryota; kingdom Metazoa; phylum Arthropoda; class Insecta; order Coleoptera; family Lampyridae; genus Vesta; species Vesta saturnalis. Next base: position 1,813,217 of record JARFJB010000754.1, read on the forward strand.
AAATCTTTTTTTCGAGATTTGTGAAATAAAAATGTTACTTAAAATCCCTCTTTATTTAAAAACATTTATTAATCATAAAGTTTTTTCCTAGAACCAATAGATTCTAAGAAAAAAAATAATACAGTGCCATGATTTTTATTCTTTATTAAATTAAACTGCGTATATTGTATTGAGAGTGTAAAACAGTAAAGATGTAAAACGCAAAAATAAAATACGATTCATAATATATGTTGGAAATGACCACCTCCATCCAAAATACATGAACGTAGTCTACGTCTCATCAATCGTCGAACACGTTCAAGTGTTTGACGCGTATTTCGTATAGTATCATACGCTATTTGAATACGATTGTTCAAATCATTGATATCAGGTATAGGTGTGTTGTAAACTAATGATTTAAGGTAACCCTAGAACCAGAAATCACATGGATTTAATTCTGGAGATCGAGGAGGCCCAGTACTGTGCCCCTTCTCGACCAATCCAACGGTTGTGATAGGTTGCATCTAAACACCATCCTACATGAACCACAAGTTTTGTTTAATATTGAGTGGGATGTCCTCAAGTAGTTCAGGAAGATCATTTTCAAGAAAACTATAGTATTATGCGGGTTTTCGGCTGCCCATACGTGGTTATTATGAAAATTTATGATGGATACTCTTGAAAATTGTGCCTCATCCGTAAACAATATGTTAGTTAGAAATTTAGGATTTCGTTGTATTTCATTGTAATTCATTCACAAAACGTATCTCGCGAAGGAAAATCTCGAAGTAAAAGAGCTTGAACACGTTGGATGTGATAAGGATTGCTGTTCATTTAAAACTCGCCACCAGATGTGTGGCTGATATTTAGGGTGTTGACAATTTTTTTAGTGCTTGTTTCTGAGTGTTCATCAATTTCATCCAGAATATCTTGTTCTACCCTTACATTTCTAACTGTCCGGGAACGACCAGTGTTGATTGAATTTCTTGGTAAATTTCCAGTATAGGATAAGCGTTAGTGAATACGTACAAATACGGAATGATGAGGCGTCACTCGTTGCGGATATTTTCAGCATAAAGACGTCTAGCTTCTAGAGAATTACAGACCATACATAAAATGTATATCGGTCATTTCAGGGCTTATGTACATGTTAAAAAATGAATAAATCAAACTAGTTACACAGACTTAACGCAAAAATAACAAACAACAAACTTCCAAGTAAACTTCAATTTGTAACTATCAACAGAGTTTGACATTAGCCTACTAAAATTTGAATAAACATTAAGTATACACGAATGAATTGCCAAAGTGGCACCGCCTACTATTGCATAGCTTTAACTGTAATTAAAAACAATATCGCACAGGATATTGTATTTCATTTTTTTTTCTCCGAATCTATTGGTTCTAGGAAAAAACTTTTAAGAAATGTTTTTAAATAAACGGGATTTGAAGTAACATTTTTATTTTACAAAACTCAATCTCGAAAAAAAGATTTAATACTAAATAAAGTAAGGGTTGTTAATTTCATCCCCTTATTATGTAACAGGAATGTTGAAAAAATACGGGTGGTTAGTCCTTTGCGAGTGCACGGAAATTACAAAATTTCAAGTTTCCATCTTTACTTTATTTTGAGAAAAAAAATTAAAAACTCAATTTTACTCACCACCTTTTAGGGGCGAAATCTCGGAAGGGGATAGGCTGAGGAAATTTTGTTATAGGAAAGACCCGTCATAATTTCATACGGGCAATTTCTTCCTGAATTTTTTCGCATGAATTTAGAAACACCCTATATATACAGGGTATCCGGAAAAGATGCGCAAAAAATTTTGTTGCTGATTCTACATGAAAAATGAGTATGACAAGTTCCTATAACACTTTTTCGAAAACTCAAAAATAACGGATCTACAGGGCGTCAAAGTTAGAATTAAAAAATAATTTTTTTGTAATAACTTTTTTATTGGTAATCCGGTTGTCTTAAAATTTGGTACACTTCTTACTTGTGATCTTTCCATCCACTTAATAACCTATAACTTTTGGTTTTCGGTTTTTGTGTGCAGTTTCCAAAATAAAAGGGCGCTTAAAATTACGCAAAAAGGTTTACTTGTTACATCTCTCAAAATAAGCCGTTTTCGAGAAAATCTACTTTTAAAATTGTCTTGCACGCTGTGAACAAGACCGCACTTGAAATTATTTTCAACGTTTTAACACCCTTTTTTTTATAAAGACTCAAAATTTGACCTTCATCCTTTAATGTTTAAAGCTGGATACTCACGTGGACGAATCTCGCGACTTTTGGTATCACGTGATGTGACGTGTTTTAAATAGACCGATCATGTGACAACTGTCAAAAGTCGCGAAATTTGCATATGCATATCACGTAGTTCACAACTCGTAAAATTACAATTGAGGTATGCACTAAGTATACCTTTTTTTGTGTGTTTTTATATGCTCTTTTGTCTCATGCACTAAAACTGATACAAAATCCGTAATAACGGATCTACAGGATGAGTTCAAACATTTTATTACTGACAAAACATTTTAACACTCATTCCTACCCTTTACAATGTGTCAAAATTGCTTTTACATGTGTCCTCGTTGCCATAGAAACCATATCACTTGTTTCCACAGCACACCGTGTTAAAACGTTGAAAATAATTTAACGTGCGTTATTGTTCACAGCGTGCAAGACAATTTTCAAAGAAGGTTTTCAAAACGGCTTATTTTAGAGTAACAGTAAACCTTTTTGCGTAATTTTAAGCGCCCTTTTATTTTTGAAACTGTACACAAAAAACTGAAAAACCAAAAGTTATAAGTTATTAAGTAGATGGTAAGGTTGAGTTCATCCCCTTAGCAATATGGGACAAATGTCAACTTTTGACCAATAATCATAAGTAATAAGTGTACCAAATTTTAAAACAACCGGGTTACCAACAAAAAAGTTATTAAAAAAACATTATTTTTTAAATCTAACTTTGACGCCCTGTAGATCCGTTATTTTTGAGTTTTCGAAAAAGTGTTATAGGAACTCATTTTTTATGTAGAATCAGCAACTAAATTTTTTGCGTATCTTTTCCGGACACCCTGTATGTGTATATATATATATGGTTGATTTTAGGTTTCCGCGAGTGTAGTATGAAACACTATCGTTTATCCGGGCGTTGTCTCGCGTCTGCTGGTGATGTTTCTGACTCCTGCCAGTACAAAAACGACGTTTCGGCAAAGTCTCATTTGCCATTTTCAAGTTTTCTCCTTCTCCAACTGATTAGTTCGGCTCCGTGTTCCTCGAATCGATTCGAGTAACACGGAGTATATTATATATATATATATATATATATATATATATAGGGTGCGGCATTAGTGCGCAAGTACGATATTAAAGGAGATATCAAAAAGTTATTCACAAAATTATAGGCAATTCAAACTTCACATTATAAAATTATTTTCGTTATTTACAGGGGTTACAATTACCAGGTGAACCAAACATATTTTTAAATGGGACATCCTTATATTATTTCAAATTTAGATTAACCTATTTTCATACTTTCAATATAGGGTTTCATTACGTTATCAGTATTTTAAAAGTTTGGTCAATTGTACACGAAAGTCATTCTCATTTCAACGTCCTGTATAACAGAACAACCTAACAATATTTAATTTCCATGCATTAACCTTTTGACATCCAGGTACAGTGTTCCATAAGTGTTATTTCTTTATTATTGCACCAATTGAATATAGAACGCGCCAAAACTCGAACACATGATTTTGTCAATTTTTTCAGATGGAAATATACCGTTCTTTCGTCAATTTGTGAGATATTTTCAATTTAATAACAGAAAGAGATTTTTTTTTTAAACTTCTATTATATATTATAACAAGTTAGCCGTGATTAATTTTATAAGAATTTTGTCTTAATAACCGATGTTTTTTTAATTTTTTATAATAATTTGTCACACTTTTATTTGTTCACGGCTAACTTGTTATAATAGAAATTAAAAAAAAATCTTTCTGTTTTAAATTGAAAGTGTCTCAGAAATTAACGATTTTAGCTATGTGCTTAATAAAAATGAAAGAGCATAAAGTGTATTTTCACTTTTTAAAATAAAATACAGGGTGATTCATTTGAAAAATTGACAAAATCGCTCTATATTCAATTTGGTGCTAATTAATTGGAAATAAGTAAACGTACATACGTACATACGTACATACGTACATACGTACATACGTACATACGTACATACGTACATACGTGCATACGTGCATACGTGCATACGTGCATACGTACATACGTACGTACGTACATACCTCTGAAGCCAAATCCCATTTTTCCCGTTGTACCCTTTAGGCATCACCCTCGGATCACAAATTGTACCGCGGGAAAATCATGCATTTCTCTCCTTTGATGTATAATATGCTATTCATTATTTAAATTAATACATTTACTACAACGGTCCGGCACCTTCTACTACTTCTTCGTTTGAAGAAAGTGTAAGTTTTTTTTCCCTCTTTTTTTAATTAAGGAAGTAGATATTGGTTCTAATGATATAAGTTTGTCGAACAAGAGAAGTGGTGAAGCATTTCAAAGCGTATGTTATCATTGATAATTATGTGCAGGCCTCATTGTTTTACAAAAGTAAAACACATTTAGTTAATTTTACCGGGTCATTTTTTATCTGTTTCTCGCAAAGATATTAATAAGGTGAAATATAAGATGGAATATATTCTCCAGTTACTAATTTTGGTTATAATAGGAAAACGGTTATAACGTGATTTAAGAAAAGAGGATGTTTGTCAAAACGCATACAGATGGACCGAGACGCTGCCACACTTCTGGTCAGGATTCAGGCGTTTAGGAATCCATTATGAAGAAATTATTTTCATGACCAAAGTGACCCATACGTTCCTAAGAAACTTTTAGTGCTTCAGCTGTATGTTTTATACAGCGACCCAATTTTTCACAGGTGTATAGGAAAGACAAAGGTTACTATTTTACATGTTTTCGTAAATGTCTATTCTTTAATCTTTTGAGAACTACGACTAATGTTTGATCGATACTCAATTTTATAAATTTTTAAATTTTTGGTATCTTGAAGTTTTTTTGCATAGCCAGGCGCCAGTAGATATCAATACGCCGTCGTACTTGTAATTACTGTATTTAGATATTTTCCTGAATCGATAAAATTATCTATTTAAAGCAAACTACGTTTTTTTTATTATGGATGCGTGGTTTTTATTATTTGTATGTTTTATGTTGCTATTTAAAACCTACTTAGAAATACATTGTTTATTAATATAATCTTTAATTTATTGCATATTGTTAACAACAATAACTATTGTATTTTCATTTTTATATAAAGTTGCTTAGTTGAACGCAGTATTGAAGTTCATTCATACTGCGGTTTTCAACCATGAACGCAAATACTACGTCAATTTCCTATCATATAACAAATAAATCTTATATGTGTTTTTTAATCCTTCATTTATTTTATTTATAGGCTTTTATCCAAGATTTGCATTATGAGTGAGTGCTACATGTACTTAAATAATTTGCTAACACCAGTTTTTTTGCAATTTATTTTTAGGATCCCTTTTTTTCGTGTACTGTTTTTATTTAATTTTAAACGCTCGTAATTTTTCACTCAAATACTTGAAGTTTATTTTCGTATGTAACATTGTAAGTTTTTCTGTTGCAAGGATTTCTAAGATATATTATTTTTGTATATTTGAACATCACTTTTACCTCGTTGCGCATTTTTCATATTACATATTTACATGTAAAATCTTATATATTAAGCCTCATCCTTTAACCTTTAGTTAACGAATTTATCCACCTGATAGAAGCCATCATTATCATCAAAGTAATTATAAACGTCATCAAAAGAAAACAAGAAGGTAAATTTTAGATTCTACTGTTTTGTACAAGTTAAATGCGTTTTGAGGATGAACCCCCACTACCTTAATACATGCAAACAAAAAATATTTTTAATATAAAATATTTGGGAGTACGTGTTTGATGGTTCCCTAAAAAAATAATTATAAAATTATTTTGATAACAGTAGCTTTAGAGTAGTTGAATAAACGTTGAAAAGCATGAAACTTTCTAAATTCACAGCATGTTTTTCTTTGCATCGGCAGTAATGAAATTGATAGTTCTGAAACAATACGTAATTCACTTCGTCCTGTCGGTTTTATATTTTAAAAAAGGTTATTGTCAAACGTTCTATAACATTTGTAAAATTTATATTGTCGCCCTTTTAAAAAATGATGATTATTCTGCACTTATAATGCAGAATATAAAATGACCAATGAGAAATTTTTTAAATTGTAATCATGAAGTTTAATAAAAAGTTGTTATTTAAGCAACCTGGTTGGTATGTGTTCAATAGATGTATCATAAAGCTAAATATTTTATGAATTTCATTGCAGATATGTAATTTGCGGTTACAATAACATGTACAATTTCTTTCAGTACTATTTTGAATTGAACATACGAGCGCAGTTTGATAAGTAAATGACTTTTTGATTTTACCGGGCGGTTATTTTAAATGCAACACTTCTCCCGGCAGATGTCATCTATTAATCGACTACTGTCAAATTTTGAGCAAACTGCGTCATTTAGTTTGTGTTTGATCGCCATTAAAAGCAGATAACCTCGTGAATTTCAACGAAAATGGAAAAAAGTAAATTTCGTTTGCTGATTATAAGCATTATATTTTGCCTAAAAAACCATCACCGTAACCAATGAAAGGCTTGATAAATACTATTGGAACTGCATCATCAATTTCAATGGTTAAGAAGTGGTTTACTGAGTTCCGTTGTGGTCGTACCAGCACAAGTGACGCCAAACGTTCAGGTCGCCCAAAAGTGGTTGTCACGCCAGGAATCGTCGATAAAATCCATGGAATGATATTGGACGATCGTAGAATGGAAGTGCGTGAGGTGACTTTGGCTATATGCATCTGAACTAAGTGGGTACATCACATTTTACATGAATATTTGAATATGGAAAAGCTATCGGCGCGATGGGTGCCGCGATTGCTCATACTCGACCATAAGCTCAACCGTGTAACCACTTCAAAGGAGTGTTTCGCGATCTTCAGACGCAGTCCGAACGAGTTTTTGCGACGTTTCGTTACTGTGGACGAAACATCGATCCATCACAACACACCCGAGACCAAGAAACAATCAAGACAGTGGGTTCCTCCGGATTAACGTGCACCAAAGAAGGCCAAGGTGAATCTGCCGACCACCAAGGTCATGGCGACTATATCCTGTCTCCAAACCTGCAGAAATGACTGGACGTTAAGAGATTTGAGTCAACACTGAAACAAAGCCCTATTTTGAGCGCCTCGAGAAAACCTATTATTTGGAAGGAATACAAAATTGGAAAACCGCTGGACTAAATGTATGGAGCTAAAAGGAGACTATGTTGAAAAATAAAATGCTTATTTGCCTAAAAAAAATCTCTTATTCAAAAAGTCACTGACTTATCAAACTGCTCTCGTATTTAGAATGGTAAGTGAGCATTTTATAACGTTTGTATATTATTGTAGAACACCGTTCTTTAACTTATCTCCACCATTTTTCTGAAAATCACTCATCTTCTGAAATACTAATTAAAACTAAAATTTTGGAACACAAAGGTTTAATTTATAAAGTTCAATTTGTGAAAGGTCATCTTGTAAATGACCAATAATAACAGAATAATGCTGAACATAAGCTGGTAACATGTTTTTTTAATGTTGGTATTCTGAACAGGATTAACTAACGTGCTAAATACACGAGAACACTTAGAAGGGTACATATGGATTTTAGACTGCTAAGATAAGCCTATGAACGACGACCTTCAATTTTTGATGTCATAAGTGAGTGGAAAACAGGAACTAAGATTATTCCATAGTTTAGACGCCGTGTAAAAGAACGTGGACTGCGCCCATTTGGTACGACAAATTGAAATTTCTTTTGCATATGATGTGAATGAGTGAATCGAGTATTCCTAGCAAAGAGGGCCCTAGAATAAGATAATGCAACAGTACAATAGCCGTTGTAATATCGGTCGCACAAAGACTGCCCACTTACTGAATTTTGGTACGGTAGTATTTAATTGACCGTGATTGATGAAATTGCAAATAACTCGTAAACCGTTCACTTTATCAACTTCAACCAAGAGGACCAAATTTACAGAAAGTTGAATAACGGACCCAAAAAAGTCACCAAAATACCTGAAAAATTACACACAAAGAAGTTAGAATAGAAAGTATACAGGAACAGTGTGAAAACTAATACTTCCAGTCCATTCATAGATAATCAAACCAGAAAAATCTTCGTCAATAAAGAAATAATTTTCATTGCGGATAGTATTTTGAAATTCCTAAAGGTTTTCGAGTTATTTGCGAAAAACGATTTTCAAAATTCAACTTTGAGGGCCTGTCACTTTGTAGCCACACATTTTAGAGAAAAATTTTATCTGACTTTTCGTCTTCAATTTATGTGTAGAATATACAGTTGAAGCATGAGTACGTTTTTGTTGTGTGTGTGTGTTATATATATATATATATATATATATATATATATATATATATATATATATATATATATATATATATATATATATATATTTACAGGGTGATTTATAGTAGGTGTACAAAAGTTTGACATCGTATTCGGGAAGTCATTTTAAATAATACTAGTGCCATCTCCGTAGTTTTTATCATTTACTGTATTTTAAGTCCGTAACCTATATCCAGAACAGTTTCAACATTTTGTGTTCAAGTTGAAAATTCGATTCTTCTAATAGCACGAATGTTTTAGAAACAATATAATTCCACATTTTTTTATCATAAATATGTTTCTCAACGCGTTTCATTATCAAAAAAAAAATATGTATATATATATATATATATATATATATATATATATATATATATATATATATATAACAAGCATTTATGGTAACATCTACGCTTCTAAAACAATTAATTTGTCTTTTTTATTACATAATTTTAATTTTATTTTGTGAAGTCATAAGCTGATTATTTATACTAGTAAATATTAATGAGATATATATTTATTTACTATTGGTTCTGTATTAACTGGGTAAACGTTTTTGATAGATAATTTGTATTCTTGTTTTTTGACTATAGCGTCGATTATATTTGAAACGTAACCATTTGCTTGTGCAATTTATTTTTAATTGATATTTCTTTATTGAAATTTGTTTGGTTTAATGGTAATGACATTGCTCTTTAATGGTGACACGAATAGTTTGGAATTGTTATGTCTGTATGTTTACCGACGTAGTTGGACCTGTGGTAACACAATCTATTTGGCATTCGGGAGGTAACGGGTTCGGTCCCGCTTACCATTTACCTTGTATAAATATTTTTTGAAGGGTTTTCCTCATACACATATAGCGGCATGATGACTGCGTATACGCACATTATATGCGGCTATTCAAGCGAATGCTTTTGTAGTATCTTTCCCCTCAAAACCATAATTCCATTTCTTCGGATCCTATCCTGACCGCACCCATCTTTAATTCCACCATTGCGAATGGAACACATTTCTTTTTCTTTTTCCTGTATGTGTATGGAGAATTGAAATTTGTTGTGTGTATTACCTTTTATGATTAAATCTAGAAAATTGTCTCTATTTTTTTTTTCTTTGCCTAGTGTAAATTTTATGTTAAGAATTAAACTGTTAATATCAATTAATTAATAAAATCTGGATGAACTATAAAGGCATGCTAAAATATCATCAACCAAATTAATTATCTGTAAAGATTTAGCTAAAGTTGCCCGTTTTTTTTGTTATTCTATGTGAAGTAATTTTGATTAACCCAGAGATCAAATAATTGAATTATCTCCATTCATGTAACGGGTTTCTCGAACAATTTTGCTATACCTTTTGCATAAGGTTTTTTGTCTAGCTCCTCAAATAAAGTGACGGGGAAGTGCTAACTCTCTTTTAAAATAAAATTTGATAATTTAAGGAATTTTAACAAACTTAGAAGAACGTTTTATTGCTCTCTAATCTGTGATATAAACTATGCCTTTATAGTTATCAGTATGGTTAATAGATGGAACGTGTTGCGGTTTGAGATGAAAATGTCAGACAGCTGGAAACTGCTTTACGTGCAAATAGGCATAAGATAGAGAATTTCCTCAGATGTTTACTTACAGCATTGGAACTGTTCATTGCCTAATTCAGAGTCGTGATTATCACATAGTTGCGTCTCAGAGGATTCCGGGATTACTTATTAATGAACAGATGAATTTGCGTGGAAGTATTCACAATCATCGAAGCCTAAAAAATTTCGGTGTCAACCTTCGGCAGGAAAAATAATGGTAACCGTATATTTTTCATTACGAGGAATGGTGTCGGTGAATTTTAAAGAACCTGGTGTTAACATCAGATCACAAGTGGTATCATTCTTTTGCATGAGAATGCTCGACACCACTTCGCTCAGACGGTATAAGATCTGCTTAGGTGCATGAGATTCCATACAGTCCCGATTTGTCTCCGTGTGATTTGCATGTATTTGGCCCATTAAAACACTCTCGAAAAAGGCGTCGGATAAATTCGGACGGATAGATAGAAATTTCGGTTAGGGAATGGTTCCATCAACAATCGAAAACATTTGTTTCAGTGCGGTATTTATAGATTAATTAAACAATACGACTCATGTTTTAATGTTAATGAAGATTTCTTTCAGATTTGTTGAACGTGTTTTTGTTGAACAACCGTAGTAGATGAGGTTTATGGTCAAAGCAGCCTTACTGCAACGTGTTAACTTAATCGTGTTTGATTACACAAATTTTTTTCACAATGCCAATATCAAACGCAAAATTATTTCATATGCTGCAGTGTTTTTTGAATGCATGCAGAATGCAACTGTTGCTACAAGGATTAGATACACTTGCAATTGTTTTTCAACCATTACAATTTTGTAAATATTTTTGGTTTAAAAAAATGGTAGAGATGTGAGGCTCGCTTTTTAAAATGTTTGAGAGAAATTCATTCATTAAATCACCCTTTCAATACTATGGTTAATAAATTATATTGAAAACTAAAAAGAAACGGTTTAAGTGGCAGATTAAACAAGAAATCTTTCCAAAGATCGAGTTTATTAAAATCCTTTATTGCTAAATGAAATTGTCCATTAACCCAGTTACTCCTGACGTCCTACAGGTAGGTTTTATCACGCGGGGGCGTTATTTGACGTTATTCGTTCGTTTTGCTGTACCGTCAAGTGATTTTAAAGTGTTGGAAAATGGCAGAATATAACGTAAATTTTTTTATTATGGTAAAGTTTTAGATTCTGATTTTTATATCAAACAAAAGTAAACTGGTCAATGTTTGAAGCTAACATGTTTATAACCTCAAAATTCATGCTCGATGTAGACTTTTTTCAAACTAAATTTCATGGTCCTGCATATAGTACGTTAGGAAACTACACTACTTGCCTTTTGTAAAAATGTTGAATATATATATTTTTAATTTTACAGAGGCTTTACATTACATGAAGCACTTTCTATGATTGAAAGAATGAACCGAACGTTTAATGCCATGCGCTGAGACTGACGGATTCAGTGATGAGGATCAAATGTCGCCAGATAATTTACCATCCAGACAGTTACGAGCCAACGCCTGAAGTCTGCGTATCAAAGATCTAACGAGACAGCTTCGATGATGAAGACGATTTACCCTTGGTAAATTTTTGTCAAGCGCCCAGATAATTTAGCGGGTATATCAGATGGTTACCTGGTGATGCCATAACGCCGATGAGCCTCATTCTGCATCAAAGGGTCTCACGAAAATAATGGAAGCTTCAAGCAAGTGATGAAAGTCTGAATTTACCCTTTTACAAATTCTTTGATGACGAAGTATTTGAGTTATTGGTTCAGCAATCGAATAATTGAAAACAAATAAAATCGGGAATATCAATTACAGTGACCTGAGTGATTTGTTGGAATTTTGATTCTCAGTGGATGTGCCTCATTACTGAAGAAGGTTATACTGGAAAAGATTTGGATACTTCAACAAGCCACTTGTTGCAGGCTTCCAGAGATCGCTTTGATGACATATTGAAGTATTTGATATGGCTGACAATGATCGGTTAGACAAGCATAAATTTGCGAAAGTTAGGCCATTATTCGATTTGCTGAATAAGCGTTTTTGAAATTTGCCAATCGTTGAAGAGATCAATTACAGTGACAGGATGAAGCCATGGTGCCTTGAATTTTGATTCTCAGTGGATAGTGCAAACAATTTACCTAAAGAAAACCGCTTAGTTGGGGCTACAAATTTTGGGTTGGTACTACGCGCAGTGGATACATAAATTGGTTTGAACCTTACCAAGGCGCATCCACAAATATCCCTGAATATAAAGAATTTGGAGTAGGAGCAGGTGTGGTGCTTTCTTACGTTGATGCGCTGAGAAGCAAATGGGAAAACGAAAAATTTGGAGCAGCTATCCGCACGAAATATTAGTGGAACAGGTGCAATACGGAGTAATAGGATACCGAGGAACCCTTTGAAAACATCCAACGAGTTGAAAAAAACGCCAAGAGGTACTCATGACAGCCGTATAGACAAAGACAAAGGGTTGATGATTCTAAGTTGGAATGACAACAGCGTTGTATGTTTGTGTTCCAATGCAGTTGGTGTAAATCCTATCCGTCAGGCAAAGAGATATTCTCAAAAAGAGAAAAAGAATATTACAATACCACAACCCCATATGGTGCAACAGTACAATATGAATATGGGAGGTGTAGACAGATCCGACCAAAATATTAGTCTATATAGATCTGGGATTAGAGGAAAAAAGTGGTATTTTCCAAACTTTTCCCATTGCATCGATATGTCCTGGCAGATACATAAATATCAAGGAGGTTCCATGGACCATTTGACGTTTTGCAGATCTATTGCAAAATCAATGCTGCAAACCAATTGCAAAAATTCGAGGGATTATTCAACCGGAAGACCGAGTCAAAGGGAACTGCGATTCCAGGTTCGACAAACTCGATCATATGGTGGTACCAATCGAAAAACAAATTAAATGTCGTCATTGTCATATAAAAACGACAACAAAATGCAAGAAATGCGATGTTGGTGTTCATGTGCGCTGTTTTGTCGAATACCATACCAAATAGTACCTTAAGCTCCTGACGTCCTACATGTAGGACCGTCTTTTTGGAAACTAGATGTCTAATTTTTCTTTGTTTTTTCTTAAACTTATATTTTGATGATAATTAAACTCATTCTCCAAAAACAAACATTGTAGAATTATTTATTGATGTTCAGGAATAAGTGGGTTAAACAAGTTTGCGCTTTCTCACTCACTTTTACTACAAAGATTTTTTAAAATTGTGTAACATTAACCGTTTCTGACATGAGGCCGGCGTCCTCCATTAATGGCTTCCCCAGTACCTTTCTGACAGCCAAATGAATGTTTTCAGAAAATATTTATTTTGAACATTCACGCGGTGGTTATGTTGTATCCAAATTAATTATTAAATTAAAATATTCAAAATTCGTTAATTTCAGTGGGTTTGATGATAGCTCTTAGGTGTCAGTGAAAAACGGAACCAAAATTGTAGTATGTATTGTCGCCTTTTCTTTTAATTATGTATAAACGTTTAAATCTACTTTGACCTGTAGGCCTTGTCGAAAGGAACTATGTTATTATCACATTAGTCGTATAATTGTCAACCTATATCATATTTTCTTGTTATTTTAGGAAAGTGTTAACTAATATTTTGTTAATTTAATTTACTGCTGTGTATATATTACATCTAGGCTATATTTTTGTCCTTTTCATGTCGAAGTCGTAAATTCCGAAGGTACCCGGGAATCTAATCAAATTTCTTGTAAAACTGTTCCATCGAAAAACGGGCGTAATGAAACTGGTCACATTGCATCCTATCGTTTCAGGTAACAATTATATACACTGTGTCCGTAAAGTATGGAACAAATTAATTTTTAGCTAAACAAGTATTTTTGATAATATTGTTAATTTAACTAATAAAGAATGTTATGCGTACTTTATGAGCACACACAAAACTATTGTATTTTTGTCCACCCTGTACCAATTGGAATCAACATGTGATACATTTTTGGAATCAGCTCAGTTAGAGCAATCCGAAAATTGAAACAAAATGGGGGTGTTCCATTTAAAAAAGAAATGGCGGTGACGTCATTACTCAAAAGTAATTCACCATGTATATTAGATTATTATTTTAAAATACGGTAAATTAAAATCAAAAATCGTCGTGTTTCAGGATTATTTCTTAAAATGGTTTGTTTAGCTAAAAATTAATTTGTTCCATACTTTACGGACACAGTGTATGTACGAAAGTGGCCACAACAACTCAAGAAATTTTATACGAAAATTATAAGTTTACTGTAACCTAATAAAATGTAGGTAGTTTCTTGAACCTGTGACCAGAGTCGTACTCCAAAATCTGTGACGAGATTCGAATCGCCCCGAAAAATATGACGTTGTATTTCTCTCTCTTTATAATCAAAAAGATACTCTGTTATCATTTTTCTTTCAACAAAAAGGAAAAACTTTTTAGAACGTACATAATGTAAAACGTTCCATGATTTTCGTGCATAATTTAGAAAGCATTGACAGTGATTTAAGGCTCGATGCCTTTTAGAAACATAATAAATGTAAGGAAAAGAACATCAATAACCTGCGAACAGTTTTTCATTGAACGATGTTTGTATAACCTTGATGGAATTTATTAGTTTTGCACCTCTGGCAAGGTATTAAACAACGACAGACCCCGTAAACCATTTTTGCACATTTCCTTAAATAATAACTCACACGCCCTTAATGTCAAAATCATGATACATCCATCACTCACGCCATTATTAGTAAGTATGTAATAATTCACGATTAATGCGTGAGTGCGAAAAACACATTATCAATCTTAACGCTGTAATTAAATTGCTCTACCATGAATTAGTGTGTTTTAAATAAAAAACAACTATATAAGTACGTTACAATATACATTCGGCCCTAACAGAGAATGCGTGCATTAAGTAATTCAATTCCCTTATTGTAACAATGAAACCGAGCAATTACTACATTGTGAAAATGTGGAAGGAAATTCCGATTTTCTGGTTCACTTTGAAATAGTTTCTAGGTCATTTATATGGAGATGAGGAATTCTCAACACTTATCAAATGCTATTTATAGTTACGTTACAAATTAATTGTTAATGACATTTACTACAGATAATTAAATTTAAATGTTTTCTAGTGGAACTGGTTAAAATTATAATGAAATTTGTCATCATGGTAAACATGTAATAAACAAATAATGCATCTGTTCAAAATTTCTCAGTTGCTCTAAATTCATCTGAAAAGGATTTATTGTCATACTTCCGATGCGTTTGCATTTTTTCTTAATAGTAATTAATGCATTTATTGGTATGTTTGTAGAAATGATCACTGATGGACAAGTAGTAAAGTGGTCTACTTTCAAGTGAAATTTTTTTACGCAACGTTTTACAATTAAACTATGTTTGCATTCTTTAGGAATAAAATATAATTTTCATATAGTTTCCCATGTACTTTAATCCATCTTAAAAATGGCAAATTTTGAACTTCAATATCTCAAAAAAGGCTATATTTAACAAACAAATTTTATTAACAGTATAATTTTACATTTGAAGGTCTTTGTGAATAAAAATTGGAAACTATGCGCTATGTACGAATAGACTACAAAAATAACTTAACTTTATGAATCAAAATGTAATGAATATACATTTCATAATCTGAAAGATTTTTGTTGGAAATTGAAATATAGGGACGAAATGGGAAATCGTACCCCACTTGCCGATCGCTTTTTTGCACTATACTATAAAGTTCTGTTTAGATTAATATTTAGATGCAATTTATGTTTATACCATTTGAGCTTCAGTCGATAAAGTCGTTTTTTTTTGTAGAAAATGACCTCGCTCGAACTGAAATTATGTAGAGAACGTTATACGTATTACGTAATACGAGGGCCACTATTTATATTTCGAACCTAATAATGAAAAAACAGTAATTGGTCATTGAAAATTGCTTTATTGTTTTTCGAAATATTCTCCTTTATGATCAATACACTTTTGCATTCGTTCGAACTATTTGTCATAGTATTTTTTCCAATCTTATTGAGACATATCCATAATATGGTTTTTGAACCATCAACGGCTTCTTCCTCCGACGAAAATCGTTGTCCACTTAATTTATTCTTGACATCCGGGAACAAGAAGAAGTCATTTGGTGCCAAATCAGGACTGTACGGCGGATGACCCATCGATTCGATATTTTGAGTGTTCAAGTAATCGGTTGTTAGGCGAGATGTGTGAGAGCTCGCATTGTCGTACTGAAGAACGATCCGACGGCGCTTGTTTGTTTTCCGCATTTCACCGAAATGATTGTTTACCATTCAGAATTGACCGTTCTACATTCCTCTAAAGGCACAGTTGCCACATGACCAGTTTTTCCGAAAAAAACTGGCGACCATTTGTTGCGATGTGCGACTGCCGTTTATGTTCCGGCTCGTATCCATATATCCATGTTTCGTCACCTATTACAATCTTATATATGTCTTTTGAAGCACCGTCATTGTATTTCTTGAGCATTTGTGTGGACCATTCGATGCGAGCATCTTTTTGAGATTTCGTCAAATTGTGTGGGATCCAACGAGAACAAACCTTTGCTGGTGGAACTAATGCCTAAGGTTCCCTCAATTTCACAGTATGTCGATGGCGATCTTGCATTATTAGTTTTTGCACAGCATCAATGTTTTCTTGAATAACAACTGATTTTGGACGACCTTCGCGAATTTCGTCAGTGAGCGAAAGGCGGCCACGATTAAAATCGTTATACCAGCGATTCACAGTGGCAAAGGATGGAGCTTCGTCGCCAAATGTGGAAGTAAGTTGATCGATGCACATCCACGTCGGAAATATTAATAAATCATCGCACGAAAATTTTCACGACTTAATTCCATTTCTTTGCTGACACGCAATCTTCAAGTAACCGTAAACAACACAAATTCCGCTATTGACAAAAAGTTTGAAGTATGTTATTGTCAACAATGTCAGACGTTTCTATGAATACATAAAACGGCGCCTAACTGCAATTAGTGTTGCCAAGGCTCAAAATATAAATAGTGGACGTCGTACATAATAATAGCGTATGTAATATTTTGTAAATTAAGACATACAAACGATCATTTCTAGGAAATACTATTATTGGAAATTAAATAAAATATACATTGATTTTAATAATACATCTGGAAATTTAGAATTGAGATTAAAAAGTTACCCACATTAAGCTGGACCCCCAACATCGCGAAAATGATTGACAAGTATTGAAAAATGTAATGCTATTTTGTGCCAATTTTTTCGAGCACATCAAATATTGTTGCTCAAACTGTTTAACAAGCGATCCTCCCCAGTGGGGAGTCGTCTTAACGTTAAGTTAGTGCCCCGCCAGAAGAAAATCTAGAGCAAAACAAGTACATCAGAATTTCTTGCTCTAAGATAACGTGAAAACGTTTTGAAAAAGAGGCCTTTGGTTAAAAATTATAACTAGGTACACATTAACACCATAGAGCGGCGTCTGTAGCTCAACCGCAACCCACAGACGACATTTACTGGATATGGTTCGAAATTGAATAGTACTGATTTAACATATTTACGCATAATATAAGGACATTCAAATTTGTTCGTTTGAAAAAATATAAAATCGATTATAAAAATACAAACTTTACGATCATGACTCATAATTAAGATAGTTATCTTTCGTGAATTTTCAATAATCTTTTATACAAATTTTAACGTTTCGATAACAATTACAGTTATCGTCCACAGTAAATGCTTTTAAAAATTTAATTAAGATGTCAAACACATGAAATCTGAATAGGCAAGTATAAAAGCCTCCTATAATAGTTAGTGAATCTAATCTTATTTTAGTGCAGATTAGCTAGTAATAGATTAAATATTATATTAAACCACCTTAAACATGACAAATCAGAATACCCTCTACTCGACAAAGGTTAACAGCAAAATTGAGGATATATACTAAAACCATTATCGCCTTTGGACGTATTTGACATTCCGACACTTCATTGTTATCCAGACTACGAATCCAATAATATACTCACAAGATTCATGAAAATGCAAACTTGTACGATTATCACGTATATTTAAGATACATACGTCTTGGGTATGAAATCGTGTGTTTTTTTAATTTTTGTAAAATTAATATACGAAATTTAAAAACGCAAATATAAGCCTGCTATAATAGTTCGGGAGCGTAATCGGGTGACCCATTAGTGTGTGGAAGTGCAATAACTTACTTAGGATCAAAAATACAAACAAATGTTTTAAATAAAAGTTATGTTTGCGCTGATACACATTTCTAAAATATTTTGAGATATACAGGGTGTTCAGCCTAAGCGAGACAACATGAAGTTAACTTTTTTTAATAGTACACCCTGTATATTTGTTTACCGGATGGTAAACAAATATACAGCGTGAAATTCTGCATCTAGCCTTATCTTTTCTTTTCCCATATATTGCGACGTTGCCAAGCTGGAGCGAAAAATATGAAGATTTGACGAAAATTGGTGCACTATAAATGCTGCAAAATAAACGTTCTCAGTGATAAGCAACTAAACTTAATTGGTAGGTACGAAGGTAAAGGATGGCTGAAATATCTGAACATAGTAGAAGTTTCGTTCGGGGTTCGGGATGTTTTTTGGATAAGCATTAATTCAGTAGATTTCAATTAGCAAAAACTTCATTTTTTTAAATAGAACACCCAATATATTATTTTACCAACTTATAAAACTATTTTACCGCTTCGAATTATGTCTGTATAATGTACTCTCTAAAATTTATTGTTTTTAAGAAAACTGCATTTTTAGTTTATGATTTAAAAATATTCATGTTTTTAACAAGCAAGCTCTGAATATGACGTTTAGAATACTTCTACTGTCTATAATTTTTTGTGACAAAATCAAACTAGTAATTTTTTACCTTTAAAAACTGTCATAAAATAAACACAGAACTTAATTAAGCAAAAATAACTTACCAATGAATGAAATGAAAATATCCATAGTTTTAACAAGTCACCTGTGAATTTGACGTTTGCGCAAGTCAGAGTGATTTGTTAATATCTAGACGTGTTGTAAATGTGTAGCTATTAAGAACGAGAAAGCAATTAAAATCATGAATTTTCCGATAGAAGAATTGACAGATATGATTTTTGTACTGTTTACTCGCACAAAGCATTTATCAACAGAAATTTCCAGATAGAAGACAGCCAAGAAAAGAGACATTGGAAAATGTGCTTCAACGATTTACCAGAACTGGCAGTGTAACTTACGAAAAAAGCGAAAGGTTGAAGACTGCAATAACAAAGGACAACGAGATGACCGTAATGTTAAAAGTTACGGAATATCCTCATATCTCGACACGGGAAATAACAAAACAAACCGACATAAGTCGTACTGTCGTCCAAAAAATTCTGTCTAAGTATAAAATGCATCCTTACCATATACAGCGAATACAGGAACTATTGGATGATGATTATGAAAAGCGATTAACCTTCTGTGAGTGGGCTCAACAGCAAATTGAGCAAAACAGAGATTTTTTCAATTTTGTATTATTTGCCGATGAAGCAACTTTTCATAAAAATGGGTTTGTTAATAGACCCATTTTCCATTATTATGCAACAGATCAACCGCATTGTATACGGACTATCAATCAAACAAGGTGGTCATTAAATGTATGGGGTGGAATAATTGGGAATCATGTCTATCGTTTTTAGTTCTTTCTTATTTGTTGTTTAATTTGTTTATTTTGAGTTTTGTAGATACCCTATTTATTTTATTACATTTTTTAATGGTAGAAAATTACTGGTTTGATTTTGTCACAAAAAATTATCGAAAGTAGAAGTATTTTAAACGTTCAGAGCTTGCTTGTTAAAAACATGAATATTTTTAAATTATAAACTAAAAATGCAATTTTCTTAAAAACAATAAATTTTAGAGAGTACATTATACAGACATAATTCGAAGGGATAAAATAGTTTTACAAGATGGTAAAATAATATGCTGGGTGTTCCATTTAAAAAAATGAAGTTTTTGCTAATTGAAATCTCCTGAATTAATGCTTATCCAAAAAACACCCCGAACCCCAAAAGAAACTTCTACTATGTTCAGACATTTCAGCCATCCTTTACCTTCGTACCTACCAAATAAGTTTAGTTTCTTATCACTGATAACGTTTATTTGGCAGCATTTATAGTGCACCAATTTTCGTCAAATCTGCATATTTTTCACTCCAGCTTGGCAACGTCGCAATTTATGAGAAAAGAAACGATAGGGCTAGATGCAGAATTTTACGCTGAATTCGATGGTACACAAATATACAGGGTTTCCTATTAAAAAAAAGTAAACTTCATGTTGTCTCGCATAGGTTGAACACCCTGTATATCTCAAAATATTTTGGAAATGTGTATCTGCGCAAACATAACAACTTTTATTTAAAACATTTGTTTGTATTTTTGATCCTAAGTAAGTTATTGCACATCCACCCACTAATGGGCCACCCTGTATGAAAAAGCCAGCTACGGGATCTAATTTTATTTTAGTAAAGATTAGTTAGATCTTTAATAGATTAAATATTATTAATAAACTACCTTGAAAATGACATCATAACGCTCTCTAACGGAAGAAGGCTAACAATGGAAAATGTCATAATCAAATAAATAAATTTAATAAAATTTAATCAAATGTAATGTAAGTCCATAGTTGTGTATGCACAATTAAAAACTTGACACACCAATTAAATATCTAGTTAAATCATAACAACTCTTAACAAAGAAATAATTTTCCGTTACTATTTGGGAACTGTAATCGTCATTGTCTTAATTTTAACTATATATGCACTGCGCTCTGTGATAATTTAACATACTTAATTTACTTCGAGATCTAGAAAAGACACAATAACTAAAATTAAGACCAAGCATTCTGCCTTTGTTTAATTACAAGATGCCAAAACAAAACAATCGGAGATTTTCTTCCTACCTATTTAAGTTATTTGGATATTTACATATTTCATGTTATGTTATGATTTAAATTATTTAGCGGATGGTCAGTTACGGCAGACTTCTGTGTTTAATTTAATCTAAAAGATCTTATAAGTTCTTTAGGTGTAGTGTGAAAGCTACTAATACACACACATCAGAAGCTAATAGTGCATTTGAAGCATATTTAGGTGTCCTTAAATCTTCTTTAATTGTCTTGTAGGTTTGAGAATAGTTCTAATACCATGGTTAATTAATTATTCGTAACGTTATTTATGACAGGAAGAAAAGCTCTAGCAACATTAAGTAGTATTAAATACCCAAAACATAAGTATTTTAATTAAAAAATCGATTCTTTGCCATGACAAACCTGTTGTGGTGAGCAAACTTCACAGTTTACGTTAACTAAAAAAAATGTTGTGTTTATGTTTAGCTTCTAAAATGCTCCTCAGGCAATGTACTTTCCATATGTATCAAAGAGCGAATTTGTTGCTTGTTTAAATAATTAAAAATCGATACTTTGTCATTACCGACATCTGCGACGTGCTCTTATGCGGTATATGGAAACTAAAAGAAATTGTTGCCCTTATGTTTTAGCTAATAAAATGTTCTTCAGACAATGTATTTTCGATACCTATCAAACACCATTTTTTTTTCCTGTTAATTAAACTTCCTGGAAATAATTTAAGCTCTAGTGATATAAAATTTGATTTTTCATAAAATTGTGTTACCGGTGAATTTATTAACTACATTAACATGAAAGTTTTGGGAATTATTTTCATTGAGCAGTTTATAACAGATTTTTAAAATTTTTAATTATTTCTGGTTAGTTAATTCTTATAAGATATGTATAGAGACTTATCTTATTTTCTTTTTTTTTTTTTAAGCAAGAGTATAAGAATTGAAAATATATGGATGAAATATATTGCTAACTTCACATCAGTATTTTACATTATTTAGGACAAGCAACAAATTTCAGTATATTACCTGAGAAACATTTTATTACCTAAACCTTAAGAGCAACAATGAATTTATTTAATTAGGCGGTGTAGGAGCGATAACTGTAATTGTTACTGAAATATTTAAATTTGCATAAAAGCTAAACAAAAAATACACGATTTAATATCCAAAAATAAGTATTTTAATTATGTGTTTAAATTTTCATATTTTTGTAACTAAAAGATAGGAGCAACAAATTTTTATAATAACTTAGTCCGCATAAGAGCACGGTGTAGAAGGTCCGTGTGGACAAACTATTGATTTCTAATTACCTAGAACAAGTAACAAAGTCGATCTCCGATACGAATCAAAGATTATTGGCATTACACCAACTACAATTAGCACTAGAGTATTTTCACTGGGTCGCGTATTCTTTTGCAGTTGTCTGTATTGCGCCTTTTAACGCCTACGTTTTGTTTGTGTTTAAAAAAAACATTATTACGTCATTTACTATTAATTTGTTTTATTTTTGACTTACTGCCTTAATTTTTTATCATGTAAACATTTTCTATGTTACATTTGAGTAAATAACAATATTTTTTTTAGTTAAAACATATAAAAGCGCGTAGCTAGGGTCTGCGAGAACAAAGTATCGATTTTTAATTATTTAGGGCGAGCAACAAATGCACTTTTGTTTGATATGTATCGAAAGTACCTGAGGAAATTTTTTAGCTAAACTACAAGAGCTACTTATTTTGTAGTTTATTTAGGCCGTATAAGAGGCACAGCCAGAGTCCCTGAGAACAAAGTGTTTAGGACGAAAAATTTTTAGGAACAACAAATTGTTTAATGTATAAGAGAGCAGCGCAGAATGTCCATGATGATAAAGTGTCGATGTTTAATTACGTGGGACTAACTGAAACCAATTCATAATAGCAAAATTTTTATTTATCTTACACCGTATAAGAGCGCGTCGCAGAGAGTCTGCGTAAACAATTCATGGGTTTTTAATTATTTAGGATGAACAAATTCAGTCTCATATCTATCGAAAGTACGCTGCCTTATGAACGTTTTAGTAGGTACACCTTAAGAGGAACAAATTTATTTATTTAATTTAGACATATTTTTCTGATATGGGGGGGGTCTAGCTTACCTTTAAGCCCCCCTCCCAATTTGATTGCGATTTCCTGTTAAACGGTTTAAGCGGTAACAAATTAGCAATAATACCTATGGAAAGAGTAACAAATTTATTTATTTAATCTAGACCGTATGTTTTCAGACTTGCTTAGGGCGATAAACTAGCAAAAAATTCGTACTTGTTTTTGCGATTCTTCCACTAAAGTATATTATTTTTGGTGAGGGGAGGGGGATGGTTCTAGCTTAACGGTAAGCCCCTCAATTTGATTGCGATTTCCTGTTAAATGAGTTAAGCAACAAAATTTGGCGTGCAGTAACAAGTTAGCAAGGAAATAGCACAATTATTTTTGCAATAGTGAGGAGGCTTGCTTGATGCGGGTGATTCAATGACAGTAGTGCTTTGTTAACTATGTTTATCCTCGATGCATGAGCAGGTTCATAATATTATTTTCATTATTAGTATACAACGGGTAATATTTTCTGATTAAAAATGTATTGTAATTGTAACATTATGTAAAATATTAGTGTACTAAATATATTTCGAAAACTACTGATAAAGTTGATAGTAAAAGCGGATTAAGAAACCGTTCCACCTAGAGAACTATTCATTCTATTTTAAGGAAGTATTTTCTTTTGATTTATGATATGCCATTTTTGTGCGTGATAACAACCAGTAGCGAGCCGAAATAAAGTTTTATGTACACTTATCAGTAAAGATTTGGCTTTATTACCAAGCCTTCGTTAATCTCTTCAATAAACCTAACATCCTACACTATTTTTGTTATAATCTGCATAATTCTTAAAGTTATAGCTGTATTTTCTTTTATTTTCACGTTTGAAAGTTTTAGTATTAAAATCCAATTTTAGACATCTTTCAGGAAAGATGAAACGCTTAATTACCTTCGGACCTAAAAGGTGCGTTATTTGATGATGGATGATTATTTTGCGACGTAAAGATGTATGGTAGTACCAGCTATTGTTTTATACAAATTTGTATAGAAATAGAAAGAGTATACGAAATATCAGTCACTGTCAACCATCACGAAAAAGACTAAATGTCAGTAGTTTAAACTGAAACGTAAATTTTGTAATAAATATCGCATTACAGTTTGGAACGTAACGACACTATTTTAGATATGACGGACTTTTGCGTAATTTTACTTAATTGTTAGAAATCTTTTTCTTAACAGTAAAAATTTCTATTTATTGTGATCTCTTAAAAGAAAAAGAAACAGTCTATTAAAATAACAGAACTGCAACTGATTAATTAAGTTAACCAAAATAAATAGGATATTTGTATTCTATACCTCTTCTGAAAGTGCATTTAACCAACGGCGTTTTTATAATTTGGCGTCACTTTTATCAACTTTTTGAAAATATGTTATTTGACTTTTGCACTTTTTAAGTTATTGAACGCAGTTTATATTATAAATTCGTCGTTTAACTCGCCCTAGAAAAGCTAGACAAATGCATCTAATGCCAATATTAGATTATTGGCATTACTCCAACCACAATTATCACGAGAATATTTTCACTAGGTTACGTATTCTCATCATCACACATTTTTTGCAGTTGTCTGTAACTGGCGCCTTTTACACCTACGTTTTGTTTGTGTCTAAAATAAGCGTTATTATGTCATTTACTATTTATTTATTTTATTTCTGACCTACTACTTTCATTGTTCTATCGTGTAAACATTGTCATAATGTAATTAAAAATTATTATTAATTTTATTAAATACATAAATAAAAAGTTTACCTTGAGTAGGATTTGAACCTACGGCATGTACTTTGTCATAATTATTTGCAATAGAAGTTTGGCATACTTTGTTTATTGTATTGTTTTAAACTACTTAGGGGTATACCGTAATCAAAAAATTCTAATATTGTGCCAATTTCTTTTTTTGTTTTTAGCATAAAATATGCATAGGCGATTATTGCGTAAAATGTATGGAATGTATTTATTTGCGTCAATCTCATCTGATTTTGCCTCTTTTTCTCCTTTAAGTAAGCTTTTAAAAATAAATGAATTAATGGGAAATCCAATAGTATGTAATAAAACATGTTTCATTAAAGACCATTCTAAATGTTTTTGGCAAATGATCAAATAATTGTTTCTATAAACGTAATTTAGCTGTCAAGTTTAAAAAAAATAGTGTTTAAACTAAACAATGAACATTTTGTAATTTTGAATTTATATTTAAGTGCAAGGGACGACAATGGAACTTGTACTCAAGGCGAAATAAAATAGATATTTTCTTTTTACGCCATCTAGATAATATTAATTATATCAAATAATTTAGACACCCTTATGGAAATGAGATTGAATAAAGTTTTTTTTCGTAGCAGTATTCTAGGCCTACTTAGTACACATTGCAAACAAATTTTCCCAATTTGATAAAAAAATAATAGTTTGCAACGTACGTTTTTATTTCATTTTTTAAAGTTGCAGTTCCTTTGAAATCTAAATATAGAAACAATAACTGAAGTTGACAAAACGCTGTGGTGTAACATGAGTTTTAGGTAGGTGGAAGGCATCCCGGTGCAATTACAGCACCTTTACCATGTGCTCCTTAATATTGGTGCTCCAACTTTCTGAGTTCGGTAAGGGCTACCGGTCACTTTCTCCTTTATTCCATTATGTACTCGCCAACACGCACTAACCAAACGTGGTGTTTTAACGGCTAAACCCTTAAAATGGCGAGTTCTAAAATAGACGCTATACCCCAGGTGAGTAGGGCGAGACGCCCAAGGATTCTGGAGGGGGGGGGGACAAAAATTCGTTAATGTCAAAATCAAGACTAAGAAGAGCAAGATTTGCCAGGAATAAAATTCTGCCCCATTCGGATGCCCGGGAGGCAACATTCGGATTCATTACTGCAACATACGTGGTATCCGGTCTAATCTTAATGCTGTTCACCAACACCTTGAACAAGTGCAACCGGACATTCTGTTTCTATCAGAAACACAAGTCTCCCCTGGAAGCACTGATTCACCTGACCTGCAATTTCCCAGATACAACCTCCATACTAACTTTCGCCTTAAACGCGGAGTATATGCGTATACCAAGGACAACGTAGGTTGTAAGAGGATGTCCACTTTGGAAAACAACAAATTTGACGCAGTTTGGTTCAAACATTCTGGTCCCTAGTTTGTGAAATTCTACTGTTGTTTGTATAGGTCTCCCAATGATAATAACTTCCAAAATATTTTTGATTACCTTAGTCTGAAAATAATCTACCTGTTATCACAGTGATACATTTCTAAAACACATAATCGTGTAGGTCATGCCCGTTCTCAACCCTGGTTTAATAGGGCTTGCACTGATGTATTATCGCAAAAGCATAAACTCTATACCAAATGGAAATCAAATAGATATATCGAAAATCATGCTGACTATATTGACGTGAGGAATAGTTGCAAAAGTATCATCACCAAGGCCAAAAAGATGTTTGAAGAACGTAAATGCAAAGAATTAGTCTCATGTCCTTTGGGTGGTCGTAAATTTTGGTCATTAGCTAAATCTTCCTTTCCTCCAATGACGTTTCGCTCATCGTGGAAGTTGGCAAATGTTCAAGCTATTCCTAAAAGGGTGACAAAATCTATCCCTCAAACTATCGAGCAATAGCTATCACTTCCATTCTGTCGAAAATTATGGCGAAAGCGATCCACCACCAACTACTTTCGTTCCTCGAGCTCAATAAACTCCTAAACGACCACCAGTATGGATTCAGACAGAGCCGTTCAACGGGTGATCTTCTTTCATATATCACCCAACTTTGGAAACGGTGAAACAGTCGTAGTAGCTTTAGATATTTCAAAGGCTTTTGACCAAGTTTGGCACAAGTGCCGACTTCCCAAGCTCACTTCATTCGTCTTATCCGATACGCTCAATTGGATATCCAGCTTTCTTGACAAGACGTATACGCGTTGTCGTCGATGGCTCCTTTTCGATAAAAACTACTATTAACGCGGGAGTACCCCAAGTATCAGTAATAGCTCCCACACTTTTCGTGTTATACATAAATGCCCTCATTTCCTCAACAACTAACCCGATCCATTGCTTTGCAGGCGACAGCATTCTACATTGTAGTATTTCTCATTTTTCCCACAACAATAAGTCTAGTCAGGACGTTAAGGTGAAAATGGCAGCCTGGATCAATAGTAATTTAGAACGTGTCCTTGAATGGGGAAGGAATAATATACTCAAAACAACGCCGACAAAACCCAGTGTTGCCTTGTGTCCGCCAAGGAAAACCGATCATTTTCTGTTGAAAATATGAATGGCTTAGAACTCAAGTTTTCAAACTATATTTCTATGTTAGGGATGTCCGTATCATCGAACTTTTCATGGGTTGACCACCTTTTGTCAGCCAGCAAAACAGCTGTCCGTAAACTGGGCTTTCTATACAGTTCTAAACAGTACTTCACATCGCAACTACTAATTTTACTGTACAAGGCTCAAATACGACTTCATCTGGAATACAATTCCCATCTCTGGGTCAGTGCTCTCCAATACGCAATGATATGGTTAACCGCATCCAAAAAAGAGGGGCTTATAAATGACCCGTCTCTGACTTCTGACCTACCGTCTCTTGAGCATAGAAGAATAGTTTCGGTTCTTTCCCTCTTCTATGTCTATTACCATGGCAAGTGTGCCTCCAAAATACACTCCTGAATACCTTCGCAGACCATTTTCGCTAGGAACACTCGGTTTGCCCATTAACACCATAATTATGCACTCAAAATTCCATCGTGCCACACTAAATGCGCGCAATCTACATTTTTCTACAGGGCGACCAAATTCTCGAATGCACTACCCTGTTCCTGTTTTCCTTCAAACTTTGACTTAAGTCAATTCATGAACATTTATCGGCAGCCTAACAATATCCTTAAACCCTCTCAGTATTCCTGAGTGCTTTAGCGCATTAGGCAAATCTTAGCCAGTTCGGGAATACTAAAAGTAAAAAAAAAAAACAAAGTATGTATTTAATATGTGTAGATGTACGTATTTTTAGTACAATTGTAGCTTTTTTTTTTTTAATAATTATTAGTTACAATGTAATATCATGCTATGATGACTACTCAGACGAGTTCGTCTTCATTCAATTTATTACAATTGTTATGGTTCGTATAAAAATTAAATGTATGCAATTATTGTACAAAAACAAATTAATCGACTGGGCAAGAGGAGTAAAAAATTTCATAAATTTAGTGCGGCGTGCTTGAGTATGAGCAAATAACAACCTTTTAGTCCATACAAAAAGTTTTAGGCGCCTGAAGATGTACGCGGATTTGACACGTTCAAATCTCTTCGTTGGAACCTATAGCGAATTTAAACTTTTTAGTTCATCAAAAAACTTCCAGGCGCACCTAGAAATTTTCACTTAAAACATTTAAAAAACTTTAAATTATAAAAACATAAAAACTTTAAATTATAAAAACATACACGCGTTGTAATAGGACATTTTCGAATTAAGTTGAATTTAAAATTTGGCGTCAATTTATAGCAATCAGCCTGAAAACATTATTTCTTATTAATTAAATTAAGTTATGTGAGCAAAAAAATATTTTTAAATACATAAAAATAATTATTTTTATAAATGATATTAAAAATCTTGTTGGTTTAGCAATATGGTCTGAAACGAATGAGAATTGAAATAAAAAAGTTGAAAATCTAGAAATATAAGATTCGTGTGAATAAGTGCGATATAGTGAAAATTAATAGAAAAGATGTAAGAGATCGTAACTGACGCTTGCTAATGGCTTGATCGACCGGATACTAATAGAGAACTGGATCACACACCGATAAGCGCTGCCATTTCTTTACAGGTAACAAGGTAAAATGTTTATGTTTACCTAGTTCAAAATCACTACTGAACTAAGTTTATGGAAGCGAACCATATTTAAGTAATACGTAAGTACATTGTTCAACTTAAACAAATCTTCATCGACTAGTGGTGTTGACTATAAATTATGAAATAGCTGCGCGGTACGTTTTTGTTGTTCAGATAGTATCGCTGTTGTTGTGTCAGGCTTTGCTTTAGTGGCAGTAATAGTAAAAAGCTTTAATTGGAAATACCGCGCTGAGGGATCTAAAAATTAATATATCAGATTACGAAGAAAAAAAAGTGAATTTTTACAAATGTCGCTCATAGCGGTGGTGAGAAGTAAAATGAAGGGTTATAATTACACTATGCAGTTTCCACAGTGCTAGTAGAGATCGTCTCAAACCTCATGGGTGATTGCGCAGAAACCAATATTACACCGAATACAAATATATCAACTAACGTGAAAATGTTGGCATTTGTCATTTTGTGGTTTACCTGTTCATATCTATTCTACAACTTCCTACGCTTTTGCTACTTTTATTTGATATATTGTATGTGTGTGGATTGCCTCATTAAGAAACAGTCTTTTCAAGACTCCTTCAAGGTAAAATTGTTATTAGGTGGGTACAAATTGCATTAAAAGTTATCAATTACTAACGAGGTATTTTTAATTCAAATTACAAATTTCGAAGGCAGATTTTTGGTGTAATAAACCAACACATTGTATTTTCTGGCCAAATTCAAGATTTGTAAGTGCTTTTCCATACTAAAAATAATGTTTAAAAAAATTTTGCTTTTTTAACCTCAATTTGGTTAGGAGAATAATTTACAGTTTAGAGACTAAAACTGTTTATGATGAGCGTTTAATGATCTTTTGTTTGTATTTACATGAATGGTTTGATATAGGCAATAATGTATAAATTTTGTTGTCAGGTTGAAAATGAATAATCGAAAGGTAATTCATAGTCAAGGGCGGCAAATTATCTACAATGTTTACCAATTTATGAAAAAAGAAAAAGAAGGAACGATGACAATGCCATTATCTCAATTACAAGAACGTGTTGCTGAAGCTGCAGGTGTGGGTCTAAACACTGTGAGAAGAATTATTAAAGAAGGAAACAGTACACCTGGACCAAGTGACCCTGGCAACAGTAAATTCTCTTCACCACGAAAAACTATCAATAGACCAAGCCCTAAGTCAACGTTAGATGCATGCGATGAAGAGATAATAAGAAAAATCATCTACTCATTTATCAATGCCCAAAAATGTCCTCCAACCATAAATAAGGGTTTACAGGAAGTGACAAGTGCTGGTGTTCTATTCTATGGAAAGAAAACCATTTGTTAAGAAAGCTAGGATTTCGTTGGAAAAAGACAGTATAATAGAAAAGTATCGGTGGAAAACATGGGCATTAGAACTAAAAGAATAGAGTTTCTTCGAAAATTAAATAGAGAGAAGGGGGAAGAAATTTGTGATGAAACTTACTTAACAGTAGCCATACTGTACCGAAAACATGGGACGATGGAAGAAACCGTTGTTTGAAAGCTCCTATTACTGAAGGCCAACAATTAATTATTGTTCATTGTGGAGGGAAAAAGGCTTCATTCCTAATGCTCTTTTAATGTGTAAGTCAGGACAGAAAACAGGTGTCTATCATGATATGAACCACAGAAATTAAATTAAATGAGAAAAAAAAAAGTAATACCAAACTTACCTAATTAATTCAGTTTTTGTGATTGACAATGCATCATATCATAATGTAAGTACAGAAGCTGCACCTACATCAGCTTGGAAAAAAGGTGATATGCAGGCTTGGCTCTCTGAGAGAGGAATAATTTATGAAGCTACTGCATTGAAAGTCGAGCTATATAAGAAAATTAAAGAGTACCAACCACAAAATAAAGTATATATTCTAGACAAGCTACTAGCTGAAAATGGTCATGCTGTCCTTCGTCTCCCCCCGTACCACTCTGAATTAAATCCAATTGAAAAAATATGGGGAAAATCGTATAGCAGCGAGGAATGTGACGTTTAAAATGGAAGATGTTAGGCAATTGACAAACGAAGAATTTGAAAAAATTACAGCTGGGAACTGGAAGAAAGTGTGTGAACATGTAGAACAAGTGGAGAGTGAATATTTTAAAAAAGAAGTGATTGGATGATGTTGCCGAACTGATAATAAATGTTAATAATGACAGTGACGAATCTGATTTCTCATTTTCATCTGATGATGATTTAGATTGTGAACCTTTACAATGACATTAAAACATTTAAATGAATTTTTAAAATTGATTTGTGATTAATCAGAAATCGATGTACTATAGTATATTTGTTAAATAATATTAGTGAAAACAAATTACATGTATGACTGCATAGTTTATTATTATTATAAATGTGTACATTCAACATATTCAGCACAAGTAAGCCACTTACACAATTTTTTCTGTAAGCTTTGACTGTACCCTTTGATAGATCATCACAAATACATTATAATGGAAAAAAGAACTTATTTAACTTAATGCTACATATCACTGTTGCATTGCATTCTAATTTCAAAATAGAAGCTTATTTCAGATTACATATCACTGAATTAGTCCTTTTGTATGGAACCACTCACCAAGTCATTCTATAAAGCAATTAGGAATACATAAAATTTTCCAAAGATTTATATATTACATTTAACTTTTAAGCAACTAAAGATTGTCATTTAGGTAATGCATACACATGCAACGATGTCAATAAACATTAAAGGAAAGTATCGAAACATCTGCTTCTATAGTGTGGTGCATTGTTTTTTAGATCTCAAATGTGCATGCAAATGAGATCAATTCATCTAAAATACAGTAAATTATGAGTAAAGATTTTCATTTATGGCACATACATACACATATAACGACATCACGTAGAATTGAAAGCAACTATCGTAAGGAGTATCGGAACATCTCTTTAAAGTTGATTAATAACCATTATTACCTTTATAGACCACATCATTATTACACCTAAAATATTTCATTACTTCTTAATTAATTGAAATTGGGGCTCATACTTACTGTTGAAGCTCAGATAAAAAAAATGCTGGCTTAATAAACATAACCACAAACTTGGGTTACTCACAGTGTATGTGGCTAGAGAGATACGTGTTATGTAAACAAACATAAAGAAATTTTATTCTAGCCATTCAATAAATTAATTTTTGTATAAAATCAAATGAAAAGTGACATCATGTGTACAGCTGATATTTTTAATATGGAATTTATATTACATCTTCGTCAACTTACGAATTTTCCCGACGCGCACCTCACCACCCATGACATTTTAAACGATCTATACCACTTAATAACTGACATCTCCGCCGCCATAAAAATGTGGTCGCAACAAAGACAGTTAGATACCAATTTAAGAAAAATATTTCAAATCGGAACATCATAAATCAGATTTTGTGGTTAGTAAAATTTATGTTTAAATGTTTAAGGTTGATTTAGTATTATGAATTACTCATCTAAAATATGTCTAAAGGTGTCTACTTTTTGCTACAGTCTGTAAAAATAAAGATTTTCCATTTCGACTTAGCGTTTTATTACACTGAGACATCTCGAATATACAGCCGTTTCTTTCTAACGTTCACAGTCAATAGAAACGTACGCGTTTTGGTCAAAGCGTAAATTACCTACATGAATTAAGAATTACACTGTACGTTTAAACTATTTATCATAAGAACTGTCGAAGTAGAAAGCGATAGACACGCAAACGTAAGCGAAGTTTCAAATGACTCTAGACCGCCCGCTAGAGGTAAACACAATGGAATTATAATCCTATTCCTGAAGTTACCAAACGTTTTGAAGGATTTTGAATGTTTGTGTTCCTTTTGGAAATTATAAAGTTTTTTTGTGTGAATGCAGAGGTTTTATTACTTGATATAATTCATTTATTTTCAAATGTGCAACAACGAAATCATTAATAGGTAATTAAAAAGGAATTGATATGTATAAACCTGTTTCTATTGTTTACTAATAGTGACATTAATTGTACATGCAGAACATAAGGTACATTCCTATAAATAAAACAAAACAAAATTAGAACTAAGAAACACGCATTACATTTCTTGGTTTTAGGAAATGGTTTTTTGAAATGTTCGCGTATAATTTTGTAACGATACTTTAAAATTCCAAATCACAATTATCACTACAATCTTCGTTGACGTTGATAAAACTTATGAGTTGTTAAAATTTTCTCCAGAGATTCACTTTAGGAACTTTTTTTGTTCTTTTAGGGCTTATTTCCCTATAATAAACTGTCATAAAGAAAGCTTACCAAATTATCTTTGAAAAAAATGTCCACTTTTTTCGTTAAAGTTGTGTTTTCAAGATATTCACACAGTACCTTTTTTTTTAAACTGGTTTTTACAAAAATTGGATAGATCCGACATATTTTAGTTATCATTTAATATCAAGTTCCATTTTAAAACTCGTTGCATATTTTTAGCGAATATTTCAAAGAAAAACGGTCGCTTTGTCTGGCCGCCTCTATAATTACTCCTATATGGCTTGTTACCAAATTGTGAATTTTGCACTAAGTTTGTTGCACGTTGAGATATTAAATTTTACAATATTTTTCCAACTTTTCCTACTACTATTACTCGTTTCAATATTGTTCAAAATCTCTCGTTATACTGTTACTTCGTTGGGGTCTTCATCAAATTGCAAGAAAGAAAATTCTTTTTACTTGACTTGCGTCGTTTTTACATACGCACACGCGCACGAACAAACACCATGTTGAAAGTAGTTAGATCGTTTGAATAATGGCTGAACTAAAACTAATCCTTTTTTTAGGACATTAGTCGTTATTTTGGATCGTAAATGCCCAAATCCATTTACTAAATTTCCTGGGAACATAGCCAAACGTATTGCCTCAGTAAGCAAGTTAGCTTTACGGTGTTGATCATCATTTGGAACTAAAAATGTTAAAAAACTATTTATACACCCGTTTTCGTTGGGGAAACGACCAAACCCATTCCCACGAAGGGCAATAACGAAGTTTTATGGTTGGTCATCATTTGAGAATTATGGTAATTTTCTAACAACGGGATTTTTGAGACTAGGAACTGCCCGGGGCGTGATCGAACTGTACGAACCCCGGTCCGACAAGCGGTTGAAGGCAGCCCTGTGCTCGACGGTACGTCACGTTCAGTCTCTTCGGATATCCGACCGATCAAACTCATGGTTGTTCAAAAACTGCGGCGGTACGACTTCACGAGGAGACTCTGGTTCGCAGAAAGGATGTTAGAGTTGCTGAGAGACGATCTGGTTTTGACCATGAGTGACGAGGCCCATTTCCATTTATCGGGGACGGTAAATAAACAAAATTTTCGATATTGGGCAACCAATAATCCACAAGAACTGAATCAGTGAGCTCTGCACACTGAGAGAGTAATAGTATGGTGTGGTGTATCTCGAACTTGCATTATTGGACTTATATTTTTTCGAGAAAACGGACGAACAGTGACTATCAACACAGATCGCTTGTTGTGTGATTATTTTTTGCCAGAGTTAAGAAGATGACGCACTACCTCAACGCCGTTTGGTTTCAGCAGGATGGTGCAACTTACCATACATCAACACCAACAATGGCTTTTTTAAAGCAACATTTTCCTGGACGTCTGATTTCATTGCGTGGGGATGTAGAATGGTCTCCACGTTCACGGGACCTTTCGCCTATTTTTTATGGGGTCACCTAAAGGCTCAAGTTTACGTAGACAAACCACGTACTCTTGAAACACTCGCAGAAGCTATTATGTGACAATTTCAAAGAATTCCATCTCCCATGTTTGAAAGGACTATAGACAATTTCGCCACCCACCTACAAGAATGCCCAGACAAAAATGAACGCCACCTAAGTGATGTAATTTTTCGCAGCAAATTATTTGCTGATACTAAAATGGCAATGTACCACTAGTGTATTAAAATAATAAGTTTTCAAATACAGTCATAAATAAGTGTGTGATAGTTTTTTCAAAAACACCATACCTCCCTGCCAGACCCTGTACAGTATAATTCCACAATTTTTTTTTATAATTATTTGTTTCTCTACGCGTTTCAATAAAACATGTTTCATTATCAAGAGAAAATTTATAAGTAAAATAACAAACAAGTGGTTAGGGTAACAAATCATTAAGGTAAAAAAGCAAATTTGTAAATTATACATCTATATTTAAAATAAAGAGTCTATAAGATCAACCTGTTCGTTCATTAAGGGTACTTTCTGTTTATGTTTATAAATTTTGAAAACATCTAATCGGTCTTTTTTATTACAAAAATGTAAACATTCAATGTTGCTTTGTGATTATGTACTTTTAAATGTTTGGCATAATTTGATTTGTCTGTGTGTTTATATTTGTAACATCTAATGTGCACTTTGTAGCTAATGTATTTGACCAATATAAACAGAGTTACAGAATGTGCAGTTCTTCAAAACGTCCTTACTTGAGTCTTTCGCTTTAAGTAAATTGGTATTAGGATTGAAAGCTACTTTATATTTCTTTTCTTTTATAACATATGAGCTACTTTTTCCGATTTTTTTCCAAAATATGGAATTGATATGTATTTATTTTCAGATAGATTGAAGAACTACATTTTGAAGTCTGGTATTTATAAATTGAACTACATATTTTGTAATTTTGTTTATATTGGTCAAACACTTTGGTATCATATACAAAGAAACATTAGATGTTACAAATATACACACACACAAATCAAATTATGGCAATCATTTGATAGTATCTTATGACTTCATAAAATAACATTAAATTTTTACACTTTTTTAGTAAAAAGGACAAATTAGATGTTTTTGGAAAAATTCGAACTTTATAAACATAAACAGAAAGTACCTTTAATGAACAGGTTTACCATATACAACTACCTTTAACAGATATTTTAAATATAGAATTATAATATAACATCAAGTTTGCTTTTTTACCTTAATGATTTGTTTACTATAACTACTTACTTTTTTGTTATTCTTTTTTATATTCTATTTATATTCTACTTTATATATTTTCTTTTGATAATGACGCATGTTATATTGAATCGCGTAGAGAAATAAATAGTTATAAAACAGAAATTATGGAATTATATTGTATTTAAAACATTAGTGCTATTAAAAAACGGTAAGGCACTTAAATGGAAGTGCTGAAGGCACAGATTTTTGGAGACGTAAAAAACGAGAAGTGATTTCCGACTATATATTCATTTAGATTTTTAGTCACATAATTGTATAATAAACTATTTGAAATAAATCGACTGTAAAGTATTAGGATGGCCTAACACTAATTAGATATTCATTCCAAGAAAATAGTTTTCAGATTGTGTTTCCATGACGAATGTAACCTATTTAGTTCTTTTTTGCACGATAGGATGATTTTAGTTAGCTACCAGGTTTGTTGCAAGATCAGAAGGTTGTTTTTATTGGTGACTTGGATACACAAGTCGGGCAAGTAATTCACTTACCGTGCATGTAGCGCGGTAAGTAAAAATCTAAATATATAATCTCGTAACGAAGTCTTGACTTTTCTGGTATCATTGAAGAGCAACCAATATTCCATGCTTGTTTGATTTCACCATCTACACCGTCGAACTCTAAATCACTAATTTTTATAAGGATTTATTTTTAAATTCACTATTATAAGCAGAGGCAGTTATTGTCAGTAAATAACTTGTGACACCGTGACAACACCTCGAAACGTTACTGTAAAGCCTACTAGTTTGAGAATGTCATTAAATTCCGCATAATAATGAAAACGTCACTCTTTATATTTTCAAGATAATGTATTCAGAAAAAATGCTTCTATCGTGCAAAAAACATTATAAGCATTACGAACATTAAGGGCTTTACCGAGGCGGCGGTAGATTGAGACTTTCAGTCGATGACGTCATGTATGTTAGACGTCATCATTTTGGCGCCATACTACTGTAAACCCCATACACTGTAAAACATAGCAAAAGTAGATTAGATAAACAAAACTACAGTAACCTAAAAAAGTTGTATGGCCGGGGATTCGAACCCGCACCAAATAGCGTTGCAAGTGACTCCGCTTCCACGACACCACCAGCGCTGTAGCAATTTAACATTGAATGTGATATTTAAACCATTTTAAATATTCGTATTCATGTAGATAAGGCATGCGTACAAAAGAGCGATGATATCACATTTCAGCTTGAAAGTCTCAACTTACCGTCTCCTCTTTACCGGTCTCGGACAATATTGGGAACTTCGCTTCGCTCAGTCCCCAAACATTGTCTTTGACCAGTAAAAGGCCCTTACTGTTCTTAATACTTAATATACTATTGTGCCAATGCCATCTCTATGGTTTCTAATATCCTTATTTACCTAGTTTAAATGAAATAATATTTGTTGTTTAAGCGTGAGAATTTTTTGCTCCAATAAAAACTATTATATTTCACTCGATAATGACAAGTAAAAGTGTGTACAATCACTCTATGCAAATGTCGCTCGCTTAAAACTGAATGATAAACGTTAATAGTGTGTAGCATGTAACATGCAAGTAAGTACAAATAAATTTAACGACGTATAGTACAGAAAAATGCGACTTATAGTCACGTTTACTAAGTTCATAGAAAGTATAACTACTTCCC
Organism: Vesta saturnalis; assembly: GCA_036346205.1. Classification (NCBI taxonomy): domain Eukaryota; kingdom Metazoa; phylum Arthropoda; class Insecta; order Coleoptera; family Lampyridae; genus Vesta; species Vesta saturnalis. The sequence goes on from JARFJB010000754.1 coordinate 1,850,850, forward strand.
CTTTATTTTTACTATATGAGGGCTATGCACTATCGATTCCATGTTTTAGTAACGACGTTATAAAACTACACCAATTGCATTTCACAACTCGATAAAAGAAAAACCCAAAATCTACCAGCTCTATGTTCATTGCCTATTTAATATATATTTATCTTCTGAAGGAGTTTAAAGGTTAAATGAAGTCTTCCGTGATATGAATAAAGTAAACTTAAGGAGCAGTAACAACAATAATGTTATTGTTGTCTTGGATTATTTTACAATTACTAGCTATCAAGGGTAATATAATAAGTGTGATTCAGGATCTTCAGAGTACAAAGATGTTTTTGTATTTTGATCTTTTCTATGTTTATCTTTAAGGTATTATGAGAAGTTTAAAGTTTCATAAAATATGATATGCATAATTACAAATTTCTGCTTGATTTAAGTCTGTACTTTATTATCCCTAAATGTGTAAAATTATCAAAACATTTCATATACATATATATAATTAATTCTTCATATCGCAAAGGACATTTTAAATCCACCCGAATCAATTTGATTATTAGGGCTTTAACAATCTAGACCACAACAAAAATATATTTATAAAACGTATTGTATGTATTTCAAGGTCGTTTTGCTATTATCAACCGGATTAAAGAAATTTAGACTTAATGAAAAGGTCAGTTAAAATATAATTTAAAGTGACCCTCGCTCTACTTATTATCTTATCAACATTTGTAGTAGTACTACGTTGCATGCATGTGGATGTTGAGTCAATTTTTTTAGCAGACCAAATTACGTCTTGGGAGAACTATTAATAAATTTAAACTGATTGCTGATTGTTACTAATCAAATTTGTTTAGAAATGAAAACGAATAGAAATATTCATCTTTAGATAATAATTAGATACATATATTATTACAAACCAAAATAAATGTAATTTTATCAATTTACATAAATATTTAGATAATCTTTGAACTGTTAATAAATAATTCCATAATTTTTCTTTGTTTAAACTTGAACTTTTTAAGTCATTTTACAGCCCTTCCTGTAGGCGTCGTATATTTTGTCAATTTTTGGTAGGTTAAGTACGTATATGTAAAAATAATGTTTTTCCTTCTTAATTGTCGTTTATAAATTGGTTTTTCATGTCACGAACACTTTCTTATTAAACATGCATTTATTAGATGGTTCTTATGCACATTTACTAACATTCTAAAAATACATAAAATAGCACGTTTTTCAGTGAATTAGTTTGAGCTCAATCAGTAATTGATTACAAAAAGTGTTTTGTACGTGTTCTTAGCTATCAGTAGAAACGCCTACGAACTGGGAAATATGTGCATTTTAATTTTTTGATCGAAAAAATATGGAATTCTCAGCTGGTGAATAAATACTTCACAAATAGGTTAAAAACCAGTCACAGAAGTGTGATTAAAAAAAATTAAATTAAATATTTTCCTTTTGGGGAATACTAGAATATAATAATACGAAAATAGTAGATTATTTTGTAAGACGTGTAAGTTGATTATTATTGAGCTCAAGTTTTGCAGTCGAGGCGACAGCGATGAGCGAAATATTGATCAACTTACACGACGAACGCAATATACTATTTTATCTTCAAGCCTCAAATCTTCGGAGTGATGACTGATTGCAAAGTGTGCGTCATTCTGACAGATTGTTTTTATCTGAAGTTTTCTATCAAAATCACATTGTCCTAGCCCCATTATTAGTTTCAACATTATTAGGTTGAAATGAATAATGGCGCAAGGCGTACGTGATTTGAAATACACAAATAAAAGACAACTCAAACTATCGAAATTGACATTAATAATGACAAGTTTATTAATCTCTTGAAGATAAAATCTTTTATCTTCAAGAGACTAATAAACTCAGATGTCGCCTCGACTGCAAAACTTGAACTTAATAATGATCAACTTACACGTCTTACATAATAATCTACTATTATTAAATTATTTAATTTTTCACGATTTTAATAAAATAAAGAAATTTCTAAACTTATTCTATATTATAATTTATAGAAAGCACCTTTAATTTTTAACTATCCGTAACCGCAAACATATTTTTTTAAATAGCGACAAATATTACACATTTTGTCACATCTATCTAGACAATTAGGAAAACGCTGTAAATTATTACAGTTTGTACATGCAAGCCTCAAATATCAAATTCATTTTTCAATGTAAAATCCCGTAAAAATCATACAGGTTCTAAGTTATAGCGCTTATCAATTTTAAGAACCAGTTTGCCTTTGGACGTCTCGCTGGCTTGTTGTACGTGAACCGGTCAGTCATCATTATTATCCATAATTTACCTGCTGTTGTTATTAGTGGGTTATCAACGGGGCCCCTTCCACCAGAAGTAGCCTGTACTACCAAGTCAAGGTAAGCGCTTTGTTTTTTTCTTAGTTCTGTATGATAACAGATTTGACAATTTTAAAGTAAATAATTTAATACAGTCCACTATTAAAACAATATTTTTTATCTATCTCTTGCACAAACACAGTTATTTCAATAATTATTCGAAATGTCCACCATCTTCCTAAAAAACGGAAAAAGAAACAGGCCGTGTATTTCATTCCCTTCCCAATGGGGAGGGCGGACTGCTTGAACTTTCCAACCTGTACATTACGTATATATGCATGGTGGGATTAAGGATGAGTGTGGGCATTCGTTGTATGCAAGCAGATCAGTGAACATCGCGTTTTCACATTGTTAAAAGTTTAGCCTTGCGCTATGTTGTGCTACCTGCGTCTTTTTCACGATACCAGGTAGAGAGCCACCGTGCCAGCAGCGACGCCCGTACTCTTCGGAGTTGTTACGAGCTCGAGTTTTTCCCTCTACCCGATGACGTCTTGCTGACCGATGAGCAGGTCCAGTTCGTGACCCCGTCCTCCTTCGTGGAAGATAATCATAAGAAGAGCAAGAGGAAAAAAGAGAGAACTCAAGAAAATAGAAGAAGTGATTGCTGCTTCACAGTGACCGCCTGGATGTAGAAGAGATTCTCGCTACCAGGGAGAGTGTGCCGCCAGTAATCCTTCGTGAGCGGGAGAACTGGGTTGCCTTCTCCCGCGAATTAGACCACCGAGGGATCGTCTTCACACGTGTGAAGGCAATCTCCGAGGGATACCGGATCCTGTCTGCCACTGCCAAGGACCGTCACAAGCTAATGCGGTATATGGATAGGGGTTGCCAGAGGGACCCACGTCTCCCGCAGCGGAAGAAGACAGAGGCTCCACCACACGTCCCCCGCAGCGGACCGAAGATCCACCTCAACAGCGACAGGAGAGGACACCGACCCCAGCGGCACCCTCTCTAGTCCGAACCGGCGTTAGTTACGCCAAAGCGACGGCGAGCGGTAGCGAGATGGCTGAAGTAGCGGATGCGGTGAAAGCCGCAGACGTAAAAAGTCCGCTTTACCCGCTTAAGGATTCGACGCTGTTCTCGGCTTCCTCGGAGGCTTAGATATGGCGAAGGTCCTACCTGTCATCCAATGGGTGACATCGGCCTTAGCTTCGGCACAAACTGCGACTGACCTGTGGGGAGTAATCCTCACACACGGTCAGGAGGTGTTTGCCCTTTTCGTGTAAATACCTCCGGAACGACGATGAGTAGGGATGCCGGGATAAGTACAGCTAACACTATCAATACATTAAATTTTACATACTGACACAATCTACCACTCGCTACTCAAAATTCACATCAAACCATCATTTATACAACACATAAAATTCAATTAACAAGCACATAATAATAATACTAATAATTTTTTCTATTCACTACAGGTAACACCCACAAGAAGCTATACCGACGTCCGGGGATCCCGATCCATTTTGGTGCTCCGAGGGACCAGCCCACCTGCTACTAAGGAAACACCCCCCCCCCCCCCACGAATCCCGCCCAATGCAATCCTCATAGAATAAATGAAATACTACTAAATTAAGTAAAGTTAATCCAAATTAAACATGTTTTTTTTCTTTTTCTTTTGTTCTATACATTAAGTATAACAGTAAACTTATAAAAAATGAAATGTAATTATATCACAAAAATTATATAATCAACCGGCTGAAGAGGCTCTGAGCAGTCGACTGAAATTGTTAATATTTCCACAATCAATAATTGTACCATAATATAAATAAACTGTGTTGAATTTAAATTTGAAGGGTGGGTGTGGTCAGGATAGGATCGGAAGGAACGGAGTTAGGGTTCTGAGGGAGGAAATACTACTCCAGAATTCGCCAAAATAGCTGCGCATGGTGTGCGTATACGCCGTGAACATGCCGCTACATGTGTATGAGGAAAACTCCCTGAAAAAACTTCATACAGGGTAGACGGAAACGGGAATTGAACTGTTTACCTCCCCAATAATAATAATAGTAATAATACTTATTGTTCAACGGCAAAATATCCAATTATAGAACAAATACAACTGAATTAAATACATAAGTGTAAAACAAACTATATGATTAACTACAACTAAAACATAATTTAAACAGTAACTAAACAAAATTGTTTAATTTACATCAATTTTGTGAAGAAAGAGAAAAATTAAACACGAAAAAAAAACGTAAATTATTGCATTGTGTGATATTCCTCAATAGATCGACAAGCGTAGAAATATTGATATCAATATTAGCATTTACAGTATTGAAATTTAAAGACATTATATAAGTAGGTGCTTTTAATAATGAGTTGGTCTTTGGAATAGGATTAACAGGGGTTATAGGGAATCTTGATAAGCGATTGGGTACGGAAAAGTTAAGGGATGATAGAAGAAAAGGACGGTAAATTCGATTGTTAAGTAGGCCATATAAAAATCTAATGCTGCTGTATTTACGCCTGTGTTCTAACGATGAAAGTTAAAATCCACCTAGGAGATATTCTTGAGGATAACCCCTCGCTCAATAGATCAACCTTAAAAGAAACATATTTCAAAAATTTTCTCTGAACATTTTCGATCATATTTATGTGTTTATTTTAGATAGGATACCATTTAAGATTACAATACTCAAGTTTTGGCAGAACTAATGAAAAATATAGCGAAAAAATGGTTTGAGTATAATGAAACGATTGGGAGTGCTAAGCAGGTCGTGTTACCACTACTCTACTAGCTCGGTCTATCTTCCAAACACTATTCGATTCGTTTCCTGAAAAATCTTATCGGATTCTGTTAATATCACACTTTTATTGATATGTTTCATTAGGTTTCAGTGTTGAGAAAAACGTTTAAAAGGTTTCTTTTTTCTTAAAATATTATTTTCAGTTTTTCTCAGCCAGTTCAAAATATTCAGAACTATGTGAGAATGGACTATTTAATAGTGCATATTGAGAAAAAGATTGCATTTAGGTATAGAGAATGATAGATAAATAACAGACATCTAGGGAATGTAATGAGAACGTACAGGGTGTTCGATTTGAAAAAATGGAAAAAATGACCATCGCGTCTTGATGACCTACCCTGCGTATAGTAGTATAGTCATTTGATAAAATACAAGAATTTATTACCAATTCACACTTATTATGTGTTTACTAATATATCCTGCTTAGTCGGCTACATGATTTCAAAGCCATCAAAAATATTAATAAAACTGCTCTATTTTCTAAAACATTCAGTATAATCTATTGTTTTGTATTTTGTGGGGATAGCTAAAGTGGACAGCATTCAATAATTCAATAATACACAAGGTACACCATTAAAAATATAAATAAAAAAAACAAGTTTAATGTCTCCTGCATTTGCGTAACAACTTGTATTTTAAAGTGCACACGATGCTACTGTCTACAAGTTTTGTTTGAATTATTTTTTTCTAACCTTAATAATAAGCATTAATAGACAGAGGTGGTATTAAATGTACACTGTATATATATATATATATATATATATATATATATATATATATATATATATATATATATATATATATATATATATATATATATATATATATATATATATATATATATATATATATATATATATATATATTTTTTTTTGTATTACAGGGATTTTAATTTTATCAAGATGTGACATTTTATGTAATAATTTTAATTGCAGTCGAGGTGTGCGTTGATAAAAGGGATCTGTAATAAACATTAAACAATATAGTATATACTTGAATTTTTGTAACCATGCTTATACGTCTTTCATTTTACTTAGTTACAATTGTTGTCAACAGTAGGTTGGTATTAGTAACTAAGTAAAAGTTCGATGAAATGTACGAATCAGTATATCACGTGATCCAGCACATAATGCACACTTTTATCTCCCTTCAGTTCATATAGATTTTTTATACAGTTAAATAGGCAAATTCCGATTTTGTAACATAAATCGAGATGAAAGACTTGGATTTTCAGAAATTCTATTTTCAAATGAAACACCTAGAACATCACATTGTCACTTATTTGAATTATCTTCTCAAAATCTATAAGAATCCGTAAAATATTTTTTTGTGGCCAAGCATAAAGTACATAAACACAAATATGTTTCAAGTTTGACAGCTGTCAAATATAACATAAAAATTTCACAAAATTAATACTTTTTAAACGAACATAACTAATCTAGATACGTTGCTGGTGCACTGTCGCTGTAATCTTGGTTATACTACTCCTAACGTATATACATGATTAGGTTTTTTTTTTGTTTTCAAAGCTGGGTTAATCAAAATTAAATAGCAAGATTATGGTAAAGTTGTAGGTAATAGACCATACCATTTTAATATTTGCGCGCTATACTCTGTGTCCAAGATAATCAGGGCCATTATGGGATTTTGGAAACTGTAAGAGATGCAGGCTTGGTTAAACCGGAGAAAAGTTGCGGAATCAAAGACCTTAGATTTTTAGAGTTTACAAATTATTTTTTTCTTGCGTTAATATTCGATTTAGACCAAAAGCAATAACAGTTCTCTGCAGCAACTTTTAATGCCCTTTAAGGTGGCATTATTAGTTTTTTAATCCGATTTTTCGTCTTTTCGGAACTATCACCAACTCCACTTTGTTTAAATACGGCCCTTGTATTCTGATATCAGGTTATTAAAGTATTTTTTATTCCGAATCCAAATTGCGTTTTAGTCTTTTTTCAGCCTTAATCAAAAAAATTCCTATTACCGACCTTTATATAGTTTTTTATTTTTTAAGAATCAATACTTACCTATATCTATTAACAATTTATATCATTCAAGTATTTAATAGCAATCCAATGACATTGATGTACCAATTTAATAAAAAAAAAACAAGGATCATGTGAAAGTACATTACGGTGGTAAAGAATGGTCCGGTCGTTGTGCTGAAAATACCAGTATCCATATATTACATCCAAATCGACTTTTTGTGTAAACGCGGATTGTTTTCAGACCAATAATGGATATTTCATCTATTGAAAAATAGCGTTATTCGTAACCACTCTCTCATCAGACATTATTTGTTATGGAGAATTTATAATTCCCCTACCATTTTTTATGTAACATTCATATTTTAAGAATAAATAATTGCCTAGATCAGTTAATAGTTTAGATATGAAAATGTAAACTTTCACCATTATTACACATTTAAAATACCTAGCTTTTTTGAGTTTTCAATGGTGTATTTTTGTATTTAAGTTTTACACATATCTAAACGTTTCGATAACACTTACAGTTATTTTTTTTTTCACTTTTTCAAACTTCATAAATTTGTTTGCACATCTTAAATAACTCTGAAAGATTTTATTGCTACTGAGAAACTGTAAGTGTTATTGGAACGTTTAGATTTATGTAAAACATTAATACAAAAATACACCATTGAAAACCCAAAAAAACTAAGTATTTTAAAGATCATTTAGATATTTATTAATAATCCAATGGCAGAATTATGTCAGATTCATACATAAGTAACAAATCCTGCTTCTTTTAAAATTATTTTCAGTTTCTAACTATACAGAAACACGCTTTTGAAAATGAATGTGATAAAGGCGTATTATACATTTGGATTGACAGACGCGTTGGTTATTTGAAAGATTAGTTTAGTGTGTAATACATAATTGGGCATGTTTTCTATTATGTTGTCTAATGAAAAAAAAAGTTTAACATGGTGGCACGTTTCATTTCATCCAACCAAAATTGTTCGGGTGCGGAGCGTATGTATTTTAGAGTAGTATGCCGAAATGAGACAGCCGAATAAAAATGAGTTTTTCAAAGCGTATGGTTCCTTTAAAAATCCTGGAGTTTCTCGGCAAAAGACCATCAATGAGGAATGTTTTGTTAGCTGTTACTCAAAATCCTGGTATATCAACTCGGCGAATTGAGCAAAATTTCGATATATCATGATCAACGATACATTTTACGTTAAAAAAATAAAAATTGTATCAATACAAGTACATAATTTGTCAAGGACTTAGTTAGACCAGGTGATTTAGAAAGATGTCGCTTATTCTGTAAATAATATGGCCTGATGAGAGCATGGTTACAAATAATGGCATTTTTAATAGAATAATTACTAATTGGCCTGAAACCAACCCACGCACGTTTAAATAAAACGTCAAGACATAAACACCGATTTGGTTTTAATACGTGGGCTGGTATTTTCGACACAACGGTTGTAGGGCCGTGTATTTACTATTGTACTTGAACAGCAGAGCGTTACCTTTATTTACTGAAACATGATTAAGACGATGCTGTCGATAATATGCAAGTTCGCGATTGTTGGATGCTGCAGGGTGGGGTAGGTACCTGTACCTAATTCCATAAGACTTTCAGTACGATTTCAGGGAAAGTCATTGGTACCCATTGAAAGACACCCGGGTCACCGCGTTTCCCAGATGTAATCCCGCTTGATTTTTTCTTGTGGAGGTTCGTTAAAAACTATGTATACCAACAACATTTTGAAACCGAACAACAATTGAGGAGGTTAGTATTAGAAGCATTTACTAGTATTACCCCAGAAATGCTGACCATGGTTTTATAATCTACTGTGAAAATGTGCTATCTCTGTTTGGAAAACAGTGGAAATTTTTTTGAACATAAGCTTTAGATTTAATTGTTTGTTCATATTCATTTGTTTTTTTTTAGGCGTTCTGTTCATTTACTTTGATATGATCCTTATTTTTTTATCAAATTAGTACATCAATTTAGTCATTGGACTGGTACTACACACTTTAATTATATAAGACTGCTAATAGATATAGGTAATTATTAATTCCTGAAAAATAAAAAAAAACTGTGTAATATGAATTTTTTTTAAAACCGCAAAAAAAATAAAACGCAATTAAACCAGAATGGATTCGAAATAAAAAGAATTTTATTAATCTGATGTCATAATACCAGGGCCGTAGTTAAAAAAAATGAAGTTGATGATGGTTCTGCGTCCTACTAAAGATTATGATGTAATCAAACATGACTGATGGCAATGCTTTCCCCCATCTCTGGGTATATTACAATAAAGTTTTAACACCGTGGGGCATCTTATAGCATCTAGCTAAATAAATCTGAGTCTATCAAGTTTTCAGGCAGGTAAAGCACTCTTTTTAATTGTGAAAATAAACTTTATTAATAATTGGATTTTACGTAAAACTTGACTTAACAATTTCTTTTTTTTTTATTATTTTACATAGTCCATCTTATGTAAAAAAATTAAATCGATAATAAAGATATTTATAGATATTAATGGCGACGGTCAAACTGGGTACATCGGCTCCGTCACGTTGTGAAATATTCGTTGTGAAAGTGGTTTTAAATACCGAAATTACGTAAATATAGTGATTTATAAATAAAAGTACCGAATGTAATTAACTGCAGGTCAGACAGTGGGAAAAAAGTAGTAAAAGAAAACTAAGTATAAAAGTTGTAATCAGGCGGCTCTATCAGTCTCCGAGGGGTCGACCCGGTCAGATAGGCGAGGGCCGCAACGTAAACAAACAACAACGGGGATTAGATAGCAAGCGCAAGAACTAAACTCGCATTTATACATCGAAATTTAAAAACCAAAACTAAACGCGGAAAAATTAATTTAAATTCATAAAAAACACAAGTGTAACCCTGGAGTCAATCCAATAATAATAATTACTATAATGATTAATTATTAATTAATATCAAGTATTAATTGGAATTACTAAAAATATAAAAGTGGATATGAAAAGGATAGAGGAAATGTTCCAGTCTATAAATACGAACACAGGGCAATTGAACGAAAAACTCGATAAGCTGGTCCAAGAGCTGAACCAAGTTAAAGAGGGAAATTCGAAGTTAACAAAACCAGTGGAAGAACAAAGCGAGAGAATAAAAACACTAGAAAGAGAGATAAGAGTAAAAAACCTCATAATGAAAGGTATCAGTGAGAAGGAAAATGAGAATGAAGCAGAAACGAAAGAAAAAGTGTACACAATAATAGGAAAAATTGGAGTAACCCTAGATAACAAGACGGAGATAGAAGAAATTAGGAGATTAGGGAGACCTATGAACGGAAAAGTAAGACCAGTATTAGTTAAACTAACAAGGGAGAGTGGAAAGAAAGAAATACTAAACCAGGCAAAAAACCTGAAAGGATCAAACATAAAGATAGACGAAGATTATACAAAGAACGTCCAGGAAGAAAGGAGAAAACTAATACCATTACTGAAGGAAGCAAGAGAAAAGGTGACAGAGCATACTTAAACTACAATAAACTAAAAATAGTAAATAAACAAGAAACTCCATATGAACCGAACCAGCGATCCATGAAGCAAATTCCGAGAGACAAAATGTAAGTAGCAAGAGAACAACATCAGAGAGATCCTCGAAGGACAAAACTTCGAGGAGCAAGTAAGAAAAATAACTCGTATAACGTGAGAAAAAACTAAGCAAAGAAGATAAGACAACGGGACCGATCAACGGGACAACGGGCATGGTAAAGACAAGGGACATGGATAGGGAAACAATTAGAGACGGCGAAGCAAGCAAAAATGAGATAAATACAGGAGACAACAAAGAGAAGAATACATTAAAAACAAAAAAGACATGAGACTTAATAAGAATGGGAACCTGGAATATCAGAGGACTAAACGGCAAAGAAGATGAAATAATAGAAGAGATGAAAACACAAAAGTTAGATTACCTAGGAATAGCGGAAACAAAAAGAAAAACAAAGGAATGAAGGAATTAAAAGATGGTTACATACTTATATGGTCAGGAGTAGAAGACAGAGAGAGCAGCAGGAGGAATAGGGCTAATAGTAAGCCCAGACAAAATAAAAACAATAAAGAGGGAAAAATACATCTACGAAAGATTATTAAGAATAGAAGTCAACTGGCAGGATAAACAAAATCGCACTATAATAATAGCATGCGGACCAAATGAAAATGCGAACAAAGAGAAGAAAGACGAGTTCTATCAAATGCTACAAGTAGAGATATACATAGGATCAGGTAGCACTATAATTATGGGAGATATGAATTTGGTAATTAAAATGGAAATATTCAAAGATATATGGGACCGTATGGCGAACCAACAATAAACAATAACGGCGAACGACTGATAGACATATGCGTAGACAATGATTTAACAATAATGAACACAGTATTCCAGCACAAGTATACACCAGAGAGGTTAAATCAAGAAACGAGAAATCCATCATAGACTATTTCATTGCAAGTAAAGACTATAGGAAAGTGGTCAAAGATGTAAAAGTACAAAGACGTACAGAAATAGTCAGCGACCACTACTTAGTAAGCATGGGAAAAGAAGAAACGAAACAAAATAAACGGAAAATGATAATAAAGAAAAAAAATAACAGCTACAGACTAAAGGAGGAAGAAACCCAAAAGATATACCGTAGCAAATGACAAAAAATGATAAAAAGGGAAGAAGCTGAAAAGAAAATAGGAGTTGAACAAAAATGGAAATATTTTAAGGAAAATATGATACCAGTAGCCAAAGAAAGCGGTGGAACAGTTAAAACAAGTAATATTCACCACAAAAGAAGTAAATGGTGGACCCCAGAAATACAGCAAAAAGTAAAGAACAAAAAACAAAAATGGAAAAAATACCTAAGATAAAAAAAAAGAAGAAGACTATGAACAGTATCAAATAAATACCAGAGAAGTCAAACAAGCGGTAAAAGAAGCTAAGAAACAATCGTGGACAGAATTTGGTGAAAAAATGAAAGAGTACCACATAAAACCAGAAATTATTCTACAATATAATAAAACAGACAAGACGGAAGAAATCCCCGAGACTGGCTAATTTATAAGTCAAAAAAGGTAATATTTAACGGATGGGAAACGGATAATAAATAGATGGAAACAATACTTTCAGGAACTAACTGAAACAAACACTGAAGAACAAAAACGAGAAATAACACTAGGAGAAGATAAGGAAAGGAACAATATACAATAAAGCAATACACAACAAATAAAAGAAAAAGAAGTTATCCAAGTCATAGAAGAACTAAAAGCAGGGAAAGCAGCAGGACAAGACGAGGTTACAGCAGAAATATTAAAATTCATGAGAACAGAAGCAAGAGCAGTATTTACAGACTTAATCAACAGTATTACAAGAACAAAAGTTATACCGCAAGACTGGAATGTGGATATAATACTACTTATATATAAAAAAAGGAGATACGAGAGACTGCACGAACTATAGAGGAATTATCATATCAAGCACACCAAGTAAAATATTAACGAGAATAATTGAAAATAGAATAAGAGAAACAATAGAAGACACGATAGGGGAAGAGCAACATAGATTCAGAATGGGAAGAAGTACCCAGGATTTAATATTCATTTTAAGACAAATAGGGGAGAAAATAGTAAGGAAAGGCAAAGATATGCATATAGCATTCATAGATTAGAAAAAGGCCTTCGACAATGTAAGATGAGAAGGTGTATGGGAATGCCTAAGAGAAAGGAGAGTAAAAGAAGACATGATAGAAACAGTTAAGGGACTGTACAGTAATAACGTAAATAAAGTAAGAACCCATAATGAAGAATCGGAAACTTTCAAGACAGAGATGGGACTAAAGCAAGGTTGAGTTCTAAGTCCTCTACTATTCTCAGTCGTTACAGATAAAGCAATCAGGAGATGTAAAGAAAAATCCTATAACATGAAACTAGGAATGTGGAAAATGCAAAGAATACAGCTCCAGCAGATGATATGGTTATAATAGCAGAATCTCAAGGAATATCAAAAAGAAGCAAAGCAAATAAATATGGAAATAAATACAGAAAAGACAATGATAATGGCTAACCAAGAAAAGAAACATAAGGTAGAATTACAGGGTCAAACGTTAGAACATGTAACAAGCTGTAAATATTTGGGATCAGTAATAGAAAGTAACGGAAAAATAGAATGAGAATTAGCAGTGAGAATAGGTAAAGTAGAAAGACTCTACAATTACCTTAGGCATTTATTCTTTGGAAAAAAGAGATAACAAAAGAAATTAAAACGCAAGTTTACCAAAAAGTTATGAGACCCTCCCTAATATACGGAAATGAATCCTGGGTTTTAACGAAAAGAAATAAAAGCCGTATAAAGGCAGCAGAAATGAGATTCCTAAGAAAAATCCAGGGAATCACTAGAGAAGACAAAATAAGGAACTGGGCAATAGTAGAAGAGCTGAAAATAAAGCCAATAGAGAAGATACTAGAAGAAAGACAATTAAGCTGGATGGGAGATGTACTTAGAATGAACGATGCAAGAAAAACTAAACAAGTGTATGAAGCAAGAACGCAAGAAAAGAACAAAGTAGGACGACCAAGAATACGCTGGGAAGAAAAAGGCCGACAAATAACTGAAAACAGAGGAATAAGATGGGAGGAAATAAGGAAGTTATCTAAAGACAGGAAAATATGGAAAAAGAAAACTAAGGAGCAGTGAAATGAAATAAATGTATTTAGTAACAATAGTATCAAACAGATATAAATAAAACTATAATAATAGTAATATTAAGATAAAATGTAAATAATGGGATGTAAATATTATGTACAGTCCAACAGCTAAACGGTACAAATGGACTTTAGATTAAATAAAAATAGATATTGTTTTAGCCCCTGTTGTAATAAAGTTGGGGCAAAGCACGTCACCAGTATGATAAAATGTCAACAGTGGATGACGTTATTTTAGGTTATGGTTCTTTACAGTTCCTTTAGGATAAGCGTAATTGGTTTCTTAGTTTATTTGCGTGATTATGGGATTAATCCATTTACACATGTCAAAGTTACAGAATAAAATATAAAATAGTGACTCCTAAATTAATTTTAGCTTACTTAAAATTGTGCTCACAAAATGCATCCAAGGAATAAAAAGCCTGGGTAGTTAAAAGTTTCTTAATTGTTTGTTTAATCTGAAATTATCGTTATGTGAATGACAAATACAGTTACAACAAAGGGACTAAACGTATCAGTGGAAAGTATTCGTGTGCGTTTGTAACATGTTAAGTCCCACCTGCCCACGCACTAATGGACATCTTAATTTTCAAAGAGGTTGCAGAGATTACCGATGGGCATGATCGATTTTGGTTGTTACGTGACCACCTTACGTGACCACCGGTGGTCACACTACTTGATTTGGGCCGAGAATGACCATCGGTGCGTACATGGCGCTAACGTGTTAAATATGTAAAAATAAAATAGAGCCATTATTTATTTCTTTGTTAATGATTCACGAGACAAGACCAATTTATAAAAAAAGTAAATTTAACATTTCCGATTTATAACAACTACAAATAGGTATCATTTTAACACGATATACAACTAACTAAAACAAATTGAACTGAAACAAATTGGGTACAATTCACAGTAAATTCCTTAAATAACTATTAGAATGACCAGCCGATGAGAAGAAATAATTCACACGATGTTCAATTACTTAATTACTAATATCTTCATTATCGCTGTCTGATCCATTTTGATTTTACGAATTAGTATAGGTGGAATATCACCATGATCGAACCTTATTTCACGATCTTACTATTGCTGAACAAGACATTTCTGGTGTCACTACTTGCGCTAATGCTTCTTGCCACATATTAAAGCAATTTTGAACTGATTTTCCATCTCTACACCTATGTGTTTATTATAATATGATTTTGTGATTCCCCATATATGTTCAATCGGGTTTAACATGCAATGATAGGGAGGAAGTCGCAGTACTCCATGACCATACTTTTCCGTCAGCTGATCCGCAACAAAAAGTTTTGGTGGTTTGTTTCTACAATTATACATAAAGTGATTTAATAATATTATAATACTTTATACGTACTCGGCAACTACTTGTAACAATTCGGTTTTTAAAAAGTGCACATCAAATGGAATTTTTTGTTCCGTCAACTAATCTTGAATAGCACCTTTTGTCTACGAACTGTTCGGTATTTTGATAACTACAGTGCTATGATATGATGCGTTGTCCATTACAATAACGGATGGTTGATTTAAATTCTGTAACAGCTGATGCTCAAACCACTGTAAAAAAATTTCTTTCGTTCATTCCCCGTGATAATCGGAATTTGGTGTTTTTGAATTAAATATCAAATCCGCACCAGGTATAAAGCCATTTTTATTTCCAGCATGAAGAACGATATCTCTAATGACAAAAATTATAATAAAATATACCATGAACATTATTTTGAACCAACCTTTTGCCATCCACTTTTGTAGTTTTAAGCGTTTTTAAATTGTCATCTAGCCAAGAATGACAAACAGTGCCATTTCGGAATATCCAGGTATCGTCTAGAAAAACAAATTCTTATAACCCTTCGTGTTTCAAACGATTGTACAATTTGAGGAAACGTATTCGTTTTAAAACAATATCGGGTAGCTCCATTAAACCTCTTCGAGGATCATTTTTTTCCATTGAAAACCTATGTTTCGTAATACAGTATGTAAAGACCTTCGACATCCATCAAAAAGTTGATCGTTTTTTAATTTCTCCCATAAAATTTGTACGGTAATCTACAAAACAAAAATTCATTGGCTACAATGTCAATAAATTGCTATCCACTTACGATTCTCATACATTCTGTAAATCAAATTTCGAATCGCATCCTGGGGCTGTTGCACAATAAACTACAAGTTAATAATATTAGTGAAATACTTGTAACTTGTAGAATTGTGTTGCACAATAAGAATTCACAAATGTACAAGTTATTAGTTGTCGATTGAAAAATATTAGTGAAATGTACAAGTGTTTGTTGCACAATTGACAGTGTTACTACAAGTTAGCAAAAAATATGAGCATCCATTAATATGTTTTCTACAAGTTTAAGTTAGCTTATAATTTCATATTACAAGTGAGGTTATGCAGTTGTTGATGTTGCTTGTGTAAAATATAAGAATTCAAAATTTGTGGTTAGACTCATCCAGTGATGAAGAACATGACAGAATGCCAAATGAACAGAGAGAAGTGCAAATTGTACAAGTGTTTGTTGCACAATTGACAGTGTTACTACAAGTTAGCAAAAATATGAGCATCCACTAATATATTTTCTACAAGTTTGTAAGTTAGCTTATAATTTCATATTACAAGTCAGGTTATGCAGTTGTTGATGTTGCTTGTGTGTAAAATATAAGAATTCAAAATTTGTGGTTAGACTCATCCAGTGATGAAGAACATGACAGAATGCCAAATGAACAGAGAGAAGTACAAATTTTTCAGAGAAGGAAGATTTTCAGGGCAAGAGTGCATTTTGACTTTCTAAATGATTTTAGTTTAATGAGAGGTACCGAATGAAGTCTGATAAGATGGAAGTTTTGTTACAAAAATTGGTTTGAGGTTACAACACCCTACAAACAAGAGTGGTGCTTTTATCTCCTAAACAACAGATGTGTATAGCTTTGCATTGGCTTGGCAGTGGAGCTCAATTTCACACTGTCGCAGACATGCGTGGGGTTCATAAAGCTACAGTTTGTAGAACTGTTGCTAGCTTCGTGCACGCTGTAAACAGCGAGTTATTTACTACAGTGGTTTCATGGCCTGAAGATATTGCTAAAGAAATTGATAGTTTCTACAGAATTACCAACTTTCCTCACGTTTGTGGTGTAATTGATGGTACCCTTATTTGCATAGATGCCCCTACAGTTAATGAAGAAGCTTATGTTGACAGACATGGTGAGAACTCTTTAAACTGTATGTTTGTGTGTGGTGCCTCGTGCTTTTTTTATTATGTTAGTGCAAAATGGCCTGGAAGTGTACACGATGCACGTGTTTTACGAAACAGCACGCTGCATAGAAGAATGGAAGAAAATCCTCTATTCCCCAATGCATTACTGTTGGGAGACTCAGCTTATTCATTGAAACAATGGCTAATGACACCACTGCATCATGATCCTAATGATGTGTCAGAAAGGAGGTACAATCGCAGGTTAAGGGCAACAAGACAAGTGGTTAAACGTTCACTCGGTATCTTGAAAGAAAATGTCTCATCAAATGTCTCAACCACCTTCGTCTGAATACAACATATGCTGCTTCAGTTGTGAAGTGTTGTGCCACTCTTTGTAATTTTGCAAGGGATGAAGGCGAAGCCAATGTTATTCCTATCCATGAAGACGCAGATGAGATGGGTAACGTCAATGTAGAACAACAAGAAGTTGAAGAGGCAGTCAGCTTAGGTCGTGTAAGACAGCAGCAGATATTACAATTAATGATATAGGCCTAAGAGCCTATCATAAACAATATGTAACATTCACATGTCAAGTTAATTGTGCAGATTGCCTTTATTACTCTCCGTTGTATACTCTTATCTACTGTGTCGTGTAATTTACACAGGAACAGTTAATAACGTGCAATACACACTCATTAAAGGTAATATTATACAATTATGTGCTTTATTTATACTTTGGTCGGTACATAATTCTTAGACCTCTTCATTTACATCAGCACTTTCTTGAATTACATGTAACAGTCCTATTTGAGGAAAAGCTTCTGTAAATTTAGATGGGCACAAGCCCAGTTCCCTCTCTAGCTGCAGTATCTACAATGATCGGTAATAACTTTCTTTTTCCATTATTTCCACTGACAGTTCCAGTTTCCTTCTTCTAAATACAGCTCCTTTTGCTGACTCAGCTGAAGAGCGCACATTCATAGCTGGCTGCTCTATAAGAAACATAGGAAATTCATATAATTCACCATTACTATCTTAGGGGGATTAGTGCTTAAGTTCATAATTTTGAATAAATTTCACTTACCGACATTTTTACATTTACTGTTCTTTGATTTGATAGAACTAGATTGACTTGTAATGATATTATACAGAATAGAGGGCTCAGCAACTGCTGCTTCAATTTCTTGTACATTCAACTGAATGTCTGGACTATCATCTAAAGATTCCGAGATGTTTAAGCCAACCACAGCCGGTGAGTCATTGCCAGCTATCTCAAGAACTTCACAATCCACTTCTGTAAGTTTAGCATTTGGCCATCCACCTGCCAGTTTTCCTTGCATTGTCTTGCTTTTCCTGAAACACAAGATAGGCCTAGTGAACTAAAATAATGTTATTGTTATTAACAGTATACTAATAATTTACGTTTCAAGTAGTGTGATAACTGAAAATTAAAGTGAAAATAAATAAATAAGAAGTCAACATAATAGTTTATAAAGAGGTACAAATTAATTGTTAAATAAATCCACATAACTTATCGTAACTACCTCATGCTTAAAACACTCCGACAGGTGCAATAGCATAAGTAACGAGTTCGGGCGCAATGCATTTGTCAGATGACTGTTTGAAAAAAATAATTTCAAGGGGTTAATTAATTCTAAAATAATGTTATTTATATTCAAAAATAATTTCTGTATTTAGAATTTAATCTTGTTCGTTTTGTACATTCAGCCCAGGAAACAAAAAGTCCTGAATTGGGCGCAATTAATCTCTCAGATTATTTTAAAATGAATCAATTATTTTATATATTTGATTTTTTAAAATGCACTTGCTGTTCTTACAAATTCATTCTGAATAGACTGTGTGATGTAAAATATCCAGCTGCTAACTCACCTAAATTACTACAAACGGGCGCAACTATTCTGTGAGATTATATAGGTCGCAGAACGGATATCTGTATTCCACAGCACCACAATTATGACTGCATATAAAGCAAGTTCCAAGGGGAAGATACAAGAAAGCGCAGACGCAAAGCCCGGGAAAATCCAGATATATTTCGGAGGGTTAAGTTTGTTGTATTAAGTTAGGTTATGTTTGCATTGAGTATATCATTCGCTTTATGAACGTGGCACAATAGAGTGACAGCTAACCTACATGTTTATACTAGGTAATCGGAAAAGCACTTACCATGGTCAACTTCCTCACGTTCGGCCACCAAACATCTCACAAATATGTAACTTCTTTTCCCTCCGAAATGACACCAAGTGCCTGCGCATATGCACTTCCACGCCAGCATTTTATCTTTCTTTGTAAGTGTCTTGCTGAATGCTCCAAAAAGGATCTTTTTATTTTCTTTGATTTTTTGAAGGATGCATAACTGATCCCATTTACCCATTATTACAGCTACTTTAAAATTCTAAGTAACTTCAATTGCTATTTTTTAAAAACAAAACAACAACTCAACTGTCATAGACAATTAAAACACAGTTTTTGTCAGCAGTTTTGCCAACCATTAATCCACTTGGCTAATTAAACTAAACAACAATTAATACATTTTATAAATCAGTTGACTTGTAGTTTTGTAATATTTTCTTGTAGAAATCAACTAATATTATTAGTGTACAGTTTTTTTTTGTGCAACAGAAATTACTAGTGCTAGTAATTTGTAACTTGTAACTTGTAGAATTTCATTAGTATTATTAGTATCATTGTGCAACAGAAACTACTAGTGCTAGTAATTTGTAACTTGTAACTTGTAGAATTTCATTAGTATTATTAGTATCATTGTGCAACAGGCCCCTGGCAGAAGTTTTCAACATTGGCGATGGGTTCGGGTGCACACGAGATCTAGCGACTGGTTGAACTACTTCATGCTTTTTAAGAGACTGCGATATTCTACTAACAGTAGCAATATTGACGTTTAAAGCTACAGCTACCCTCTACAACAAGACTACGATTAGATTAACTACACACATTATAAAACAATACATTATCTCTCTTACAGAAGTCAATGAGATAAAAGGGTCCCCTGCATCCCGTTCTTTTTCAAAGAAATCTATTAACGAACCAATCAGTTCCCTTCCACGGATACCTAAATGCTTGGGACACAAATTAGGCGAGGTCACACAACGGAAAATAACACAAATTTGTTCTAAAAATAACAGTTTCACAAAAACGAAATAGAATAAAATACGAAATGGAACTAACAAACACAATAATAAACGACAATAAATGACAGTTGTCTTGGTTGCAACTTTGTAATTTTATTTATGATGCTGCCAACTTGTAGAATTATTTTACCCTAGAATATTACCTTTAATGACAATCCTAAATATTAGTATTACATTGGTACTGCTTTTACGTGTAGCGTTTTTAGGATTGCCAGGACTTTAGTTAGTGCACGGTATCATTGGCAATTTTAGAAAAGCACTACATCCTGCGTTAATTTAAGTCCTGTGATGGACAGACATTCTTATTATTCCAGTGATTCATCATTTTATTGGAACGCTGTCAGTTCTGCTTTTTGTAAATACTATTTGAACAATTAAATCTAAGAATTAAATGAGATTTTTTTATAAATCTATTAGTAAAAGAAAACAGTGTTAGAAACTGTGCACACAAAAAAGGGGATTATTTTGATGAAGCTCAACATGCAGTTGTTAATTGATATTTAATTTATGAGTATATGTATAATCTTGATTAAAGCTATACTTTACTACTTTATTACAAACGCCATACTTAAACCGCCATTCGCATACTCACGTTTAAAAACATTCAACCTCTACAATTTCTTAAAAAAAAATTATCAATACCCTTTCTACATCACAATTACTGTAAGTGGACAATCTGGAAGTTTAGATGTTTAAACTATTTTATGGAGAAAGAAAGCTAATAAAAACAAAAAGTCGTGGTTACTATTGCATTAAGTATAATTATTTGCAATTAGTTTGGCTGATAATGAATATTTACTCATATTATACGTACTTCAGGGCCTTATTAAACACTAATAATGACAAGTAGTTTACAAAATTTATAATGAAAAATGAGAAAGTAGTTTTTTGGTAGCATTGTAAGTAATCATTAATCAATATGGACGCAGTAAAATTTAATTAAGTATAATTATGACCAATTTTCGAAAAGTAATAAAGTAAAACTGATTTACCTACAATTTAACTTGTTCCGTAAATATATATGAATATCCATCATTAGGGCGTTTGAGAAAGATTCGATTTGGGCTACTTAATTTTCTCCTTGTGTAAGGTTAGACCAACTGTTTTAAATTGTCACATTATTTATGTTTTCTATTGTACCATATTCAAGGTTACACCAGTTGGTACAACATGATCACTAAAAATTGGATGCCCGCCAATTCGGTTACAAGCGACTATACATAATTTTCCTTATCGATTCTGACAAAAAAAAACAGTTTTGCATCGAAACTTGAAGGGTATATCTTTTCTGTGCCAAGTTTAATAAATTTGTCTACAAAGGTCAGAACCTTGACATTGAACATTTATTACTTGCTATATTTACATTTTTCTAATATAAATATATACTGATTATCAAACTTATTATCGTACCAGGTTGTATTAAAATTACGCTTGTTAAAAAATCTGTATAATTTATGAAAGTTTATTTATTAACTTTTATTTCATCAAATCGATTAAACTTTTAATGGCGCCACTCTAAAAAAAATATTAAATAGTTTTGGTACATTGCCAACATGCAATAAGTAAATTGTTTCGTCAACATAAAGATTGCTCTGAGTTTTATAATTACTGTCGTTATTTATTAGGTACTACTTACGCCAAAAATGTCCAATGAGGCAGCAAGTAAAATTTTTTAGTACAATTATCCTTTTGGAAGGTTTTTCAATTTATTTATGTACATTTGCATGATCAAGCATTTTTCAATTGCTTGTTGCATCACTAATCACGAAAATGAAGGCACATTATAAGAAAGTCATTAAATGCATTTCAAATATTTTTAAAGTAGAACTAGGTTATTATTATCAACAATTGCAATAATTATTGTTTATTTTTATTTTATAATTCGATCATGCTCTACTTATACATTTTATTCTCCTTTTTTTTTATTTTAAAGAGGCAATTCCTTTCTTCCGTCATGCTTGTAGAAGTATTTGTCTAAAATATAGAAGATCTTGTTTAAACACTTCAGTTTAAGGCAATCTGGCCGATTGATCGAAAGTCTTAAATAAACATTTTCATTTTGTAAAGGGGAAAGGAAAATATCGATATTTAAATTTTACTTGAGGATATTTTATTGAAGTATGTTTAACATTTTTTACGTTTAGATTCTTTTTGTATTCAAATTGCATGTAAATTTAGAAACTCGAGCATAATTTTAGTATGCATGTGTACGTAGGAAAATGCGTTTACGTAGGTTATTGGGTATACGCTTTTTTTACTGTGTTTTAAAATTATTTAACAACCATTGAAAGCTGCTTATTCAGGAGTAGCGTCAGCCAGGAAATGTTAATTAATTTCTCTTTTATCATCGTGTATAATATTCTATTTTATGTTGTGTAGGTACGTAAATAAAGTATTTAGAATTGTCAAGTTTTTTGTAAACGTGAAGTATAGTTTGATTCAAATAAAGTTAGGTATGACTCATTTTAATATTACACGAGCTAAGATTAGGCGACGCAAGCCTGCATTAAATCAGCGAAGCATCTTTTAATTAATATTTTTATCGGCAGATCTCCACATAAATTTCCATAAAATGTCAAAGAAAGTTGAAAATTATTGATTTTTTTTTATATTTCAAACCAGTAAAATTATACATTATATCCACGTATTTTATTGATAGAGTCAAAAATATTTCGGTGCGACAGTGAATTGTTATAATTTAGAACATGGTTTGCTTATAATTACATACCATCATAATACATAACATATATTTGTAAGTAAACAAATACTTCTTTTGTTTATTATAAATTAAATCATTTCAGGTGGAAAAATTGATAAAAGTTGCAATTAGTTTGCTAACTCTTAAGATTTATAACAACCCTTCTAGAAGAATAATTATTGCTTTGTAATCGACATAATTCTTGTAAATACTTTACGGTAACATAATTATCGATATATTTGCGATTATTTCATTCTTGTAGAAGAAAGTTTGTACAGTATAATGTAATTCGAAGTTTAACGAAATTATAGATGTTTCATATTTTAATTTAGCACATAGTTAAATAGATTTCATATTGCTCCAAGTTAAATGAAAAACAATTTATATAAATCAGTACATATTGCAGCGTCCCCCAGGTACCCTATCTTGAAAAGTGTAATTTGAACTTATTTGCAAGAATGCAAATTCAAAAACAAAACAATGGCTAAGTGATTTATCTTGACTTTACTGACAATAATGTTACTATTACTCAAATTAATTTCTTGCCTTACATTGACTGTCCTGGCTATAATTAAAATATTAGAATTTATTTTCAAGTCTGAGTTTTAATTACTCGCAAACCTCAAATCTGAACAAAAGAATTGGCCGTCTAGTGGTAGGTACGTTGTGCTATTTGAATTAGATAGGCTGGATGAGTTTAAATGTTGCATTATGTGGGGCAGGTAAAAAATTAAACTACTCAAATTAAAATTAACGAGCTTTGAGCAATGATGATTCAACCCGTTAATGCACTATTGTGGGAAAGAACCACCAATAAAACCCACTTTATTCATAAATCTGTAATTGCACAAGTACATTAATAAATCAAATAAAAAAAAAATGAAAGGGTTAAATATATAACAAAAAACACCATTAAATCAGGTTAAAGTGCGTACAAAAGTATAACATTAAGAGAAAAATAAATAACGAGCAGTTTAGCTACACATAAACGCAAAAAAACATGTAATCACACCCACAATTGTGTCATAACTAAATCAGAATAAAAATTGTAATACCAAACACGTGGCCCTCTAAAACCAATCATACCGGTCTTTAAGTAAATAAGCAAATAAAACAATAAGGGAAATTGCGGTACATATAAAATATAACAACAGTAAAATTACACAGATAAAATGGGGTAAAGGCAAGGACAAAAGAAAGTAGACAAGGAATTTACACGTACACAATTGTTTAGTGGCTACTAAAGCACAAAATACATACGTACAGTTGCAATAAATTACATATAAAGAGAAATTAGTTCGCAGGCAAACAATTTTAATTTACACCTCGGATTAAACCGGCTGAATCATAGACACAAAAATCCTTACAAAGGTAAGTTGTAAATAAATCATAACATCGTGACCGATATACAAGTTTGAGTGCTACTATCTTTAGTCATCTGTAAATATTGGTTGTTTTTTCTACGCTATTTGTCAAATCTATATATTGATTTGAAACGTGTAAAATGCTGTATTCACTAAATTGAGAGAACGGGTAGGTGTAAACATTTGGTTGATGTGTCTAAAAAAGGTCTTGGTCTGTAGATAAATCAAGCGATTATATAGAAAGTACTTACACTCTATATATGAAAGACGCTTATTTTACTAGCATTTTGTTTTTTAATTCATTGATTTATCTTTGTCTGAATTACAGAATTTTTGCTGAAACCTTGCATATTACCAACTTGCTGACCGATATGAAAAAAAAAAATTTTATTAAACATATAATTAGAAATTTAGATAACTGCTTAATACCGTGCATTTCCTCCCCTAACAACTCTAAGAGTTTCTATTCTAGCGGCATACTGGAAATTAGGTTTCTGATCGTTTCTATTGGTATACAAAGCTATTCTTCCACTAATGCATCTGCCATTTATGCGAGACTTTCCTGGGGGGTCTCTCATGAGAACGTACTCTTCTCCCACAAATATTCTGTAGAGTTCATATCGGGGATTCTCGCAGGACGCTATAACGGGGTGATACCCTTAGGTTCCCAGAAGTTTCGCATTATTGTTGCGGTGTGTGATCAGGCATTATCCTACTGTAAAATGTCAATGTAAATTAAGACGGTCATCGCCCGTCTCGCTGGAAAAACATGAACACTATCAAAACTTTCGCATTCTGTTATTCAATTCTGATTTAAACTTTCACCAGTCCTTCTCCACATTCTCATTGACTCATCTGTAAGACATTTTCCAGAATTTTCAACGAAATTTCTTCTATAGCACGATGTTCGGACAATAATTTAAGACCTTTTGCAGGTCTCCTAGTTTTACATTAGCTTCTTTTAGACGTCCACATGCCGTCTACTTACTAAGTCCAACACCACGAATTTGTTGAAGATCTTGCTGAACATTTATCGCAGTATTTGATCGATTCCGTAAAATCCGAAATCTCAAGAAGCGATCATCTCTTGGTGATGATTTTCGAGGACAGCCAGAACCCACCTTCCCTGCAGTGCTTCCTGTTTGTTTGTACTTGAGGATCGCTCTACGAGCAGTTGCTTTATCAACTCTCACTAAACGAGCAGCGTAACGTTTGCTACGCCCATCGTTTACTAAATCAACTAATCTTGCTACTTGTTCAGGATTTATTTGAAGCATTTTGTAATTTTATCACTAAAACCTTTTTTATTAATTAATGAATGACACAACGACAAAGACTCAAACATGGAGCATACAACAAATTCATTGCTATGGCAACGGCAATTGTTTTTCAAACGCAATATTTTCCCTGCAATGAAATTAATCTGTAGGATAAACGTGAGGTTGCAGTAAAAATGCTGTAATTCGGAGAAATTTAGAGATAAATCAATGAATAAAAAATCAAAATGCTCGTGAAAGAGGCGTCTGCCATATAGAGTGTAAACACTTTCTATGCCATTGCTTGATTAACACACAGGGTGAGCCAACAGTTAAGAAAATAACATGGTTAGGTTAGAGTTTTTCCACTACCATCCTGGAGGCTTTGCAAAAAATTCCACCTCTTTATTTTGTTTTTTTTTTTGAAAGGCAAAGGACCTATCAACGAATAAAAAAATTTAAAAATCGATTCACTTGGACATTGAAGTGAGGTCAAACATCAACTGCGTCATTTTTTTTGGAACTGAGTGTATAAGAATAAGATTTCCTTGCATTTTGAAAGTGTACATTGAAATGATAAAAGCATCAAAACTTCGGGTTACGATGGTAATTAATAACATATCTATAGTTGCAAGCAAAAATTAAATCTAATTTTTTTGGAAAACTTGGACAACAAATCACAGGTCAGTTTTAATCTTTCTTGAAACGTTTATTAATAGGCTAGGGTAATTTCGACCTCTTGTTAGTAAGCGTACAATTGTGCAAATTTTAAGTTTAATGGACCAGCACCTTTTAATATGTCAAAGATCTTAATCAGGGTAGAAAAATTGACACTACCAAAAGAATATGTACTAATGCTCATCTGGATCACGAAAAGAGTGAGTTGGTCGTTTGAGTTTACAAACTATTATGGGTTACAACTTCAAATGTTTAAAAACAAGGAGTACTATCAACAAAGGATTAATGCAACACACATACACCCAAACTTACTTGCCATCAAAACCTCATATTGTTGTTTGAAGTTATTACCATTACTTTTAGTTAAAGTCTGTCCAGAAACGAGACAAAGAAATAAATCAACATGTTAGGCAGATTCCAGTGGCTTTGGGTTGTTTTATGATAAAAAATATAAACCTGAAGTAATATTAGTTAGATATGCCATAATGAAATCAATTGATACTAATTAAAAGTTGGGAAGGAACGAGGATATTATTTATTTGTAATATAATTTTTCTGTTTTCAGATTAAAAGAATTTCGTGGTTGATTAGGTAGTTATTGATGATTGGATTGTAAACTCCGTATATGTCACAAATTGCTAATACCATTATCGATCATATTTTTAATAATTTTAAACTAATCAATTACTAAGTAATAAGCCGTTTTTCTGCAAAACACATGTACACGTCGATGAACTTTTCTGTAGAAGTTAACAACAGGTACGTCCCATTGTGAAAGGATTAGCAGCTATTGATAAATAACTTAGTTGTAACGCTATAGTATGGAAGCGGTATATCCTAAAACTAGTTTAAGAAATCTATTAAGTACTTAACACAAAATCGTGTACCGCTTATATGTAAAATAAATGAACTATTTTAATTTATTCCTTCGTATCGTTTCTGGACAGACTTTAGACAAATATTAACCACCGCGTAATTCGACATGCAAATAATTCCTATTGGCAAAGCATGCGACGTAGACTTTCAAGGAGAAATTGTTTATTTAATTTCCTATTATCACATAGCACTGAAGGAAATAACGTAAAATAATACTTCTTAACTGTAATTGCGCTTTGAGGAAAAATTATTCCACACATTTAACTTAACAAATAATCCACATTTTACTTTCTTTGTTGTAAAGGTAAAAGGTACATCTAATCATTATTTCAATAAATTTTAAAGTTTCTCATTATTTAAATAATTTCATCGTTTTTATGTATATATTAATTTGATGAAAGGTAGCGGATAGTTGTTTTTCCATTATGTATTTATACATGCATAACGAGACCATAGTTGGTTCAAGGATTTATGCTTTATATTAAGTGTATGCAGAAACCACATTAATCAAAATATATCTAAGAAAAATTAATTCGTTACTAATAATTATGTATAAACTGTATCAACGACTTTACGTACTTACGCGATAATATTTTATTAAATTCATAGTATTGATCAAAACTATTTAGATCGATCTGGCGCCAATGCGATGACTCAAACCATTTAAAAACATGTATCAGTATTATGTTACTATTTAGTTTTCCCAAAATGGTGACATTTAACGTCATTTTGATAAAGCCAAGTGGTTTCCATATAAAGTCTCAAGTGCTTACATTTATGGTAGTTAAATTAATAGTTACAACGCAGCCTTTGAAGAATTATCCAGCGAGTCATTATTATGTGGTCGGAGTAGATTTTTTCAGTTATAATCGTGGAAACAATTTACTTTTATAACTTTAACGTTGCTTAATAACTGACGAGAAATATAATCCATAAATTTATTCAGGGAGATTCCACTTGTAAGATTATTTGATATTACAAGGTTTAAAGATAAAGTTGGCAATTAAGAGCTGATTTTTATCTGGAACACGTCTATTTAACGAAAATGCTGTTTTTCATAACGCTTGACAGAATAAAGGCGACGCCTTACTTTCTTATTTTTATTAAAATAAGCTTCTTTTTTCTTTCTGTGGGATAAAGAAACTCAATAATTTGATAGAAAGTGATACATTTTATATACTCTCATGTTTACCTAATACGTACTGCAGAAACCAATAGAGATGTCTGATTTCGGTAAAAAACAGTTTTTTGGGATGCTGAATCTAGATTGATTTTATCATTTTAAATTGAACTCGTTTTTTAGTTTGGAAAGTATCGACATTGCACTCGGAAATAACATTAGCTGTAAACACAATGCCATACTTTCCGATTTTACCCCTGTGCATCTCACTACTCTCGGGAAACTAATTGACTTGTATCTATGTCTAGTTTAGTTGTACGGCGGTACAAAGCAATGCTTCTTTGCCAATTTAATTCATTTTAAGTGATTCTAATTATGAATGATAATCGAAAAAACTTGACTAAAATTTCTGAATTCCAGATATTTATTCTTCACAGTAGCCTTATTCCCTACTTATATGTAATTCTTTCACGATCTTATTGCAATCTGGTACATCATGATTTATTAGGTTGACAATTGAACTAATGGGACGTGTTGACGTTACTTTTAGTGTTAGTTTTTGCGGGAATGTGTGACTTGGTTACGACAATATTGCCTTGTTTTCATTAGAAATCAGTAAAGTAGGCAAACTAACCCAACATACGCCATCAGTGACGTTTATTATAAACTCATCAAGTAACATGACCTTTTTCTTTTGAAAATTCGTTTTTGGCGATTTCTGGTAAGACATACCAACAAAAAGCTCCTCTTAACATCGTCTACTAGATTGTAAAAGGATCGTGATTGGCTTTAGCTCGGAATTCACCTTAAAAATTCTATACCAAAGATTTTTGCGTTAAATAAATAAAAGTTTCACAGATCATCATCGAGATTCGATATAGTAAAACGAATTGATAAAAAGTTATCACAGAACTGATATTGAATTGATCACTTAATTCAGTTCAAAATCGCCTAACTGAAACGAATGGACCACTTGCTGGTGCGATAAAATCAGACCAGTTGAGGAGTAAAACGAAAAACGCCTATTTAAATTTGTAATACAATGTGTGTAGTGAGTAAATCAAAATAATTTATAACTATTTACAATTTGTAATGTCAATGTGTACATACTGCTTATATGCGGAAAATGATTTCGACTGGAAAGACCAGAACTTGCTGAATCATAAACTATTTTAGAAGCAAAAAGATTAGTTTAATTTTTAAAATGTAATAGTTTGTTGCAGAATTGTCCAAAATATACCTAAAATAGAAAAAAAAGTTTGTCAAAAATTGTATCATTTCATTTCATTGGTACCAGTAGATATGAAAAAAACGTATTTTTTGTGTAATCAAATTAATTACTTGCAATAGTAATAGTCCCATCCCCGATAGTGGCGAGGCCAACCCTTGAAATTGTAATAGAGTAATAGTTAGTCGACGTATCGTTTTTTACTGCTTTTTAGCAGTTTTTTTAGAATAAAATAATGAACTATTTTTGCTTTGCCCGAGTGTCTGTGTTTAAATCCTTATTTTTGGGTATAAAATCGTGTAATTCTTATTAATTTTTTTATAAAAATTTAAACGTTTCGATAACAATTATCGTCCTCAGTTAATGGTAATAGCTTTAAAAATTAGTTGCGATGTCAAAATAAATTTTTAAAAGATGAAGACGCAAATATAAGCCAACTATATAATCTAATTTTATTTTAGTAACCAACAACTAGAACTTTTATAAACTAAATATTATTAAACTACCTTGAGTGAAAAATGTCACATTCAAAGAACAAATTTAACCATATTTAATTTATGATATAGTTGTCAACTTGTGAAAAAGTTTAATTTAAAATTGATAAAAGCATTCGCAAATAAAAACTTGCCATTACAATTAAAGTTCTAGTCGCATCTAATAAAGAAACAGTTTTCGGTTATTAATAATTATAATTGTTATTGCACACCGAAAACACGTGTACGTTTAATATGATTTTAATTTTAACTACATATGTTAATTATTGCAGTGGTGTGGTAGCTTAACATTTTTAATTGGTAAAACATTTACTTTTAAGGTCTAGAACAGAACAACAAAAAACCTAGACATACCAAAAGTAAAAAAAAGACGTACTAAGTATTATGCCTTTAAGATGCCAAAACTTGCAAAATTTAGAATATTGGAACTGTGGCAGGATCTGTAACAAACAAAAGACACTCACATACCACACAAAAATTAAAAACACTGAATGCGTTTCAATAGTTAAGTTATCATCAACGGTCGACTGGGATGAACTAATGAAACTTTTAATATATGTGTGTAAACGCTTTATATATATATATATATATATATATATATATATATATATATATATATATATATATATATATATATATATATATATATATATATATATATATATATATATATATTGCAACGAGCGAGTACCCTTAGATATTACTTTCGTTTATTTAACCCTCTCCAAAGAATAAGATTCGAGTTCTTTTAAACCTTTTTATAATAGAAAATAGAAAAGTTAGTACCTTCATTAATTTGTTGCAACGGCTAACTCAAATTCATATAAAGAAACGATTTCTGTTAACATTTCCCACAATTATATTCATTTCGATTTATTTATTTATCTGGATTCCTATTAAGTTGATCTCTTTCTGCATTTATATATTCAATAATTGTGTAAGCTGGTGATATTAATAATCTTTAGCAATAAAAGTAAAGCGAACGTTATATTCATTTAATTAAATTCTAATGATGAACGAAAATGCATAAATATGCTGGTCACAAATATTTATAGAATCAAACCTAAATCTACAATAACCTTTTTAAAACTAACATATAACAAATAAAATCTTTATCAGAATCAAATGAATTGTTCTCGTTTAATTGAGAAAATCAAATGTAAAGTTTCGAGAAATCAAACACAAATAGTTTTATTTATTAACACAAACAAAAAGGTTCTTACTTATTTTCGTTGCAACTGATGATATAATGCAGGCGTTTCTTTGTCCACAAAAGGGGGCCTCAGATAGGTTAATAATTGCACTTCAGATGATGTCACCTACCGGCACCCTGAGACCGCTTTTCTATTGTTTTCCTTATCTTTTCTTATACCCTTGTGTAGTTTGATACGCGTCTAATTTTCTTTCATCAATTAATGATCATAGTAAATAATGGTTCGATGTGTTTTCACTATATGGTTTTTACTCTTATCGTTCAGATTTAACTACAAATAGCCTGCGCAACAAAATGCAAGCTCTTTACAAACAGCGAAGGCGCCCTTTTTACACTTCAATAAATGTGATTTATTGTCCGTTATGCTTCGATTTCCCAATTTGGGTCGATTACTGTCTATTATATTTATTGTTCACGGTTTTGAGATATACAACCCGCGTTATCTATACAATGTCACTTACACTGCGAATTCTGATAGATTATTTTTTATGCGACCCTTTCTGTTCGCTTACTGATTGCGACTCTCTGTGGTCGCTCCCTATATGCAACTGACGTAAAAACTGTACATCATGGTTATGACAGCGTCATCCTTTCCCAACACATTAAAGCACTTGCAAATGTCCCGTACTTGAATATTTTCAAATTGAATTTATAGATAACTTATTAAAATAAACTCAAGCTTTTCATCTTAATATTAATTACATTCAAATACAAATAAACAATAACCGTTTCCTTATCCAGAAAAATAATACATAAACACCTAATCTCGTAGCGCGAAACTTTGATTTTTCTAAAGCTCCCGTTATATATATATATATATATATATATATATATATATATATATATATATATATATATATATATATATATATATATATATATATATATATATATATATATATATATATATATATATATATATATATATATGTGTATATACCATCAACGAGTAATATGCTTCGTTGCTTATCTGATGAAAGTAAGTTATGAAAGTTTCTCCCTCTCCCTCTCCCTCTCCTCTCCCTCTCCTCTCCTCTCCCTCTCCTCTCCCTCTCCCTCTCCCTCTCCCTCTCCCTCCCTCTCCCTCTCCCTCTCCCTCTCCTCTCCCTCTCCTCTCCTCTCTCTCCTCTCCCTCTCCTCTCCCTCTCCCTCTCCTCTCCCTCTCCTCTCCCTCTCCCTCTCCCTCTCCTCTCTCCCTCTCCCTCTCCTCTCCCTCTCCTCTCTCTCCTCTCCTCTCCTCTCCCTCTCCCTCTCCTCTCCCTCCCTCTCCCTCTCCCTCTCCCTCTCCCTCTCCTCTCCCTCTCCCTCTCCCTCTCCCTCTCCTCCTCCCTCTCCCTCTCCCGTCCCCGTCTCCTCTCCCTCTCCCTCTCCTCTCTCTTGACAACAAATAACAGCGAGATGCATAAAAAATTCTTAAATGTTAAACGCCAACATTCAGATCAACGAGTAAAATAAAAAAAAACATTTTACAAATCGCAACTCATACTTATGATCTCATTATAGACCTCTACCAAAATAGCAATATAAAAGCTCATAAATTTTACACAAACAATTCTTAGATAGCTAATTCAACCTACAAAGCAACAAACGCTAAATGTTTTCTCTATCATTCTAAATTTAAAACAAATCAATTTAAAAGCTTCATACATACACAATCACCTATTATAAAATACAGACTATTGCACGCGTGTGACAGAATCTATATCTCAAATTACACTGGTTATAAGGTGTTGGTTGGATGGATTACTCGTAATTCAACAATAATCTCTGAAAACTCGGCAGTATGTTAGAAGTTTTTTAGGTGATTTTGGCGTGTCCCCATTGTGTGACCATTTGAGCATCTATAGTATAGGTGATGTATCTTCAGGATCATTCGGCATTCACTAGAGGTGTTTGTGGCTCAGGGTAGAGTATAGGGAAGCTCGGAAATCGATGAGGCGAATGAAGATTTTATATTAACCTTATTAAAGGCAGTTTGGAAATCTGTGCATTTTCGTATTCTGGTGATGACAGCGGGGACGTCAGACTTTGAGTACAGAAGTTTATATTATGTACACATCTTAAAACACTTTTTATAGAAACATAAGAAAACTGCATGATGGGTTCATTAAGCACAGTGTTCGAATGTGGATAACGTAATATCATTTTTTTTATTTAAACTACTTTGTATAGTCAGTAGTGCTGGTACTTTTTGCGGAACGTGACTAAAACGGGGTACTTTTGTCATGGCTCCATGCGCATAGCGCAATCGAACCACACACAGGTACGTGTTGCCATACTTTACTACAAAGTGGTGCATTATGCCTTAGATCGAATGTCATTAAGTTTTTCACTCGACTAATGAAAATATTATTGAGAAACTGCAATACAATATAGTATTGATATACAATAATATTTATTGTTTTTGGGTTTTTTTAGGAATAAGTACAATTTAAAGGCAAAATTATATTAAATAAATCCAAGTTGGCGGATTGATATAACTGACACTATATGGTACCTACAACCAATCTTTACTATATCTATATTTTTATAAAATAAGCGTTTTTTAAATTTTATGATGGTCCCGAAATTACGATCAAATATTAAGAGGATTATTCTATGGGCAGTTCCAAGAATCAAAGATTATAATAGCCCTCAAACGTTTCGTTTACAAGATGCAAGTTACAGAATACAATGTGTTTAAATTCGCAAAAATTTTATATAATACGATTATTATATTTATAACATGTTAGTTTAATCTGCATTGCATGTTTAAAAACATCCGTCTAACATTTGCAGTTTCTGTATAGTATTTTCATTAGTGCCTCTATTCGTCTAAACCCTGCGGCGTAATGCACCACATTTTAGTAAAGTTTGTGATGAAACGTACCTGCGTTTGATCTCGACCAATCATAGCAGCGAAAATCGCACCATTGGCTATATAATGGTTACATTTTGCTTAAATGCCTCCGGGAACTGCGTTGATGGATGTTGCGAAAAGTATAATAGGAAAATTATGAATATTTGGCAGTATGAGATTGACGTTGGGGACAATTCTGTTAAAATACTTTTTAGTTTGGAGTACTTCCAGTTATACCGGAAATATGTTGGAAATTCGTTGTTTTAAATGGAACACCATATATAATCTACATCAAATTTTAGATGTCTTTCATATAACAAACTTTTTATCTGTTTTAAATATTTGAAATTTAATATAAAAAATGGCATTTGCGAGACTTTTTTAATTCAAATAAATTCCTCCTTACTTTTTAATGTTTTCCAGTATCTGTTACGAAACTTATAAAAGGTTAAAAGTTAAATAAGTAATAGCCCAAAATCGCAATTTTGTCATACAGAGTGTCCACAAAATTTATTGAATATGGATATGTAAGAACTGGCAAGCCAGTTTTTTTTAAATAAAACCTTTATTTTTTTTATTGTTTTGTCGCGATTAACATTAAAAATAATGATAACTTTCATTAATATTCCTTAAACTAAACTGCGTAGTTTTCGTTTAAATGATTTTTTTTACTTTGTATTTTACAGAGGAATTTGCACATCTAAATGTAAGTTGGCTGTGCAAAAAATCATGTAGACATTGAATTGAACAATTTTATTACCATTTAGACCTGTCAATATGCTGCACGGATTATTTCAATCAACAAAAGCCACAAAACTATCGCAAATTATAACAAAACAAATTAATCACAACAAATGCTGAAACACATCACCGTTAACTAATAAAAATGGCATAGACGATCGTAAAACTATTGTCTAACATCTGAGAGTTGATATTGATATATCTTTCACATTTTTAAATGACTGCGCAGAATAAATTGGCGTTTTTAAATGGCCCCACAGGACATTCGGAGACAGTTCGGGGGACCTAGCGTGCCAATCTCGTTTAAAAATTCACTCACATTATACGGTTGTTGTATGTAGGACAACCATACACCTAGGACCAAATCTATTGGTTGTTCCTAGCTACTTCAGCCACTGCAGTAGCTATTTCTTTTTAAAAGAGCTGCAAGAAGCGCTCTCCTGTTAAGTTTGGATTTAAGAAGTGCGGTCCTATAATAATATGACCTAATAATTCCGTCCAGAAAATAACTTTTTGAAGGTATTGGATTCTGGTTTGTAGAACGTTGTATGGATTCTTCTGTGTCTATATCCTACAATTTCGAACGTTAGTTTTATTATCCAGTGTGAACGTCGCTTCATTTGGAAACAGTATCTTTTGTAAAAATTATATACCTTCTTTGCATTTTCCATCATTTGGAAGTAACATGTACTCCTCTCCAAACCACCGTCACGCAACTCTTGGAGAAATTGGTATTTATACGAGAGAAACTTCTGTTATTTTTTAATTCTTAACTCTTGACTGTGATACAACAGGGCGTCATTTGTAATTTGCGGTAAACCTCGATTAGGATTTTCCACCACACCCGCCAAAACATTATTATTGTTGTTACACTTACAATAATTTAGTACTGTATCGGCAACTTTAAATTTCAGCACTAGCTTGTTAATCTTCGTACTACTGAGGCTTAGCCGAAAAGATACATTGCGCTATACAACGCATTTATCTGACGGGAGCTATTTCCAGCATAAAACTAAATATATATATATATATATATATATATATATATATATATATATATATATATATATATATATATATATATATATATATATATATATATATATATATATAATTGTAATGTTTAATTATTGAAATGAATATTATAAATGGCGACTTATACTTTTATGAGGAAAAATTATTTAAAGTTTAGAAATAATGATTATATTAAAGTTTAGTTTGAGGTAAATTTAAATGTTGTATGTAATTATGATTGAAGTAATTATTTTATATCTTTATTATTATATTGCACCGGACTAGCTCAGAATCTCATATGGGGATAGGGTTCAGGGAATTTAGTTTGAAGGTAAAATTTTGTATCTGTAAATGTGTATAAGAAATATCCTTTATGTAATTGAATTGAAAGTATAAAAGTAATTCTGAATATAATTTGTTGTCAAACGCATGCGTTGTAATGGACTTAAGTGAAATAAGTAACGCTGTCAAAGATGTCAAATACTTAATTTAGAAAATTTAATGTTTAGAACCAAAATGAAAATTTAGAAAAAGAAAAGAAATTAATATCTTTACAGGTGTTTACACAAGTAAATATTTAAAATTCTTAACCAAAAACATATATGTAACAAATATAAATTGCAGGAAAATATCATTGAATAGGGTTATTATGATTTGACTCACATATACTGTCCTCACGGTTGATTGATGTCTTCGGATACTCCAGTTGGATGTAGGCAATGTCCACTTGATTACGGTAGTTACCATCAGCCAATACTGCTAACTCGAATCTCGGTTGTCGAAGACACCAACTTCCAAACTTGAAGATGTTTTCTCCAAAATCGGCAAACTCGAACCACTTTTTTTTAATTTCGGTAACTTTTTATTTAAATAGTTTTAAGGCTTAATGAGTGATATCGTTTTAAAATTATTTTTAAATAACGAAAATTTTTATTGATAACACTTTTATTTTTAGCTACCGATTCAATTTTTGTTTAAAAGAAATTTGTCCGAAGAAATGAAACAACTTTGACAAATAAAAATGGGTTTTAATTTAGTATAAACGGAAATAATTTAAGTTGGATAACACAAAAGCAAATCTTTACAAAATCGTGACACAAATTAACACGAACAAAATTATTTTTTTAAAAACGACAGGTATCGGAGACCGAATTATTTATTTCAAACCGTCGATACAAAAACAAGTGCTCTCGAAAATATTCTTCGTAACGTAAAACTTCTTGACGAAAATAAATTAGGTTATGTACTCACAAATTTCACAACACTGTTTTAACCTTTTACACTTTTGAACAAATTCTAGAGAGAGAGTGATTTCCTGAGCGCTTGCTTTTATATGTTTCTGGTTGTTACAAAAAATTCATTTTTTTTACAGCCATATTGCAAAAGTAACCATGGCTATGATTGGTGGATCAAAATTACAAATTGGACTCAAATGGAAATTTGGCCGTAACTTTCTTATGCATAATCGGAATTGAAAATTAAAAACGGAAATGAAAACTACGTAAAATTTTGAACAAAAAGACACCTAACAAGCTATAATTCCTAACATTAATATACGAAATAACTTAATCTACCTTAAATAAGCTTCTAACTATTTACACTTACAAGCTACACTAAAACTAATTGCAAAAATGGAATTCTGAGAACATTCTACATAAGAATACATATCTTTTGTGTTCGAAACATTTAATTTAAAGAAAATTTTAAGCTTTTGTAATATTACCTAAAATTCACCTCAGATTTAACATAATTTTGCGGAGAAAAGCGCTGTATCCTTATAAAAACTGTGTCATAATAAGAAAGAACATTTATTATTTGCTTTAAGAGCAAAATCTAAATCTGATAATGTGGAAAAAGTATAAAATTATATAAAAAACCTAAAAATTATGACCTAACCAAACTTAAATCTAAAAATGAAATTAATTTATATTTAAAAATGTTTTTAACACTTAAAATGTTATGTTTAAGGTTTGTACTTATTGTCTTTATTATTCTCACTAATTATTTGCAATGCATAATGTTATATAATGTTGCATTGAAAAAGTTTCATCGTCTAACACTCTTTTTAAATGTTTCACTATAAAAATGTACGGCACTATAAATGTCTGTATACCAAATTGTTCTAAATGTTGTTCTTATTGTGAATCTTGTATCATAATTTTTGTCACTAATTCGCTTCCAAAAATATGTGCGAAAAATGTCTAAACTGTCCATATTATAACCCTTTTATTAAATTTTTGTATTTCCTGCATTCAAAAACTAAACATACACTATCCCTAACATAATCCTAACTATATAGTCCATGTTTAAATACCTGTAAAATGTCCACTTGCCAAATTACCTTTGAAAAATTGATTTTATTGCAATAATTGCAATACTAAAATGACTTTACGAAAATGGTTATATTTAACATTCTTGACAATTTTGTTAGCATCAAATTGCTTTTTATGATGAAACCAAACTAAGCAAATGATATTCAGATTAATTTATACCAAATAAATTTATTTTAAACACATCGTGAACCAGATTTATATAAAATAGTGTCTTGCACATGTATCGAGCTAGAAATCACCCTTTTATGACCCAAATGTCATGTAAACTGTCCGATACTTCTATTACCTCTTTCTGAACATCTCAATATATATATATATATATATATATATATATATATATATATATATATATATATATATATATATATATATATCGGGTGGCGCATCCTATACGCATTGGTCTCTGTAATGCAAATGGTTTAAGATCTGAAGTTTTTTTCTTAGTTAGGGTATATAGGGCCTATAACACTACAAATTAAAAATAATTGTGGTTATACAGGGTGATCCCAAAATAAGAATTTATATCAAAGTTATGTTTTTTAAACGGAACACCCTGTATTTGACAGTGTTTTTTGATTCTAGGGTAAAATAAAGTAAAGTTTCTGTAATGTTCCCTATACCTACCTCTTTTGGTTTTAGAAATATTTAAAGAACTCTTAATTTGCAAGCGTAGACAAGAAAATCATCTATGTTGTGGTTATGTATAACACATCAACATATACCTGCGGCATACGTGGTAATGACATTAGGTTATTGGCTAATCTAGATGAATTTAACTTAGATGTGCAGCTGCATAATTTTATTAATTTAAATAGGACCACCGTGTATTTAACAACTTTAACCGTTAGTGATTCAAATTGCCTTTCATTCGGTGTAAGAGTTCCCTATACCTAAAAATAACGGTTCTTTAGTCAACAGTTCTTTTTTATTTGTAATGTACGTATTTTATTTTAATAATCTTGTCTAATCATAATAACCATAGAGCTAATATCACTCAAAATAGAATTGAACGAAATGAACATGTAAGCAAAAGGTTTGATGTAAAGTAAAAACTACACAAAACTACACATTTTAATTTCGTTTCAGTATAACTGAATTTAACACACATTCGGAGTTGCATAATGTTTTTGTGTAAGATGAGACAACCTGTATTTAACAATCACATAAGAGTTTCCTATACCTAAAATCACTGGTTGTTTAGTAAATAGCAGTTCTTTATTTGTAACATACACATTTTTGTAATTCTTGCTATCAAAGTGACCATTGAATTTAAATGTCAAATGTGAGGTTAGCATTTGAGTATTTAGTAAGTTAGTCTGAACTGAACGTAAAAAATCAAAACATGAAAACCTATTCTAGAGAAGAGAGAATTGATATGGTATTTGTTCTTGGTGAGTGTTATGAAAATTGTATTATTTTATTTAATTATTTATTTAATTTATTGAACATTAGGCGGAAAATGTGGATGCAGTTGGATGGAGCTTCCGCAAATTTTGAACGTCGAGTACGGCGATACTTAAACCGGCGTTTTCTCAATAAGTGGATCGGAAGATGTGGTTCACATAAATGACCTGCAAGATCACCGGATTTGACGTTGTTGGATTTCTTTCTGTGGGGCTACATACAAAGTATAGTTTACAGTACACCACCGACTACTCCAGAAGACATGAAAGCGAGAATAAGAGCCTGCTTTTCAGACAGTAACTCCAGAAATGCTTCTTAAAATGAAACGATCTTTTGAAAAAAGAATTCAGTTATGCTTAGAACAAGATGGACGTCATTTTGAACAAATTCTTTAAGTAATTTATTTTAATGTTAGTTCTTAAATTTAGTGTTAACTTTTTTTCTTTTGTGTTTAGTTTTCAAATTTTAACTTTTTCGTAAATACATGTTTTTTAAATTAAAATATGTAATTTTCCCTTACATCAAAACTTTTTCTTACATTGGAAAGTGACACACATGAATGGCTTATTTCGTTCAATTCTATTTTGAGTGATATTAGCTCTATGGTTACTATGAGTACACAAGACTATTACAAAATATGTGTATTACAAATAAAAAAGAACTATTTACTAAAGAAACCGTTGGTTTTACGTATAGGGAACTCTTACATCGAATGAAACGTAATTTGAATGACTATCGGTTAAATTTGTTAAATACAGGGTGTCCCATTTAAAAATGAATGAAACTATGCAGCTGCACATCTAAGTTAAATTCCGCTACAATATTTGAGTACCCTGTACGTTGTAATAGAAAAATTTGCATTTTAGCAGCAGGTGTCTGTTGATGTGTTGTACATATCCACAACATAGTTGATTTTCTTGTTACGCTTGCGAATTAAAAACGACAAGAGATAGGTATAGGGAACATTACAGAAACTTTACTTTATTTTATTCGTAGAATCAAAGAACACTATCAAATGCAGAGTGTTCCGTTTAAAAAAAACATAACTTTGATATAAATTATTATTTTTGGATCACCCTGTATAACCACAATTATTTGAATGTGTAGTGTTATAATACCCTAATTAAGAAAAAAACTTCAGATCTTAAGGTATTTATATTACAGAGACCGACGCGTATAGGATACGCCACCCTATATATATATATATATATATATATATATATATATATATATATACACATCACACAGATAGTGTGACACATGATTTTGTTAATCGTTTTTGCTTCAAATAACGTGCTCACAAGTAGTGACGTGGTTTTCGTCCCCTGTCAAATTTGACCTTTTTTAAAAAAAGTTGCCAAAAATGGCATTATTTCTCAACAAAAACGTTATAAGAAAAGTTGTTCCTCTTTCACTTTTACATCTATGTATCAAATTTCAATATCTAGAAGATATTTTAATTTCTTCCGTTTTTTTCTAACAAGCGCATTTTTCTTTCAAATGAATTTTAGTTAAGCTCCATAAAATCACTTAATTACACTTCATCTGCTGTCTACATGCATTATTATTGCCACTTATCGCCTTAATCTCATTTTTTTTCAAGAAAAATCGTAATTATTATTTTAAATTTGGTCAGTTTTGATGCAAAATTTATGCAGTTTCAATCATTTGCTCAAAAACTGGTTTTATTTCATTTTGTCGAGGAGTGCGAAAATCCACTATTACATTCATAACTAAATTTACCAGCAAATTATCCGACACTACTTTTTAACAATAATTATTTATATAATAAAAATTCCCCAAAAAATAAAACACAATACAAATACATAAATCTTTCTTTATTTTGCGATTGACGCTAACACAAAAAACAACTGTTAACAATTTTCATAGGTATGTAGGTAACTAATAATTGAAGTTTTAATGCTTTGTGGTCTTAATGTCTCTAATGCAATTTCTAAGTTCTTCTTTCAAGTGGTCGATATTTTGGAATGGTCTGTTTTTGTAAACTTTTTGTTTTATGTAGGCCCACAAGAAAAAATCCAGTGGGGTTAAATCTGGAGACCTGGGTGGCCAGCATTGCTCCATATTACGTTCAATCACTTTACCCCTAAAGATTTCTAAGAGACGTTCCTTTACCTCCCTTGAATTATGAATAGGAGCACCATCACACTGATGTCACAAAGAATTCCTTATTTCTAGTGGCATGTATTCTAAAATTTCGGATAATTCCAAATTTCAGAAACGTAAAAGAAATGTAAAAGTTGCCTCATCTGTCAATAAAACATTCTTAGGAAAATTGGCACATTCTTCTACTTCTCCTTGCTACCAAAAAGAGAATCCTAAACGCATATCAAAGTCGCGCTTTTTTAATGTGTTTATAAATTTGGGATCAAAAGGTTTAACTTTGTTTTTGTGTAATATTCTTCTTACGCTTTCGCTGTTGGTTTCGACCCTGGCTGTAATATCTCTAATACTAGTTCTTTCACATTTTACAACATCCAATCACAGGTTTAATTCTTCTTCACGAGTATTTTTGAAGGGTTGTGTGATTTTTTAAAATTATTTTTTAACGGTTTAAATTTTGCCATATTTCTATATACACATACAGTAGACTGTTGCACATTTTTGTTAGGGTGTTGTGCATTAAAAATATTAACTACTTGTCTATGAGGTGGGTTTTCACAGCAAATTAAAAAATTTTCAATTTTTTCTTGCAAAGTTAACATTTTCTGTGAATTGATTTAACTGACAGTTGACAATTGTTTAAGCAAACTAGAGTTTCTATAGCAGTG
Organism: Vesta saturnalis; assembly: GCA_036346205.1. Lineage (NCBI taxonomy): Eukaryota > Metazoa > Arthropoda > Insecta > Coleoptera > Lampyridae > Vesta > Vesta saturnalis. The sequence goes on from JARFJB010000754.1 coordinate 1,893,109, forward strand.
TTACTTTTTATGTTAGCGTCAGTCGAGGTTGGAATAAAGGTAATTTTATTTCAAACATAACTGTTAAATAGTGGCGGATAATTTGGTGGCAAATTTAGTTATGAATGTAATAGTGCATCAAAATTGACCAAGTTTAAAATGAGATTTACGGTTTTTCTTGAAAAAAAGTTTAAGACGATATGTGGCAGCGAAAATGCATGTTAACAGCAAATGAAGTGTAATTACGTGATTTAGGTATTCATTTGAAAAAAAAAAATGCGCTTTTTAGAAAAAAAAACGAAAAATATAAAAATATTTTCTAGATATTGTAATTAGTAAATAGATGTAATAGTGAAAGAGGAACCACTTTTTTTAATATTTTTCGAAATTTTGAGAAATAATGCCACTTCCGGCAACTTTTTTTTGAAAAAATGTGAAACCAAATTTGACAGATGATGAAAATCACTTTTGAACATGTCATTTGACATAATTTTTAACAAAATGAGATTATCTGAAAAGATCTGTGTCGCATATGAAGGATTGCTTACTCATGCAGTCCTAAAGATGGCGTTCAAACAAACATGGTTTAAGGTTGAAAAAAATGTGTATATTAAAGTTTTGAAAGCAATATTATTATCCAATAATGGCGATCATGTAAAATTAAAAAGTCGTATATTTTTTGTTATTCAGATTTGCTATGCCTCTCGACCCACAAATTACATAAAACAAGAAATATAAGGCTACCTGACGCATCACCAAATATAATTCATATTGTATTCTTTGTTAATCACTTACTACGGAATGGAAATTTCTTTTCGTTCAAGGAAATACTAATATACGTACATCGCTGAGGCGCCAGGATGCCGTAGACGTGGCTAAATTACAAGATAATTGGTAAGACGACAGTGATTGCATTAAGTATGCATGATATAATCGTATCTCTTCTTTTAAGATTAACTATGGCGGGTGTCAAATTAATGCAAACTTAATTACTATTAATATAGCTCGTCTCATTTCTACTTAAAATACTTCACAATGTAACAAAATTACATATAATTCATGTTTTTCTCTGCAGTAATGAAGCTTTTTTAAAATTAACCACAACCGCTTCATTCAACTTGAATTGTTTTAAAATTGACAAACCTAAACCAAAATCCTGTTGGATATTTTCGTTTCATTGACTTTTGCTTTTTGACGGGATGTGGGATTTCGTATAATATTGATACTCATGGTTTTAAACTCGGATTATATTTAGGTTTTTCGTTTCGTAGTCATTACAAAATACTTTACGACGTAATCATAATTGGCTGTGATTTATCAACCGTTTAGAATAGAGTATAATGTAAAACAATGTCGTAAAGGATAAAGTTATTTTGGAACAATATATGTATGGTTTCATACATATATTATTTGTTTTAATTGATAATGTAGCAATAAGATATATTGTCAATAAAACTACTGCACAACCAGCGATGTTCATTTTGAGTTTTGTGTTATGCAGATCGAACGTATAAACTTATGGAAACATCCATATTAACTAGTTGGGCTATTAGTATTTTGGTATATTGATGAGGGTTTGGTTGGTGATTGACGTCTATTGTCGAGTTAAGTATCAGTAGTTTTAATGATTTGGTTGTGTGTTACCATGGTAAAAAAGGAAACTATTTTTTTTCGGACATTCAATGGAAATGGACCAGATTTCCTTATTACAAATCGCAAAGAAAAGTATCTCTTTACTTTATAGCAACCATTTCTTTATAAAGGATTATTAATTATTTATTGAATAAATATTAAACGTACAACTATTAACGCTAGAAAAACTTATTCTTGTGCAATGTTTTTACTGTAAATCATTTAATGATAGTGACGATTTTGATAAAACCTCCTGATGAAACTCCTCCATTTGATGTAGAAAATGATGAATCGCTACATGCAGGAGCCAACTGTAATTCAGTACGTTCTAGGACAACATCGGGTGGATTCTGGCATTCACTGTTTGACGATGATGGCTGATTAAAAATCATGATATCCGCGCCACCCTTAGCAAGAAAAGTAGTTTACGTTCGACGTAGACAGTGTCCAGTGTAACCGTCTGGGTTGGGTAATTTCAAATAATGGGCAATTTCCTTCGGCATGTTGTAGAAACTTTAGATCCCCACAGGTTGCACTGTACATTTATTGTTCATATAAAATATGAGCAATCTTGAGTGATTGATATGTTTTGGACGCAAGCTTACATATCTCCTGTACAACTGAATCTCATTATATTCATCTCATTTCCGCCATAACGGTGAATATACGCTTCTTCCTTGTCTTAGTGTCATGGAGGGTGACAACCAAAATAGAGTCAGTATCCTCGATATCCTTCACATTTAACTTTCTTAGCTCCTGACTATACGACATGTCCCATACAGACCGAAAATTTACGCCACTTTAATCACACGAAAAGTATCGTCAGGCGCTTTTGTCAAAAATTTTGACACAGCATCCTGCGCTTTAAATATAACTGTAACTTCCCATAATTCGATATATCGACGTTTTCTTTCACTCTCAACGTACTTTTCAACATGGAATATGTCGACCACAGCGTGGAAGATTTCTGTCTTTTAGCCTGTAATCAAATATAAAGATAAAACTTAAAATAAATAAATAAATGTATTCAGGAAAACTAACCTTTTCATGAAAAAAAGCAAGCATAACTTCTTCGTCGATATCCCTTACATTCTTTGAAGTCCTCCAAGAATTGAAAATATTGTAGGTCTTCTCATATTTATCTCGATATTTCAAGGATAATAAACTAGCAACAGCTTCAAACGCTTATGCCGATATTTCAGGATGATTTTAATTATTTATTACCATTTTCACGCGATAACACGTGACAAAATTTTTGTTTACCTATTTTTGTTTAGTTGCTGCAGTGATGGAAACGGCAATTTGACTCCCGCGCTTGTATGTATTTTTTAAATAATTTCGTATAAAATGTAATCTATTTCCATTTAGTGTCCGAACAAATTTTATTTATTTATTCTTAAAGAAAAGTAGGTTCTTCTTTACTCATCACGATTCGTAAAGATAAACAATACCTTTATTTACTTTCAATACAACTAACTATTAATTCACTTATAAGATGTTTTTCTACAGTCGTTTAAAAATGCTAAAATTAGTGAGCAAAGGTCCTCTTCTCGTCACTAATGAGCAAAATGCAATTTTGTTTTTACGATCGCGCATGTTAACTGCGATTTCTATTTTCCTCAATTTTTGTACATCCAATAAGTCCAACGTCCGTTTAATTTTTGAAAATAGGTTAGGAATTTTCTGAAACGTCGTTTGCGCGCACTATTTACGGAAAATTGTTTTTAATAGGAGTTCGTCATCAAAAGAAATAAATTGTATCCCGTCAGAAGTTGCAGTCTGCAAAACTAGCAACGTTGGATTTACTGCCGGCTGCATCGAGGTAAATATCTAGCGCAGTACGGTTCCTTTTTTAAAAATATGGGATTTTTCTTTACGGACAAGAAGATTGTAGAAAACATCATGTTTCGCACTCTTGAGCAAAGTGTCGTGTCCTTTGATCACTTGTACCAAAAATTGCTATTATTCGTGCAAATGTTTTAATAAAACATTTTTTAGGTGGATTAAAATAATAAAATTTTACGCAAAAACATGTAAGTAAATTAATCCGTATTGGGATAATGATTATACATTTTCAATGAAAGTATGCAATTTAAATTTTGTGGAAGTTGTGTCTTTTAAGTGTCTAACATCGTTCCGGGAAAACCTTTTAGATTTGGTTAATTTATTATAAGTATTCTTAAACATTCTTATGAGATCACTTGACTACGAATATTAATTACCCATTATCCTCAATTGCTTCTAAGTATTGTTTTTCCTGTTACTCTTTTAAAATGAAAGTTACGATGTCACGCCCTTCGCACAATAATTAACACTTGCTTTCATGTAAAATTATTTTCCTTGTATTGATTTTAAAAACTCGGTTTATTATCATTTTCGCATCTCCATGCCTCTCTGATATTGTTTTGGTTAATTTTCATAAATCATCACATTTACAATTCTTAAAAAAAATGTTGAGATGAATTGTTCAGAGTTCAGTATAAAATGTGTTTAGCGTCTACGTTATTATCGTTAACAGAACGTAAAAACGTTATTACGCTTGTGTCTGTTTGTAGCTTTATCTGATATCACATAGTTTTGAAATTGAAGTTATTGTAATAATTATTAGTTACGAATGTATTATGGTAAAAATAGTATTTTTAAAAAAGAAATTCCATTTTATAAAAACAGACACAACTTTGCAGTCTGCAAATGCAAAAACTGTACGTTATCTGTACCTTACAAGTGTCGCCGTCTGGTTCAATTCTACAGAATATACGAAATTTTTAAAACATGTAACAATAAGATGTCTTATCAAATAGGTATCTTTTTAATTTTTCCAAAATATTGAACAAATAAAAATAAATAAATGAATAAATTACGAATCGATAAATATAAAAATCGATATTGTTGAAAGTATGAACACTGGAATTGATCCTTATCTAAATATGTTTACTAATAGATAGGCTTCGGGATAATTATGCATTGAAAAACTTTAATATGAAATAATCAAAAACTCTCTAAAATAATAATAATAATAATAATTTAACAGCAAATCAATAATCAAAATGATGTGTAAGATGCTGTTCAATAATCGGTTTCAATAAAAAAATAAAAAATTATACAAATGGCCTAATTAAAATCGTAACAAAATTTAACTTATAGGTACGTATTTGTAGTATTACAATATTACAATATTTCTAATACTCAAATTTGCTTTTCTTTTTTTAATTGCATTTTCAACATACTGCGCTTCCCTAATATCCATATTTTTGTTCAGCCTACTATAAATCAACTCGGGAAGCATACTGTCCATGTAAAAAATTGAAGTTTATGTAACATTCGATTGTTCCAGAAATCTTTTTCAATTTTAAAACCCTGGTGTCCAAACAACTAAATAACAAAACACTCTTTTCGTGATGTGGAGTTGTCCTTGAATTTGAAAAAACCATTTGTTAATGATTCCATTTTTTTCCAAAATAAAATTTGTCTGGTGTCAATGCTTTCTTCAGGTGTTAAATTTCTGTATGAATAGGGACTTTTCACTTCAGCTATGCTATCGTTATAAATTTTCCAAAAATGGTAATTCTCAGTCTATAAAAAGTCCACATTTGATAATTTCTTTAGCAGTTTGTTCAGATAGATAATTAATACCATCCTCTTTATGTTTTATGCCATAATCTGTAGCCGCACAACTCCACATTTTAGACTGTATTATCGATCGAACTAAAGCTTTTCTACTGGTGTGTGGTAGCTTACTGCACATCTCATAAAATTTAAAAGCAGTGACCCTCTTCCTTCTTCAATTAAACCACATTGCAGATTGACTTTGTATTCTAGTGTTTTTTTCAATATCCTGTATTTCCTTGTCGGTTATATCCATAATTTCTTTTAAATATATATCCGTAGCGATTTCAAAATTTTTCGGTGTCATGTCAGGTTTGTTACAGTGTGGTCCATAATCTTTGTGAGGCGGTAAAAATGTAAGTTTTCGTGCATTTCTCTCATTGGCACATTTTCGCAAAGTCTCTGTTTATTCCTCATTTCAATTCTTTTTGTATATTTTCCCGGACTCCTTCCTAGTAACTGTGTGTACAATTCATACATGGGTCTTTTTTTATTGTGAGATACAACTGCTGCTGCACAACGACTTTGATAAGACCTTTTTCTGCAGAAGTTGATGCGTGTTCCGCCCATAAATTTGGCTATCACCGCGTTAAACTGTTCAACTCTGTTGGTGTCAACATCGTGTATTAAACTATTTGTGTGAATTGCTAAGTATCGAACATGAGTCATCACTGCATCATACAGCTCTGAAAAAGAGAAATAAGGGTGAAAGATATACACTTATGTCCTGTACGTTTACGGTCTTGTATTTTTATTGTTAGGAGGTGATACTAAAGGTTCAAGTTCAAATTCATGAGTTGTGTGAGTCTTGCTATCGAATTTTTGCTGCAGTTAGTTCCACCCAATTACGGATGTTCCCGAGATTGAAAATTTAAATGGTGCAATACCAGTAAGTTTTCTGAACAATGGGCGAGAGTTAGTACCACCTAGTTTATTCCATTTATTTAGAAAAAATAAAGGATCATAAGTCCGAGGAGTTTGAAGTCAGACAAACAGGAAATTTTATATACCGGGTGTCCCAGAAGTTTCTGACCCATTTTAACCGCAAATGTCTCCGAACTCAGAAGCGATAGGGAGGTGCGGTTTTTACATTTTCTTTTTACATATAGTTTTTTCAGTGTCAATCTGTATTTAGTAATACATATAGGGTGTTTAAAAAAATGGTCTCTTAAATGAAACTATCGTTGATTTTTTAACGGAACACCCTGTATATGTTGATTATATCCCCTTTCCGAAAATGTATTACTTGTTGGAGTTTCATTAAAAACTAAGTGAGTTATTTGGTTTTTCATGATATGCTTTTATGTAGGCAAAGGTATTTACGGGTGTTAAATGTCACAAGTATGCTGTGAAATTTTTATATTAGTGTACAGCAACAACGAACTGTCAAAGTAGTTATTTCTGATTTGAGTGATTCCTATACAGGTGAATTTGGGTTGTTGTGAAGAATGGTTCAATTTACTTTACGTGAAAAATCAAAAACTGTGTTATTGTATGCTAAGTATGAATCGATTATTACAACTAAAAGACAATTTCGGGATGTATTTAGGAAGAATCCACCTTCTAAAAACAGCGTAAAAAAGTGGCACGTTACATTTCTGCAAAAAGGATCACTGGCAAAGGAAAAATATCAAACACGTAATGCTGATATTTTTTTAAATAGACTTTTGCGTATTCAAGAAACACTAGAAGAACATAATAATCTAATATCCCTCCGCAAAATAGGATGCACAACTGGATTTTCAAAATCCGAAATTCACAGATGTATGAAGGTATTGAAGCTAACTCCTTATAAAATTCAGGTACACCAAAAAATTTATGAAAGGCATTTTCCTTTCCTTTCACATTTGGTTATAGCACATGCAAATTTTTGTTGGAAGCAACTTTTTATTAGCTTACTAGTGCAATCCATAGAACGGAATGACTGATTGTCGATCATGTTGTGGTATGACCAACTACATTCAATCGCAGTTAGCTTTTGTTCTTCATTTCCAAATGTGCACAACATTTTAAGCATTTTACATCACTATCTGAGGCTGTCTTTTTAATAAATGAATATTCATTTTCCACATCTCTATTAAATATACACTTTCTTTTTGGAATTTTCTTATTTTCTACTCTCGTAGTTACACACTACACTTAACGATTATTTATTTAAAAAGTTATTTGTTAACACTTAACCTTAACTAACAAACTGTTTACACTATTTATTTTCACGGTTTATTTATTTTCCTAACGTACAATACACCGTCGTAAGCATATTGTTTTCGCGCTAGACTTGATACTTAATATTTATTTAAATTACAAAAGTGATATCATCCTATTGTGTTATTTGAAGGTCGTGCATCTTTTTCGCACTTTCTAGACTTGGATTAATTCCTTCTAAACAATGAAACGGCAGAAACGGGGCAAAATAAGGACTTCTTTATAAATACGAAATATTTATGTAATTTATTAAAATAATTACATATACCAAAGATGTGTTTATAAAAGAGACTGTCCCATATATTACGGGAATAATGGTCGCCTTAGCATACCGCAGTGGAAAAAGTTTTTGGTTCAACGTACTTGATAATTTTGTCACGACACAATTTTGTCTTGATTTTTCACAATTTTACACTTACATCATAATTTGATTAAATTTTGTTAAATTTGTGCTTTGATTGTGGAATTTTTCACTGCTAGCCTTTGTCCGTTAGAGGGTGTTCTGATTTGTCATCTTCAATGCAGTTTATTAATATTTATCTAGTATCTAGTTAGTCTTTACTAAAATTAGATTTCATAGTTTGCTTTATACTTTATAAAACTGGTATATCAATAGCAGGCTTATTTTTGCGTTTTCATCTTTTTCATATGTCATAAATTTATTCTACCAATTCCTAAAGAGTAACTACTACTGAGCACGATAACTGCAGTTGTTCTTGAAACTTATAATTCTATACAATATATAAATATATTTTAATTCGCTTCCTTTTTGTTTCTCAGCATTTGACGGTTTTGGGTTTGTTTCCAAGAACTGCCTTCCTGATTCCGGTGAAGAGGCTAAGAAAACCCGCATCTGGTTTGTGAGCGTGTTTCTAAGTTGACGGTGCCCGCGAAGAGTTCAATAAACTTTGGGTTTGTCTCAGCTATGCGGGTGAACTTCCGGGTTGTTTCTTAGCTAAACTGGTGACTTTAAAGGTGCCAATGAACTTCCGGTCTTGAATAAACTTGATAACAACACGTGACGTGGCAACATCGCATGACCTTGAGGTGTGGCAATACCGCAAGGTGATACAGATGTGACAGCTATACTGCTCTGGAGAAGTATATTCGTGGTCTTTGTTGTAATTTTACGCAAAAGCATCGCACGAACACCTGGTAAGCCCCGCTATGGTTCGTTATGTCCAATCCAAAGACGTAATGTCCAAATGCTTTAATCAATATAAAACTCACAATAACCCAGAGCTCTATCCATTTGATGTGTCGAAGTCCGTAAAACATTTATGGGCGAATAGTTTCGGAAATCCGTCATCATTTTCCATTGCCTATTTTCATATTAATAACTATTGGCTTTGAGTGACTAGATTATTTGCCCTAAAACATAGGAAATGGGGAAGGCCATCTTAACGTTAAGTTAGCCTTCATATCAGAAATAAATATCTGGAATGCAAGAATCACAAAAACGAGTATACACAGTGCGGATGTGCGTGTGTGTGTGGAACAAATTTAGCACAGGCCTTTGTTTTGCCCAAATCCTCCTTCAGAATTTGACGAATTGTTTCTTTGTCGTTCTCCAGCCATTGTCTGCTTCCTAAAAATCGTTTGTGTCACTCAAAAGTATTTGACCGTAATGCAGATTCGCTCCCATAAACTTTTTGCATCAGTTTGAGCGTTTCTAAGTCTGTTGTGCCAAGTTTTGTGTAAAATTTAATAACGGCGCGTTGTTCCATGTTTGTATTCCGTCGTGTAATAATAAATGGGACTGAATAACGTAATAAAACTAACATATACCAACCGAGTTCAATAAAACTTTTAGGTTACGTTCACAAGAGCCCAAGCTTGAAAATGACATACAATTTCAATAGATCATTCTGGTGACTGTGCTCGCCAATTAAAGTGAGATTTTGTGAATACTGTTGAAATGGCAGTGCTGGAAAGTTTTTTATATGAATTTTACATTTCAAAAAGTTTGGTGATCTCGAAACATGTTTCGTTCTACATAACATAATTGTTAGCTTAACAAAAAAGTGTTACCTGGCATGCAAATCTTTTTATTGTCTAAAATGGACATAAAATAAAATTAAATGTTGGGAATTTTTTTGTGAGTAGATTACTTTAGGAGACATTCCTCGACGTTTTGTGGCCTAAACAATCCGAAAAACACATTTTCAGAAAAGAAAAGCTCGTGTTTGATTGTGTGTCTGCGTGTAAGAGTATAAGATATCTTTTGAAACATTCAAGCTATCGATATGCGATTAGGTACAAAAATACTTTTCCACAAATTCAAGTTCGTTAATGAGCAAAATTCAACCAGTAGCAGGGCATTCTTAGGGGATTAGAAAATTACAAAAATTCATTGCTTCAAATTTTAAAGAGTTGCATAATTAAAAAAAACGAACTAATACTTTTTTATATAATTTCAAAATAAAAAAAATATAACAAAATTGTGCATTTTTTAATTTATCAACCGATTTTTTTGAAAGTCAAAATCAAAAAAATCAAAATGGCGGATCAAAAATGTGGCATTATCGTGTTTATTTAATTTATCAACCGATTTTTCTGAAAGTGGGGTATTAGAGGTTTTTAAGGTCGCTAAGTATAAATCATTTTGTCAAAATTCAAAAATTTAAAATGGGGGATTATCATGTTTAAAATCCGATATGACTAAAGTTCAGGTATTGTGGGCTAATGATCAATTTTGCAACTTTGTAAAACATTATCTAAATAAAAAAAAATGTACAACTGCCAGTGGCGCACCGTTTTTAGGGTGCAAAATGTTTTTGAAAGATCGAATAAAATCATTTGTCAAAATTAAAAAATTCAAAATGGCGGAATCGGGAATTATGGTGTTTAAATACCGATATGATTCAAATTCAGGTATTGTGGGCTTTGAAGTTATTTATTTACATATATACAGGATGCGGCATTAGTGCGTCGAGGTATGATATATCCGTTATTAACGGAGATATCAAAAATGTTATTTACAAAAATTATAGGCCACTTCGAACTTCACATTATAAAATTCGTATTTACAGGGTGTTACATATTACCAGGGTGAACCAAACATATTTTTTGTTAAATGGTGCACCCTATATGTTATTTCAAATTTAGATTAAGCTCATCTCCCCCATACTTTTAATTTACGGTTTCATTACGTTATACAGGGTATTTCAAAAGTTATGGTAAATTATACACGAAAATCATTCTCATTTTAACGTCCTGTATACCCTAGACAGATAAACCTAACAAAAAATTTTTCCAGATGTAACTTGTTGACATTAGTACAGTGTTACGAGAATGTGCTATTTCTTTATTATTGCACCAATTGAATATAGAGCGAGCCCTGTATATTATTTTAAAAGTGAAAATACACTATGTTCTTTCATTTTTATGAAGCACTCCCTATAGCTAAAATCGTTAATTTCTGAGATATTTTCAATTTAATAACAGAAAGAGATTTTTTTTAAATTTCTATTATAACAAGCTAACCGTTAACAAATAAAAGTGTGACAAATTATTATATAAAATTAAAAAAAACATCGGTTATTAATACAAAATTCTTATAAAATTAATCACGGCTAACTTGTTTAGTAGAAATAAAAAAAAATCTCTTTCTGTTATTAAATTAAAAATATCTCAGGAATTAACGATTTTAGCGAGAGGGAGTGCTTAATAAAAATGAAACAACATAAAGTGTATTTTCACTTTTTAAAATAAAATGCAGGGCGATTCATTTGAAAAAAATTGACAAAATCATGTGTTCGAGTTTTGGCTCGCTCTATATTCAATTGGCGCAATAATAAATAAATAGCTGTACCAATGTCAAACAGTTATGCCTGGAAAAAATTATTGTTAGGGTTATCTGTCTAGGGTATACAGGACGTTGAAATGAGAGTGATTTTCGTGTACAATTGACCATAACTTTTGAAATACCCTGTATAACGTAATGAAACCCTATATTGGAAGTATGGGGGAGATGAGCTTAATTTAAATTTAAAATAATATATAGGGTGTCCCATTTAAAAAAAGTATGTTTGGTTCACCCTGGTAATATGTAACACCCTGTAAATACGAAAATAATTTTATAATGTGACGTTTGAAGTTGCCTATAATTTTTGTAACTTTTTTTGATATCTCCTTTAATAACGGATATATCGTACTTCGACGCACTAATGCCGCACCCTGTATATGAGAAAGCATTATGGCAGATAATTGGGCAGCGGTTTTGTTTACTCGCACAGTATTTCGTTTGGAACTGTTACAACTTTGGGCGTGTCGGTTTGATATACAGGTAAATAGTAACTCGCAATGGGAACATTTTAACAAATTGGAAGTGAAAATTTTGTTTGTAGATTTTTACTTGAGTAAAAAGACATACCTTATGAACATATATTGGTTTACCTATCCTTTTACACACAAATAATAAATTCCGATCAATGTTAATAATTAGAAATGATGCCTTACTTACTATGTTAATCTGCAAATGAATTTCTATTGATTTAAATCTTATTTTCTACTTATGCATACATATCCTATGCATTTATTATCAACTGAACAATATTAATTATTTTATTTGATTTTACAGGTTGAGCAAAGGGATGTACCAGGTATTGACTCAGCTTACTTGGCCATGGATACTGAAGAAGGTGTCGAAGTGGTTTGGAATGAAGTACAATTTTCTGAACGGAAGAATTTTAAAGCGCAAGAAGAAAAAATTCAACTTGTTTTTGAGAATCTCACTCAACTCGAACATCCAAATATTGTGAAGTTTCATCGTTATTGGACTGATACACACAACGATAAACCTAGGGTACGTTTTTGTCCTTAATTTTTTGTTCTTCATTAAATTTATTGAACATGATTTTGGATTTGTCATTGTAATTAACTTATAAAGTTAGTCATTAGAGCTCGAATTTTTAGGTAAATAAATATTATAGTTGCTGTACGGTAGAATGTGACAATTGCGGTTATACGTTGTAGAGAGGATTGGGTGAACACATACAGCACATAAAACTGCGACCTTTCTAATTTAGGGATTGACATTGGAATGAATTTTTTTGCAGATTGTTGCTCGCCAATTCAACCCACAGAAAAGCTAATGGTATCAATTAAAAGGTAAAGTGATTGCACATCCAAAGGTACTAATTACAAGACTAAAGATGAAGTATTTGGTTTAAAACACTAAATAAGTAATTGGCGTTTTTTAAATATGATGTGTCGTTCATGTTATTAACTGAACTAAAAAATGAACTGCAATGAAGAAAGAATTTTCATGGTAAAAACTTTACAGTGGTGTTAGCTTACGGAGGGTTAGACATGAGTTTGCCCTTAATTTTGATCACAGACCTACACCGTCTTTAAGTACCATTCACCATTATGTGCAGAAATTTGAAAAATCTGGAAATATTTCTGTCGAATTAGAATCTAGGGGTGGCAAGTAACATTTTTTAATCATTAAAACCTTTGGATGTGATCACTTTATCTTTTCATTGATACCATTAGCTTTTCTGTCGGTTGAATTGGCGAGCAGGAATCTGCAATCTTCAATGTTAAATACAGGGTGTGTCGGAAAGAATGGGTCAACACTAAGCTGGAGATATTAGACACTAAAATATTATGTTTGAGCTCATCATACCTTATACGAATGTCGCTGGTTTAAGAGATACAGGGTGTTGAAGGTTTAAATTTTATTCTGAAATTTCTCAATAATTGAGAAAAATTTGATAACATGAATCTGAAACTTGGTAGTGTTGGGTTTTGTGGTATAAGAATTACGAATTTGAAGCTTATTTTGACGTTGCTCCTAGAGGGCGCTAGTTTTGTCGTATCATTTTGGTAAATCAAAACATATTTTATCTGTTGAGCTATGCCCTGAAAGAACGTACTCTTGTTTAGGTCGCCTAACTTGATCGGTTTTTGAGATATTTGCATTTAAAAGTTTTAATGTACTTTGTTGATTTAAGCGATAGTAGGATTGGTCGTGGAAATGAATTTAGTTGGCCACCGAGACTTAAATCCCTCTGGACTGCTTAGTATGGTCAAACTTAAGGATGTGGTATTGTGAAGAATTTAATTCTGTTAGGAGTTGCGGCAGAAAATACAAGTAGCATTTAAAAATAATAGGGACATTTTGTTGAATATTCAGAGACATTTAAGAGAATTTATAGTAAAATGTATTGAGGTAGTTGGTGGACACTTCCAGCATTTGATTTAAGGTTTGTTATTATTATTATCAATAATTGTTAGTTATTTTCATCTTTTGAGATTAAAAAAATCACCACAAAATACATTTAAACTTTTAAATGCAAATAACTCAGAAACCTATAAAATTAGGCGGCTTAAACAAGAGTACCTTTTTTATGTAGAATGGTACATTCTTTTTTTAAGCATTTAAGCTCAACAGATAAAAAAAAATGTTTTGATTTACCTAAATAATGCGGCAAAACTAGCGCTCTGTAGGAGCAACGTCAAAATAAGCTTCAAATTCGTAATTCTCACACCACAAAACCTAACACTACCAATTTTCAGAGCCATTCAATCATTACTTGCTCAGTTATTGAGAAATTTCAGAATAAAATTTAAACCTGCAACACCCTGTATCTATTAAACCAGCGACATTCGTATAAGGCATGATGACCTCAAACATATTATTTTGGTGTGTAATATCTCCAGCTTAGCGTTGACCCATTCATTCTGACACCCTTTATAAAACAAGAGAAGCGCATTTGTGGTAAAATAATATTTAGATTGTTTAAAGCTTTCGTCTTATACATAAATTTAAAAAAAACGGATAAATAAACATTTTGCATAGCTTAAGAGAGGTAGCGCAGGTTATGGTAAAGCGTCTCCACCTCAAACCTACCTCTTCCTCAAACCTACCTCTTCTTCCTCGCCAATCTCGCAGGAGGTCCGGGAGGTCGAAGCGAATTGAAAAAAGCTTCTCGTCGAAATTTGATCTACTGTTCCGGAGATATAGCCAAAATGTTCAGAGGGCGACGCCGTTATTGGCGTCGAACGAACGGGCTTACAGTGGGACCGACGATCAAATCTTGGTAAAAAATATTTTATGCTGGTTTTGCATTTAAAATACGTTAAAAAACGCTGGGCCATAATTTGATTTTTAGGAGACAAAAAATACATAAAATATGGTTTATAAGTTTAAATATATTTTAATCAATAATTGTCTAGACTAAAATCTGACGATTTTTCATTACTCGTGTCGGTGTGTGATGAAGTAAAAGATACATTAAAATTTAGACAGTCAAGTAATTGAAGTGCATCTGGATCTGTACTTGATTTACGCCTTATTGGTGAATGCAAACTTGTAATTGAACGATCCGATGATATTAAAAGCATATATAAAATGAGGGTATTTGTTTTTTCCCGAGATGTTTTCGGCGAAAATCCCCCCCTATATCTTTTACACATTTTGTTATTCGCTTCCTGCGCTTCTTCACTAAATTATCCGATAGGCAGTAATGCTTTTTATATAATATTTGGCCCGTGACTCAATACTTTGTGTACTGTAGGATGCATTGAGTACCAAGGTTATTTTTTTGCAAAAAGGTTAGCTGTTTCCAAAGCATAAGCTTTGAAGAAGTAGTATATGTCAATACATTGCAGATTTTCCCATCAACCATTGTGAACAAAAGTGTATGTTGTATTATACTGCGACCATTAAATTCGTACGAAGTCGGTAACAAGTGATGGATTTGTGTTTCAGTATGAAGATGTTTTTTTTTTATCGAAGTTCATTTGTCTCATGGACGAATTGAAATTTTATCGGGTGGAAATATCTTGTAGATGAAGGTCTTGGGTTATTCCAATACACAACTTGGTCTTTCAATGGACCTTCACGGTCGCCAAATATAAATCTCAGTCTGATGGCAAAAAAAATGTTTGTATCATTGGCTACCTACTTGCAAAAGTTTGCCTACATTTGAAATATCCCGATGAACCATAATATCTTCATTTATAAATTAAAAATAAGTCAGGGACATCGTTTTGATTTTCTAAAACAATGTTTTGAGATTGCTGGAGGTGAGAAACGGTGTGATCGAGGAGTACTTGAAGTTTGATTTCGGCTGAAATATGATTGATTCATATCAAATATCTTATCAGGGTAACAATTTTTTTTAGCTTTTTGAGTGATTTCATAGGAAGGGAATATCACATTGTCTTTACTTCTAAATAGGGTGTACTGGTGTCTTGTGACTTGAGCGCCTATAAATATATATATATATATATATATATATATATATATATATATATATATATATATATATATATATATGTAAAGCGTCTTTTGGTGTAAGTTGAGTTAGTTGTTGATAAAAATTTTATAGGCATTTTATAGGCCTCAGAAGATCTTAAAACTCATTTATGCTACGTAATATTCTGCCGTATGATGAGTCCATTTCAAATCTTGATTTTTCAACCTCTTAGCCCTCTCTGAAGCATCTTCAAACTCAATATTAGGTCTTCCCTTTTTCTTCGAATTTTATTGAATCACACAGGCCTCATAGTTTAGAAAATTTATTGACGTGTCAACCCAAGCAGTGTATTTATTTAAAAATCGGTGCTTTATTCTCTGTGAATTGGACCATTTTTTCTTAAAATCAGAAATTAAATAAGAGATTTTATTATATAATTTCGATATTTTTGATTTCGGGCACTTAATCCGCTTTTCCAAGTATTTTTAGTAAAAAATAACATTCTCTTTTCTAACTTAGTGTGACCTGATTCATTAATTTTTTGATACAAAATTTTTCTTGTCAAAAATATATCGGTATCACCCGAACCTAAAAACAAAATGTAAATATATTTTCTGTACTCAAGAAGATTAGGGTTGGTTACGAGCTTTTAACATATAGAGTCGCAAATCGGTGCAAAATTTCTTTTTTCACGCAGAAAGTATATACTGTTATGCATACTATAAAGCTCTTAGATAACCCCTAAGGCCACCTAGTCACAGTAAAACTTTGAGTTAATATTAACAATTACGAAAAAAAAAGAAATTCGCATTACATATATATATATATATATATATATATATATATATATATATATATATATAGGTATATTTTTGTTTTTTTTGTTTTTACTAGTATACCAATAAAATATGTTTTACGCTAAAATAAGAACACTTACCTCCTTCCAGTGATGTCATATTAACAACTATTGGTAGACGCTTTGTTATTTTAAATGATAATCAAACAGTTTTAAACACAAATCTCAGCACAAACAAACAATCCGTACGAAAGTCAAATTTCGACTGTCACTGTTTCTTCTCCTCGCGCCAATCAGGTGATCAAAAACCGGTGTCAGGTAGGCCGGTTACCGTTCTAACAATGATGTATAGTAATGTTACGCATTTGGAATGTTTGATTTTTTGCCAAGTTTTGATGTCATCGGCTCCACTGTGGGGCTGTCGAATGGCCATGAAATTCGTTGCACAAACATACCACCGCGACACCCTCGTGGAGGCATCTCCCAAACACTTCGACGGATTTTCACGGAACTATGCGCTCGCGGGGATAACTTGGCACTGCGGTTTTTGATGGTGACGCAGGCGTCGCGCGTAAATCTCTGAGACGGCTGGACCGATCCGGATCAAATTCAGAGTACGTAATGGGGTTGCGGATGCCGAAATAACGCGAAAACAGGCCGTATCTCAGGAACGGAAGGTCGATTGTTTTCTCTGATTGGATTGCAATCGGCGACCCATAGTACTCTACAAAAAATAACATACAACGCAACACACGGCATCAGATTTTGGACATAAATTAATGCTGCTAAATACCCAACCAGGTATCTCCCATCCCGCCCACAGAACAATTCACCAATTCAAACTGTACCGGCAACTCATCCAGCACTTTTCGATAGTGTTTCTTTCATAAAACAGATAACCTTTTTCTCAATTTTATATGATATCATTCATATAACCTTTATAACCTGCACCACCTTTCTTATCCTTACCGAGTGGTTTATTACTGACTCAGTTAGTCGTGTTTTTGATTTAAACATTAATTCAAAAATAAATATTTTTGGAATTTTCATCATCTAAAAATCATCAGAGCCTTGGCCATAATTGGAATAAATTTTCGAAATGATATACTACTCGTCAAAAGTATGCAATAATCAATAGTACCCTACCCTTATAGGGAATTTAGACAATAAAAATTCTAATGAGTAAACAAATATGTTGAATTCTTAAAAATAATATTTTTAGGTTATATTCATCACTGAATACATGTCATCAGGATCACTCAAACAGTTCCTAAAACGTACAAAGCGCAACGTAAAACGACTTCCTCTTCAAGCATGGCGACGATGGTGTAAACAGATCCTCTCTGCTTTAAGGTAATAATACTGATAAAAATTGAATTTTTTTTTACATATATTTGCGCCCATGACATGTGTCTAATTTAGTTTGTAAGATTTAATTATACTTTAGGTATAGGTTTTGTAAGTTGACGATATATATTTACCTGATATTATTATTATCTTCTTGTATTGTATTGTATTTGTTAACTCTGTGTTCACAGTACCAACATAAAGGTAAGTGAGCACTAAAATTTTATTTCCGGAATGGTACTTCATAAACTTTGCTTTACAACAACGCAGATTGTGAAGTTTAATGTTTTGTAAGTTCATGTCTGTGTAAATATGTAAGTAAGTAGTGCATAGAATTGTTGAACAAATGCAAAACATTAAACTTCCGTATTTGTGGCAGCACATCCAGCGAGAACGGACTACGGACTACATCAGTACTTTGATCTGCAGTGTGTTTTCTTTACAGTTACTTGCATTCCTGTTCTCCGCCAATCATCCACGGCAATCTCACCTGTGATACCATATTTATACAGCACAATGGGCTCGTCAAAATTGGATCAGGTAATCACCTCGTCTGACAAATCAATCAATGATGAAATTCATGTCAAATATTATTCGCTTTATTGGCCATTTTTGATATTTTGCTGATGGTTTGAAGTTTTTGGTAAACAGCTGTTAAGCATTGCTCAGACTTTTACACTTCACGAGTTGCTACATAATAGTTCAATATTTTAATCAAATTTTCATTAAATAAATTATGTATATTCTCGGAAGAAATGTGGAATTTCTGAACATTGCAATAAGGTACGAAATGGACATAATTCCGTTAATCTTTTTTCGTGCATTTATGATTGTACAACGCCTTTCAAGCTTTTGGAAACTAGCCATCATTTTTTCGAACTGATTATTTATTGCATGATAGGGAACCTTACATATTAATAGATTAAGCTAGATTTTCATTAGCGTGGACAGGTTACCGTTTGGTTTTAGTTTTACATTCATTTGTAATGCGTGAGGAAAGATACTCTGTAAAACGGTTTTTTGCTTGCTTGGACCTTAATCGTGTTTGATGCTTTAATTGATATCATTGCTTAACCCATCATATTACGATAGTGTTTCATTTCGGAAATGAATGAACTTATTGGCATTAAAATCGGTTTGATAGTTGTCTTACCATCAATTGCTAACCATTAGCTTGTAAAGTACAGCTCTAAATACATTACTAATTATGTTGTCATTTTCTCTAGTTGCACCTGATTCCATAAATCATCATGTCAAAACATGTCCAGAGAATATAAAAAATATGCATTTCTTTGCTCCAGAATATGGTGGTAAGTTTCCTTTTTTTAAGGCTTTAGTTAACAAGTATGAGGTTCAAAGTTTTTAATTAAATTAACCCAGTTAAAATGTACGTTTTACAGAGGCATTTATTGACTGTTTTTAAGTAGTACATAAATTAGGGATGGTAACTTTATAGGCCATTAAAAACGTAACATCTGGAGTTTATGTTCAAACCTCTTAGTAGAAAAAAAAGTAATTTTGAACTGATGAATTAAACTAAATGTATTATGAAATGGTACAGCACTAATCATACATATTTTTTTATGACTTGCATCTCAGTTATAAATGTAAATATTATAAAATTGTAAGCATTAGGTAGCGGTATTTTTTTATTATGGATATAGTTCTAGAAAGTCAAAAAATCTAGAACGAAGATCAATAAATCTGATTTCAATGTTCATGTATAATATTTGTCTATTATACAGGTGAAACATTTAGTACATTTAGGAAATTGTATCTAAATAATTCATAAAACTGCTAAATAATTCTTAATAGTATTCAAATTTTTTTGTTAATATTTATAAATGTGACGCTTGGTATTTTGAAGGATAGTTAAATAAAACCTTCTAATTTACATGTATAATTAGGAATTTATAATTTGTTATATGTATATAAAGTTTTTTTATTCTGCACTTATTAGTTTCATAATTTGTGTTATTTTTTTTTAAATAACAAAGTGTAGATGTTATCAACTTATTTTAATTGAGTGTGTAATATCTGCAATTAGTCAATTGATTAATTTACTCAGGATTTATTTCAGGAGTTGTTATAAAGTTGCTTTACAATACAGCAGATTATGTTAATATGGTTATTTTCTACAGTGTGAGTGAAGCTGAATCTGTCGGTCTCTGGTCGTTAAACGACTGTTTTTTTATAAAAAAATTTGCATGTAGGAATATGCAGGTTAAATTAAGCTACTTTTTTAAAAATATTATAAAATGTACAGGGTATCCAAAAAAAGCATTCCATATCAAAGTTACATATTTTTAAATATAACACCACCCTGTATGAAAATGTAAATTTTCATCATTTTATACATAACTAAAATACTTAGCTTTTGGGTTTTTAAATGATGTATTTTTATAGTTATATTTTAAATGTATACGTTTCGATAACAATTACAGTTATCGCCCTCATCAGGATAATATCTGTAGAAATTGCTTAAGATGTTAAAACAAATTTATGAATAAGCAATTCTTAAAGATATTATCATTTACCGAGGACGATAACTATAATTGTTATCGGAACGTATACAGTTACATAAAATATAAACATAAAAATACACCATTTAAAAACCCAAAAGCAAAGTATTTTAACAACACATTATATATTTTGACGGTTGTTGAATACCCTTTGAAAAATATATAAGATATGACTGATCTGAATATTATGTATATTTCGGTGCTTGTTAAAAAAAATGACAAATCAAGAAGGCAGTGTACAGTATGATCTATAAAAAATTGATGTGTGTTATAAAGTGGAATAATAGTCTGTATAATTAAATGAAATAATTAAGTTTTTATTTCTGATAAAATAGCCCTTGTAATTAGTTGATCGGTCTATTTCCACAGTTTTTGCTTTTTTAGCGCGACGTTTTGGAGACGGACTCTGCTTCCGTCATAAGGCTTATTCCTGAGAAGGACTGTTTTCGCACTTGAGGAGTCGAATTCATATGTTATGATTTTTTCCCAAGCACTTCACTACTCTCAGATTCGCACTTGGTACCTTTCACTTACTAGTGTGACACCTTTACCGCTGAGCCATGAGTATTCCAATATATATATATATATATATATATATATATATATATATATATATATATATATATATATATATATATATATATATATATATATTATTATAAGTTCTAAAAAATATATATTGGATTACTCAGTGGCTCAGCGGTGACGGTGTCAGACTAGTAAGTGAAAGGTACCAAGTTAGAATCTGAGAGTAGTCAAGTGCTCGGGAAAAAATATGAATTTGCGAAAACAGTCCTTCTCAGGACTAAGCCTGATGACGGAAGCAGAGTCCGCTTCCGAAACGTTGCGCTTAAAAAGCAAAAACTGTGGAAATAGGTCGATCAATTTAACTAATATGAAATCGCAGTTACAAAACACTTATAATACAGAAGCCTTTGTAATGTTTTATATTATAGGTGTTTCCTTTTTGTGGATTCAGCGTTTCAATTTTTGAAATGAAAATCTGCTGTTTTGCGCCGTATTTTACTCTTAGATGTAAGCTTTTCTTATGTATATCCTATACAGAAATCTTCTAATTTTGGAGATATAACTCCAAAAATATTATATTTGGAGCAGTACTGCCATATACAGGATGTTTGAGTGATATTCGGCCAAACTTAAAGGGATAGTTCCTCTCTTAAATATAAGTTGAAAAAATAAATTTCAACTCAAAATGACTTTTCATTTAAAAGATACAGGCTGTCAAAGTTTATAGAAATATAACAGATTTTGGTTATAACTCATGAAAATTTAAACCGATTTTGATGTACTTGGCATAAATAATAAACAAATAAAGATCTTTAATTTGACTATTTCAAGTTTTGTATATGTCTTCCGGTGGCGTAGATATTCAGGTCTTTTCCCTTCCTATCATTTACGGCACTGCATTTTTTAAAGTCTTTTAATTTTAAATTTAATTTAAAAAAAGAAATTGCTGTTGAAAAATTTTTGTTAGAAGTTTATTTATAAAAATATTCTAGAAGTATTTCGTTTTGTTAACTGTCCATGGACATTGCAATTTAGAAAAAAATTAACAGTTGTAATTCTTTTATTACAGATCAAAGATTAAAGATTAAACGCAAGATAAGAACAATAACATTTTACAAATAATTTTTTAATAATAAATTTAATTTTGTACCCAAAACTAAATTTATTGTTTATAATAAATGTTCAAATTGTCGCCCTTCCACATCGATACGGACTTGACCAACAGGAGTGGCATAAACTTTAGATTTCACATATCCCCAAAGGAAAAAATCAATGAGCGTTAAATCGGGTGATCTAGGAGACTAGGGAAAGGGACCGCCACGTCCAATCCAACGATCTGGATATGTGTTATGTAAATAATTTCGGACTTGGGCCGAAAAATGAGACAGTGCTCCACCACGCTGTAATATCAGCCTATTCCGAATATCATGGAGAATATATTCCAGCAATTCCAAAAGAGAATTCGTTATGAATTCAAAATAAACTTGACCGGTAACGTTGGATGGTAACATGAAAGGTCCAATCGAAGAGTTTTGAATGATCGCTCCCCAGGCATTAACTGAGAACCGTTGTTGGTGACCACCTACAACGGTAGCGTGAGGGTTCCTGTGACTCCAGATATGGCTGTTTCATGTGTTGAACATACCATCCCTTGTGAAACATGCCTCATCCGAAAACATCACATCCGAAGCAAAAGAAGGTACAACTGCAGATCTCTCCAAAAACCAGCGACAAAATTCTGCTGTACCAGTAAAGTCTGCTTGATCTAGCGATTGAGCTTTCTGCTTTTTAAACGGATGTTGCCGGTCTTCATGTAAAACTCTCAAAACCGATATGTGAGAAGCACCCATATCGTGAGCCACGGCACGAGTGCTGGTGTATGGATTTTATGCTACACGCTCTAAAACCTCCTCTTTAAAACGCAATGTTCGCCTGAGCCTTATTTGGACGCTTGAGAACTCCAGTCTCTCTTAAACGTGCATGAATGTATTGGAAAATTCTACGGTTTGGATGCCACCGATCAGAAAAACGTTACAAACAAGCGGCTTCTCTACAGTTCCCATTTGCAGCACCATAAATAAACTGCGTATCCGTTAATTCGGCAGGTTTGTAGTTTTCCATGATAATAAAAAACGCGAAAAACACGAAACTGATGCACAACAAGCCAAAATGTCTTGACAACAGTAAATAAATATTGCTACAAAAAAACTACGTATCAATGTTATCAATAATATTACTTTATTATTTTAAATAATTCAAAGGTAAGACTGTAAAATTTCTAAAATATCTCAGTAAATAAGGTTCTAATCAAAATTTTTCAAGAGCAATTTCTTTTTCTACATTAATTTTAAAATTAAAAAAGACTTTTAGATTTGAAAGAAATGCAGTTACGTAAAAGATAGGGGAGAAAAGGGCGCCAACACTGAATATCTACGCCACTAGAATACATGTACAAAACCTGAAATAGCCAAATTAAAGATCTTTATTCATTTATTGCTCATGTCAAGTTTCATCAAAATGGGTTTAAATTTGCATGAGTTATAACCAAAAGCTGTTGAAATTTATTTTTCAACTTATATTTAAGAGAGGAACCACCTCTTTAAGTTTGGCCCAATATCACTGAAACACCCTGTATATGTTTGAAAGGTCTTTTAAGTATATTCCACAATCACAAAAATATATATGGTGTACTTAATAATATGCAATTTTGATACAGCTCACTTTCATTTAGATACCTTGCATATTTAAAATATTGTATATTTTATTTTAAATTTAATTTAATTAATCTGCATGTATACCTATATACAAGTCTGTTAGAAAAAATGTCGTTTATCTTCTGAAACCTACGCATTAAGCTTGCCTCGCCGTATATTATTTTATGACACATTTTATTTTATGTGCTTAATTATACTGTGGTAGGGTTAAAACTGTTTATCACTAAAAGTAGTAAAATACAATAAATAGGGATGGCCCTTGAGGCATTTTTGTTCTGTGATTTGGTTTAAAATTAGAATTAGGTTGTTTTATAGTGTTAATTATAGTTTCAAAATTATTTGTGGAGGAATAAAGTGCAGTACAATGGATACATAAAATGGTTAGTGCAGAAAGATCAGTTGAAAATACTTTCTAGTGCTTATTAGTCTCAATGTATTTTTATTACTCGTAAAGATTTTATTTTAAAACATTTGTTGCTTTAAGTGATATGTTAAAAAAGTGCACAGAGTATTTCACGTAACTATCCTGTTAGAAATGGTTGTGACTATTTTTTGACATTGAGAGGTTTTACTTCTAGTCATGTTTACATCAGAGCAAATTCTATGGATATTATATTGAGAAAATCTCTAGTGATTATTTTAGGAATATTGGCAGTAGCTTTGGTTTTGTTAACAAACATATTTAGTATATCTATTCCTGCGTTTGAATTGGGATAGGGATGTTGCATACTTGATGACCCATACCCAAACAAACGTTTCATATACGGACATTTTATACCAAGAACCATTCATACTGAGACAATTCAAACCCAGGATTTGTACTCAAGAGTGTTCAAACGTAAACCGGTCCATAGGTTATAACTACTATCATTTATTTGTATGAGGGGACTGTTTTGTGCTATTTAGCTAACTATGAAAACAATATGCTATTGTGAAAGTTTCTGTGACATTTTATAGTGTTATCTCCAAGTTTGGTTCGAATTGCTTAACATTCCGTCACCATAATTAGCAAACCTCGTAACTCCAAAATAACAAATTCTATAGGAGGCAAACAAATCTGCCTGAATGAATTTTTTAAATATTTAGATATCTGTGTATTTAATGATCTACTCTATGTTGTTTTTAAGTTTCTTCAAATTTTACTTGTCTAGTCATGGTAATGGAGTTACAAGTTATTCTCCAATTTATTCCACACATACCTGGAGTTACGAAAATTAGAAACATAACAGAAATACAAAAAGCAACAAATTTAGGATAGTTAAGAAGGTTTTATTCAACTGCACAAATAGAAACTTAACGAACTAAAACTACAGTATAATTATAACTAACAAATAAGAATTTTTAAAAATGTTGTAGCTTGTCGTAGAATCTGTGATAATCAGAAGGCATGGTGGTTTTAATGTGAACTTTTCTTTCTTAATTTCTAACTTTGCTGGTGTTATATTATTAAGTGGTACACCCAAGTATATCTTTTATCGCCCCTGATAGGAAGAAGCTGTCAGGCATCAGTGTATCGTACCATCGGGATTGTAACATTATAACGTAATGCACACAGGTATGTCACTCTGGGATCACCTGTTTTCTTTCCTGGCCTAATGGGTGGTTACATACTATATAGTACCAAATTCCGGAAAAATTTAGTGGATATGGTTCTGGATTTTTCGGGCTTTCTTAACAATGCCCATGTAATCTGCTGGCCCATTGATCACTTTATTTTTGTCTTTCTATACAGGAGTGAATGGAATCCGCCTCCATTTGGGTGTGACAACGTTGTAGATATTTTTGGATAATATGGACTTTATAATGATAAGCAGGTAAATTGAGATGAGCACTGTACAAAATTGCATTGCGGTTTTACGCCCATCTCCAGGTCTAAATGTGGTAACTGTGTTTCTGCAAAGGAGCAATTATAGATGAAAATTCATTTGCACCGACTGTGCCTGCAATCTCGCTCCATACAAAGCAATACCCAGCATACGTTTTAATGTCATACATTATACAACTATGAATCGCAAGTTTCGTTTCATAATAAACACTTGGGATATTTGATTTTGGGCACAGAAATACAGCTTGTAAATCCATAATATACACTTTGTTGCTTTTACTATTCTTATCCCTCTCTTTCTCTCCTCTGGCTTCTTTCTTTTTTTGGTGTAATGTATACACTTCTTCCATTCTTCCATTGTTTTTAGCTACACAGGAATCACATTCATCTTTCTTTCTTGTAAACAGGCTCAAATTCATGTCATTAAAATAATGATCAATGTTATGCAGTTGAAAATGGTTTTACACTTCTCTTGTGACACCAACCTTTAGTGTAGAGTTAATAGATATCTTGCTTAGACTTCCATTCTGGTCCAACGTGTAGCTTCTACAATAATGAGATTCCATCTTTGGCAAACTTTCAAAAATAGTTTCAGACAATCGATTCTGTTTTCATCTAATTGTCTAGTTCTGATTTGCTCTCGACTTGATTTCCCATTTTCTCTTAAAGCTTCCATTCATCCTTATCTTTACTAGCAGTTATGTGTGTTTGTACCCTCTTGTTTGTTTTCAATTTTCCAATAACGTGCGGTCCATTTCCTATTCCTAATGAATTAAGAAACATTTTTACACATTTAATAGTCATTGCTCTTTCTTAAATAGTAACTAAAATTATTTAATCTGCGAGATTTTTCTTCCTCTTTACAATCTCTGTGTCTTTGAGTTTCAGTGGATCTCATACTTAGCTGTACATACACTTTTTCACCCCAGCTTAATTTCCAGAAACTTTCTAATACAAGGTCTTCAGAAAGTAGATAGAATTTTAAACTAGGATTTTTGCTGCATTTTGAGTCCTTGTAGATATTTTGCAGGAACATTTTATTTAGCATTCTTTGGTGTTTTGGAATATTATATTCCTATTTACCATTTACATACATTTTCCCTCATACGTATCACCTAGTTCACTCTTTTCTTGTTCTGCTCTCTTCCCCAGTTTTGTTCCTTTACGTCTTCTTTTTAATCTTTTTTTCTCAAAGGCTCCTCCCTACCAGAATTTTCATCTTCCTTTTCTTGCTGATTTTCAATAGAATTGTAGTCTATTGTACTTTCTTCTTTACCCAAATTTTCGTCTTCTTTCTTTCTATGCTGTTCATCAATAGATTTATACTTTGAATGTTCAGCTTGTGATACCTCAATTGTTTTTCCCCACTACCAGAATTTGTATCTTCTTCATCTACAATATGCTCATCTTCGATAGAATTATACTCACGAGCTTGTAAGTGTCAACAGTGATTTCCTCAACAACCGTAAACTCTCTAACGGATTCGCTTTCATGAACATCTTTGATTTCGGTATACTTTGCACTAGATTCTCTCACAGTGTCTTGAAAATTTTGGACAACAATTTCTTTATTACAATCATGGTTTTGTAAACATGTTTTCACTATGTTCTCGGAGTATAGTGTTTTCCATATAATTAAGGTTCTCTAGAATCAAGAAAAATTGATGGATGTTGGAGGCCATTTTATGATTTTTCAAGCACGGGACATGTGTAATATTAAGAAATAAATTGATATTTGGGAATTTTTTTACGGAAGAATAAATTAAAGAAACATTTTAAATATTTGTGAAAACTGAATGATATTAATGTTTCTTAAATATTATAAACGTACTGTATATAATAAAAACACTATACACCTGGTACATACCTTATAAAGAGCAAAAGGTCCTGGTTCTCTATGATTATATAATAATTTTATTACTTTTTATGATATTTAGAATTATATTTTTAACGAACTGTAGGAACCCTGGAACACAAGTACAGAAAAACTATTCTTAGTTATCTCTGAACACAAGTAGACTGGTCAGTTGATAGTATCATGCTACATAACCTAACTGTTTGTAGTGGAGATACGAGGTTTTTCTTGCCGTAAAATGTTTTGAGAGTTACGAGGTTTTCTTTCAACGTTGTCCTAAATTACTAAACTACAATAACGGTGTGAGGTTTGGTTGGAAGGTAGATTTTGATGCTTACTAATAGGTGGCGTCATAATCTACGTTTCGGATAACAATGGTGATACGATGTTTGCTAATTAAGAGTGACGATTTGTCACTTATATCATTTTAATAAGGCGAAAATGAGTGATTTGCAACTTGAACACAGAAGCGTCATGAAATGTTTATCGAAATTAGGCGAAGAATATCTATGAAAGAATGGTGGCAGCGTAATGAAGGAAATAGCCCGTTCTATTTCCAAGTTAGATATTGGTGCAAGCAGTTCAAATGGTGCAGGTTATCCAATGATGATGACCCAAAGTGTGAAAGACTTCTGGAAGCACCAACTGATGAAATCATCAAGAAAATTGAAGATGTGGTGTTGATTTGATTTCCCAAGCTGCTCAGTCCCGAACGTGTTGTGTAGATGACAAATTTCCGATGAGAATTTTACTGCTTATTTTAAGACTTGAGCTATTATTTTTGTTTCACAACTTTTATAGTTGGATAGAACTGGGTATGAATCGTCTCAGGTGTGAGTAGCTCTGGGTACGAATAATGCTGGATATGAATTGTCCAGATATATGATGTCTAGGTATAAAATATGCCCAACTCGTTTGAATTAAATATAAAATTAAATCTAGTCAAATATAACTAACTAGTAATAGTAAATCTCTTAAATCTCCTACTGCTCTGATTGGCGCTTGGATTAAGTCCTAAAATAAGCCAAAACATTTAACTTTATCTGCGATAGTAGTAACAGGTTTTGGCATTTTTTTGGTTAGAATATTCAATAAAGTACTATATATACAAGTACTATATATACACTGTTTCAATTTTTTTGAGTTTTTTGAGTTCAATGGTGGTAAATGTGTATGAGCTTTATTGAATATTCTACAGGTTCTTTTAGCAATTTGGTCGCATTTTTCGTTGGTAAATAAATTTATAATACCACCATTTGAGTTCATTTTTTCACGCACTGATAACAAAACCTGTGGGCATCAATAAACTTAATGGAATATTTCAGTAAATGTGTTTCGTTCGATTATTGGAGTTTATTTATACAGAATTTATTTTAATAATTTTTCACCTTTTCTTAATGTTGGTAGATCCATTTTCCCACACACACACTGCACTTTAATCTCGTTTTTAAATATCTTTACTATAAGAACGCCTTGCTCAGCAGCGAAATGATTTATATCAAGTGGTTATCACCTGTAATTGGAGAGTTAGCATATAATCAAAATGAGCAGAGCATATCTGTCATTTTTACAAGAAAAAATTTCTCTCATTGTTTTTCATGGAGCACCCTTTAACGGTATATTCTAATTGCAAGATAATCCGGAGTGTGTATATGTTCCTGTATTGTTTCTATTTAATTGAATCTTAAATGGACTGTGATTTAGGCAACACACATTACACTGTGTTTGGTGTTAGTTGCATATTTTACACTGTTTAAGGTTTCTTTAAATGCAGTATTATACACTGGCAAAATACCCGTGTTTTCAACAGGATGAATTTCAACCCCTTTCCCACCCTTTGATATATTGGTTTTCAAACGCCTTTTGAACCTATTTCCGAAATCGTGTGTAATTTGAATTTCTAAGGTCTCTAAGATGCTTTGTTAGTTTCAAGAAACTGCTTAGTTTGACACCCAACATGGTATTTTACAATATCTTGAACTTTCAACCCCTAATACTGTCCTTGAGGGATGATTAATTTCATAATTGCGTTTCCATTGTTTTTGTCGACTATTTTCCATCATCAAGATACTCCACATGGTACACTTGGTTCAGAAAGCTTAATTTGCTTCCTTGCTCATCCTTCCCGTTACTTATCATTAGGGGATGATTTCGGGGAAAAATCAAAACACGTGTTCTCTTATTTCTTAAGGTACATCTAAGTATCAATTTTCATGTTTCTGGACTTAACGGCTGTTAAGATATACATATTTAAACAATTCATTTCCGTTTGGAACCCGATTTTATCTCCATTTTATCTCCCTAAGATAAAATTTCAAAAAGCGCTGAAACATGGTCCGTTCGATTATTAATGAGAATGTTCCCCGATTTTCAAATCTCCAACTGCCGCCCGAGTTTAAGAAAAAGGCCTATTTTTCAATACTTAAGGGTTGAGTTTCAAAAAATCCTCCCTTAGTGTGCGCGTACGTGGTAAGGGGTGCATATTACCCAAATTTGAAGTTCCTAGGCCTAGCAATCTGACCTGGGCGTTGATTGATGAGTGAGTGAGTCAGTGAGTAAACCTTTTATTAATACAGAATTACAAACATTATGCATATGATGGTGTAAATTGTTGGAGTTGTTCTAGAATATTGCCTGTATTCTTTATTTTTAAATCGAAAATGATGTTTTTACTCTTAGATTAAGCAATATGTGTAATTTAATCGTATTTTCTAAAATATTTGCGGATTTAAAACATTCTTTTCTAAAACCAGGTTACCTTTTACGAGGGCCACTATTTATATTTTGAGCCTTGACTACATGATTGCAGGTAGCGCTGTTTTACGGTTCTGACATTGTTGACAATAACATACTTCAAACTTTTTGGTAATAGTGTTATTTGTGTTGTTTACGGTTTCTTGAAGATTGCTTGTCAGCAAAGAAATGGAATTAAGTCGTGAAAATTTTCGTGCGATAATTTATTACGATTTTCGACGTGGATTATCTAGACAAGAGTGCCTCGATCAACTTACTTCCACATTTGGCGATTTTAATCGTGGCCACCTTTCGCTCACTGATGAAATTCGCGAAGGTCGTCCTAAATCAGTTGTTATTCAAGAAAACATTGATGCTGTGCAAAAACTAATAATGCAAGATCGCCATGCGACATACTGTGAAATTGAGGGAACCCTATGCATTAGTTCCACCAGCATATATAAATGATGCACACAAATGCACAGAAAGATTGTAACAAGTGGCGAATCATGGATATAGGCATACGAGCCGGAACGTAAACAACAGTCGACTGTGTGGGTGTTTCAAGATGAACCAAATCCAACAAAAGTAGTTCGCGTTCGTAGCACATCGATACAACCTGTGCCTTTAGAGGAACGTAGAACGGTCAATTCCGAATGGCACACAACAATTTGTTGATTTTCGTCGGCGGAAGAAGCCGTTGATGCGTTCAAAAACCATGTTGTGGAGGTGTCGTCCCAAGAAGATTGGAAAAAATGCTATGACAAATAGTTCGAACGAATCTAAAAGTGTATTGATCATACAGGAGAATATTTGGAAAAACAATAAAGCAATTTTCAATGACAAATTACTGTTTTTTCATCGTTAGGCTCAAAATATAAATAGTGACCCTCTAATTGTGTACTAAATGTAGTTTCTCTTCTTTTATTGTAGTTGTTTCCACCTGGTATATCGCTCAGATTAAGTAGCTTAAATCATCACAAAATGAGGTCAAAGTAACATACACAAAGTTCGAGATCCAGCAAATTACGTGATCATTTAGCATAACCTATTGTACCATTCAAAGGATTTATTATATATTATAATTAAGTAAAGTCTTGTATAGATTTTTAAATACACATATGATAGCTCACACTGTACTTGTCATTACTAATTTTCGGATTCTCTTGGACATTATTTGTTAAAGCTAATTCATTTGCTAAATGAACTACTTAATGTATGTAAATGTTTACTTAACTCAGTTTAGTTTTTGGTGGTTAAGGATATTATTTCGCAATTTGTATTAGTTATAAACACATGTCGTTTAAAGTATTACAAGACCACAGGATTTTATGTGATCTTGTACATAATTTTATAGGCTGTGCACTTAATTTGCGTTTTGGAGCCATACAAGTTTTTTTTTCAGTCGCGTCCTGGCGTTTATACAATACTAATCTTTATTTGCCATCCTTAATCCCACCATGCATATATACGTAATATATGTATGAATGCTGGGAATCCATGATTGTGGCTGAAGTAACTTAGGAAGCTCAAGCAGCCCGCCCTCCCCCTTGGGGAGGGAATGAAATACGTGATCTTTCCTTTCCTTCACACTATACATTGATAGTTTAAGTAATTACATGCTCTTATATTACTGTATATTGAATTTGTTTGGAAATCACTTACTTACTTGTAGTATCCTTATCGCATATTTGAGGATATGTAATTTATCTTATCGTGTGCTGTTCTTCTCTTCCTCAGTTGTGTTTTTTATGTTTGCGGAACGCAAACATTACCGTATTTGCTGTGCTTTTAGTTTGTATCATGTTACTTTTTATTTCAGCAGCCCCCTCTTTTTTGTTATTGTGGGATATTTCAAAGCTTGTTATGCTCATTTTTAACTACTAGTAGTTTCTAGAAGATTTGACTATCATGTATCCATTACTCTTACTATTGTGCCTGTGTGCTGCTGATACCACTGCTACAACCTGACTGTCAGTTGACAACTATCGATCTGATACAGTAAACCCATCAGCTCTGAGTATGTGACTGCTTCACACAACTAATGATTGGAGGCTAACTTATCTACTCAGTTAATGATAATTTTTTGCTTAGGGGATTAGCAAAACTGGATTTACTTGGCTTCTTACCATGTATAGACAGGTGCATTAATTTAACATGTGTGAAGCTAAACCTTACCATTTGTGGTCTTGATGTACCAGATTTTATGTAATCCGTATTTTGGTTAATAGTGTAAGGATTTGTTAATAAATCTTTTGTATAATAAAAATTGCGAAAAGGTTTATTACAAATGGTTATAGCATATCAATAACAGCAAATGTGGATTTTAAGATGAACTGAAGTCATATATCCTGTTGCGGAATATGCTACATAAGAGATAAAACATGTGAAGTCACTTTTAAGAATTTTGTCTTCTGTAACTTCTTAGTATTAGGGATATATTGTAATATCGTGTCACGTTTAAAATGATTAATCATGTAAGCTATTTACTATTTCTGGTAGTTATTTATTGTTTCTATAGTACCCAGTAATTAAATATTTATTTAAATAAAATTGTGTTGAAATCATCATTTTACTTCTTTTAACAGTGAGTAAAATCAGTATTTATTTCTTTGAACTTAGAAAGCGTTACTATAGTTACCTACTAAACTATTACTGAAGTAATATATGCTCTGAAGTCAGTGTGACACTTCAAATGTTACATTTTTTATAAATTTCCAGAATTCTTAGTGCATGGAGGTGTACCAAAATAACTATGTTAATGTATAAACAAAAACCTTTACTTTTCATGGTTCATTAAACTTTATTGCAAAATTAGTTTGCAACATTAATGGTTGTTTTTTAGAGAAAGTAAATTTATTTAAAAAATATTTTTCTATGATTACAATTATTTTATTAGATTTCTTGAGGGATTATCTAGCAAATATGAATAACAGCTTGAATTGGTTAATCAGTTAAACCAAATGGAATATTGTTATCAGAAGATGGAAATATTTTCTATAGGCTGATTCAAAAACTTAATTGAGGTTTACTGTGTTTAGGATAGTGCTTTATCAGTTCTATTTTTTTGTTCTGCCTTTTTTTTCATTTTAATGCGATTAAATCATGAATGTTTTTGAACATTTAGATTAAGTAATAATGACAACCTCGTAAGTCAACTAAAGCAGAAACATTGTTAATTATATCAAATCTTGGTACCGTTTAACCATAACGTTTTTAATTTTAGCATCTGCATCATTAACTCCAGCATTGGACATATATTCATTTGGAATGTGTGCATTGGAAATGGCGGCTTTGGAGATACAAGGTAACGGAGATTCCGGTAATATCGTTACGGAAGAAAATATTTCGAAAACAATCGAGTCATTAGAAGATGAACAACAGAAGGATTTTATTAAAAGGTGTCTTCACACAGAACCCCAGGAGAGGCCGACTGCCAGGGAATTACTCTTTCATCCTTTATTATTCGAAGTTCATAGTCTTAAATTACTAGCTGCACATTGTTTAGCGAAAAATACTGGTAATTGTGCGTATAACGAAATTTTACTAAATATAGAAATGTACAATCTTTGGTTTTACAGCAAACATATCCGAAACAATTACTGATGAACTCATGCAAAGGCTATATAGTCCAGACGTTTTAATAGCAGTTATTAATCATTTGGATAAACCAGCAACACAAATAAAGATGTCGGATATACAGGGTGCGGAAAAATTAGAAAAATTTGTAGAGGATGTCAAGTAAGCTTGTTTGGCATAATCTTAAATCTAATGTTAGAATGTAATTTATATAGAAATGGCATTTATCCATTAACGGCCTTTGGTGCCAAACAACCTCCACCTCCTAGGTCAAGAGCAATTTCTCCAGAAATGGCAGAATCAGTTAAATCTGTTACACCTGAACCTCTTGACACGGAAACACGAAAAATTGTAAATATGTTATGTGATGTAAAGTCTATTGAAGACAGCTGTGAATTAGCAGTAAGGTTTGAATAGTTTAATTATTCACTCTTGCTTTATAATCTTTTTTTAGATGACAATTTTACTACGAATGGATGACAAAATGAATCGACAATTAACATGTATTATTTCAGAAGCAGAAACTCCTACCCCTACTGCACTAGCCCAAGAACTAGTGCATTACGGTTTTATAAATGAGGTAAATTTTTTGAAATAATAAATTAGCATGTATAAAAATTATTTCATCATAATAACATGGGTTATTAATTTAAATATAAAATTAATAGTGTTTGCATGCTATATCATATGAACACAGTCCAGATTTTGAAAATCAAAATCTGCTAAATTTTCAGTAAACTAAAGTTAAGCACATTATAGGTTATCATTTATGAGATAACCTTAAATTGTTATATAACAATATTTATAAACGTCTTATTTTCAATGTCCCATAAGAAATGAATGTACAGATTTTCAATTAATTGTTTCTCACTACGTTTACACTTTCTGTATATGTATGGTGACCATACGTACTTATTTTAGTAGGACAGTACTTTCTTTTCTGCCAGTGTCCTAAGGTCCTTAATAGAAGCGTGAAGTACACTAAAATGTACTTTCTTTTTCTTGAAGATGCAAATATCGCAAATAGGTACACCAAAATATTTATTATTTTATTTAAAAAGAATGCTTATCGGTGATTCACTGATCATGATGCAATAACGACGTTAAGAAGTTGTTGAGAATGTTCGCGTAGTTTGTTTCCCGAACGTTCCAGTCCGTCCTAGATTATCCTAGACGCACAGCCCAGAATGACTGGAACGTGCGAGAATCGAAGCGAAGTTTAGCGAGTCGCATATAAATAGCGACAGCGCTCGGACTAAGACTAAACAAGTTCAATTCTACACGAGTTCTACCGTTCGACAGCAAGCGAACATATTATTTGTTAATTGTTTTTGTTGAATGCAGTCTGGTTTTCTGTGCTGGTTTCGCTTACTAAAAAGCAACGTCGTTTGATTTCAGTTACCTACTTGTGCATTATTTGCGTAAACATGGCACCGCCTCGAAGAAAGTGTCATTTTAATTTGGAGTTACAGAAAGAATATCCGTTTATGAAAATAAAAAATAAATTGAGTCCGCATATTGTGTACTGTGAAATCTGTAGAAGTGATGTTGATATTTCCAACAGTGGTCGCAGCAATATTAAGGCTCATCTAACCAAGAAAAAGCATACATTAGCTGCAAATACGAAGTCTAAAAGCGCTACACTAAACACTTTTTTCAAAAGTGAAAACTTCAGCTCTGAAAATATGTTAATTGCAGCCAAGGAAGGTACTTTCGTGTATCATATGATCAAGCATCAGCAGAGTTTTAGATCTTTGGATTGCACATGAAAGCTAATAGCGAACATGTTTGAGCCCAAATTTATGGCAGCTCGAACCAAAACTGAAGCCATTGTAAAAATGTTTTGCTAAAGAATCCCAGTTGCGATTGGAACTTGTTCTACACAAAGCACATTTTGTTAGCATCATGATCGATTCGTCCAACCACAAAGAAATTAAAATAGTACCTTTGTTGGTGAGATACTTTAATTGCGAAAAAGGTATTCAAGTGAAATTACTTCAGTTGCAAGACTTACCTGGTGAAACATCAGAACAGTTAAATAGTTATGTGTTTAATACTTTGAAAACCCACAATTTAGTGGACAAGTGTATTGGATTACCTGCTGATAATACCAATACAAATTTTGGCGGAATGAAAAGAAAGGGAGTGAACAACCTATTTGCAAAATTGAATGCTTCTCGTGGCAAACCTCTGGTTGGCATTGGTTGTGTTGCACATTTTGAACAATTGCGTACAAAATGCTACGGACGTCTTACCAATTGACGTTGAGGTTATTGTTGTTAAGTTATTTAAGCATTTCTATATTTATACAGTGAGAGTAAATCAACTTAAACAATTCTGTGACTTTGTTAATGTTGAATACAAAAGATGTTATCATTTTCTAAAACAAGATTTTTAAGCCTGATGCCCGCAATTGAACGAATTCTACAAATGTACGAACCGTTGAAAGCATACTTTTGTCTATTGAAAATTGTCCAATGATTTTGAAGCAATTTTTGAGTGTCGCACCAGCGAAATTTGGATGTGGTTTGTACACAACATTGCTTCTATGTTTCACAAAGTCATATTAAAGGTAGAGGGTGACAAAATATGCGCAACAGAGGCCGCTCTAGAGTATTTCGATCTTCAAAATAAGCTTGAAAATCGTTTGAATGAATTATTTTGCCGCTTAAAGTAAGAGAATCCCTTTACAACTTGACAATTGGGAAGGTAGTTTAAACTATCGAGATGACTTCATCTCACAGGTTAGATTATTTTATTCAAATTGTGTGAGTTACTTGAAGAATTGGAGTACAAATTTAAATGAATTAAGGCTCTTTGAATGGATAAATTTGAGAAACCAAGTTTCATGGAATCAAATTTTGTGTTCATGTGCTGCTTTTAAAGACTACTTGGGTTCGACACTGAATGAGGACGAACTCTTCGATGAAGTTAGTCTATTACAAGCTAAACTGTCAGAAGATAAAATTGCCGAGTGTAACTCGAAAAATATAGCTACCGAAGATCGATGGGTTGAAGTATGTAAATGGAATCAAGGGTCTGGATCAAGTGAAGATTTCAAAAATTGTGAGATTTTATGTCAGTTTATTTTTGTCTTCCTGGAACAAGTGCGTCAATTGAGCGACTATTCTCTAATATTAATAACTACTGGAGTGCAGAAAAATCGCAAATGAAAATATCGACACTAGAAGCTGTGATGCAAGTGTACACAAACTTCGATGAGACTTGCAGTGAAATGTTCCAGTTTTGAAGACCAGAAAGCAAATTTTGGAATCTATCCTAAGCTCTCAAAAATACGATTGGCACAAAGGTGACCCCACTGATGGCGTTGCAGGCACGTCAAAATAATTAATAACATTACACATTTCTGCCAGAGTATTTTATGTGTTTGTATTTTTCTAATATAGGAATATAGGTACATATATTATGTATATGCATGTGTCATTAAAATTATTTTATTTTTTATTCTCATTTTGATGCTTGGCTATGTCACTCTACATTTAGTTCTTTGATTTGTCCGTTTTATCTATTCCTAATACAACTTTTTGTTACTTTTTATTTCTGTACTTATTTTTCTGAAAATAAATATAGTCACCCTATGTATATGTCAAAATGGCTATCTAGGTTCAAACTATTAAAATTATATAGTATATGAATTCAGTATATGAAAACAAATGTGAAGATATATCTTTGCCTGTTATGTTCCAATCATATCTTATCATATTACAGCAACGTAATATCTGCATTAGTTTTAAGGTCAGGATTTTCACACTTGTAGATTCGATAACCTTATTAAGTACATGTTATTTACCTATACCATCTTTTAAGCAAGTTGTATTCTATTTTAGGTATTTTTTTTTATGTTTGTGGACCTGAACAGGCTAAATTTGGCCTATCGTGTTAAAGCACTCAGGAACACTTAGGAGGATGGATAGAGGGATAATGAATTGCCAATAGATGCCTATGAACCTTAAATTTTCTCATATCATAAGTAAGAGGAAAACAGGAACTAGGGAGATCATTCCAGAGTTTAGAAGCCGTGTAGAAAAATGTGGATTGCGCCCGTTTGGTACGACAAGTGGATATTTGTACTGCATACTGATGATGTGAATGAGCGAACCGAGTGTTTCTCGCAAGATAGCCGAGATGGTATCAAAGAATATAATTCAGCAGCGCAATAGCCGTTGTAATAACGATAATACAAATAAAGAACTGAAACCATCCTTCTATGCTCAAGGGACCGTATGTGAGAAGTTAAGGATGGGTCATTTATAAGCCTAATCGCTCTCTTTTGAATACAACCAATGATATCGAGAGCGTATTGGGGAGCACTAACCCAGAGGTGAGAATTATATTCCAGATGAGGCCGAATTTGGGCCTTATACAGCAGAAGGAGTTGTCGAGAGGAAAGTACTGCTTAGATCTGTACAAAAGCCTATTTTACGAGCAGCTGTTTTGGTAGCTGACGGAAGATGGTCAACCCATGAGAGATTTGAAGATACAGTCATACCCAACAGAGTAATAGAGTCTGAAAACTTAAGAACTGAGCTATTCTTACTTACAACAGGAAATGATCGATCTTTTTGGCGGACATAAGGCAACACTGAGTTTTGTTAGCATTAAATTTAACTAAATTATTGCTTCCCCATTTGAGAATATGTTGAATGTCTTTGTTGATTGAATTTGCCATTTCATCTTTAATTTCTTGGTTTGACATATGTAGAAGGTGCATTATCACTATGAGTAGACTGAGATGAACTACAGTGAAGAGTGCTATCGTCAGCAAAGGAATGGATGGGGTTAGTTGTTGAAGAAATAAGGTAATTTATGTACAGCAGAAAAAGTGTAGGCGCTATAACGGATCCCTGTGGTACGCCCGAATTAATGCTAACTTCATTTGAAAAAAAGCCATCAACTACGACACGTATTCGTCTTTTCCAAAGAAACTAGAAACCCAGTTGATGAGCGTATCATTTAACCCAAACGATGTGAGTTTGGCAAGTAAACACTTATGCCAAACTTGGTTAAATGCCTTTGAGATATCTAAAGCGACTACAACTGTTTCACCGGACTGCTCTACTGTATTGTTCCAAACTTGGGTCACATATGAAAGAAGATCGCCTGTTAAACGACTTTGCCTAAACCCATATTGGTAGTCACTCAGGAGTTTGTTAGTTTCAAGGAACGTGAGAAGTTGCTGATTGATGGCTTTTCCATGATTTTAGACAAAATGGAAGTGATGGCAATTGGTCTGTAGTTTGAGAGATCGGTCTTATCGCCTTTTTGGGAATAGGTTGAACATTTGCTAACATGATGAAGGAAATTCCCCAGAAGGCATAGAGATCGTTAGAGCTTAGATAGGACTGGTACTAGTTCGGGGAACATTTCTTTAAGACAATAGCTGGGATACCGTCTGGGCCAGTCGCCTTATTGAGATCAAGCCTACTGATGATCGATTCCAAGAGCTTGTATCGAAAATGAATTGGTTTCATAGCGTATAAGGAAGAGTTGACTAGGGCACATCTTTTCCAGAATCATTGAGACACGAGTTTGATGCAAACAAATCCACAAAACATTGGCTTTGTCTACAGAATCAGCACAAGCCTTATTGAACCAGGGTTGGGAACGTGAATGACCTATACGGTACTGTTTTTGGGAATGTATAACTCCATTCCCATGAGGATGACTTCAGATACTGAAAGAGCGATGTCCGAAGAAGAGGACGACTTAAAACAATATTCACACCATGGAAAGGTTGCAAAGAAATCCATAAATCACTCCATCGAGCTGACTTAAAACACCACAAGGTTCTATCGGTTTTGCGAACAACAGTGGAATTAGGTACAGTAGAAATGATTTCTATTAGACAATGGTTGGAAAGACCTAAAGGCGAAAGAACGAAAGTTTGATAAACAAGAGGGTTTGATGTAAGAAAGAGATCTAGAAGATGTGGAGTATGGTTAGGGTTATCAGGGATTCTTGTGGGTTCAGAAATCATTTGTGTGAGATCACATGAAATAGCAAATGTTTCTGCTCTATGACCAGCGGATTTGTAGTAGATGAAAACTGAAGCCAATTAGAGTTAAGAACATTGAAATTGCCTACAATTGAGATATCGCAAGATGGAAACTGAGACAGGAGATGGTCAACTTTCATACTAAGGTAATCGAAGAAGTCTTAAAGTTACTGTCATTAGGAGACCTATGAATGCAACAGTAAAATTTCACAAAATTAGGACCAGAATGTTTAAACCAAATCACGTTAAAATTTTTATTTTCTAAGGAAGAAACCCTCTTGCAAGCAATTCTGTCTTTGATGTAGGCACATACGCCTCCTTTATATCGAAAGTAGAGTGAAGGTGGTATTGAGGAAATTGCAAGTCGGGTGACTCGGATCTTTCAGAGGAGACTTCTGTTTCAGATAGAAACAAAATATCAGGTTGTAATTGTTTAAGATGTTGGTGAATAGCATTAAGATTAGACCTGATACCGCGGATGTTGCAGTAGTGAATCAAATACTTGATACTTTTGATGACTGAGGTCGCTTGGGCTCTGCCCTCCCGGACATCTGAATGGGGCAGGATTTTACGTCCGGAATTTATTACCCTAGAAACCACAGCCATCTTATTTTTAATTTGGGACTTTTAATCCGTTAGGAAGACAGTGAGGGCGAGAGGAAGAATAAGGATGAGAATAGATTAAGGATGATGGAAAAGGTAACCGGCAGCCCTTACCGAGCTCAGAAAATCGGAGACCCAATATTAAGGAGCCCATGGTAAGGTGGTGGTACCTCCGGCTGGCATGGAGTATACATGCCTACCACCTTTAAATTGAATAAGGCATTTATTTTTGTTGATAGAATTGCAATCATGCAACACTTAACTTTATTATAAGTTTTGTTATGAACGAATAAGTTCAAAGGTAAATATGTAATTAAAATTATTATTTATTTTATTAAATACATAAATAAAAGTTTACCTCGAGTAGGATTTGAACCTACGACCCTGTACTTTCTAGAGTACGCGCTAACCAACTGTGCCACCAAGGTTCAAGCCCCAGTCGATGTAAATTTTGTCTTTATGTATGTAGAACTGATGTAAATTCTAAAGTAGGTTTAAATCCTACTCAAGGTAAACTTTTATTTATGTATTTAATAAAATTAATAATAATTTTAATTAAATATACTTAACTCTGGTTACAAAATACGTACCGTTATATTTGCACCCTAATCGCGTTTAATTTAACGACTTTACAATTTTCATGAACTTTGCTGGATAGCTAGGTATGTTGAGAGACAAAGCGTAGAAAAAGCGTCACCTCATTAATAGAAATATCAAAATAAAATTAGGTCAAAATCAGCTGACAATTTTTTAAACATTAAAATTTTTAATTACATATTTACCTTTGAACTTATTCGTTCATAACAAAAACTTATAATAAGGTAGAAGTAATGCTCATATCACCACATTAATTGATTATGAGGTGTCATATTATAGCAGTGCATCTTCACCATTTAACCAAATGAACCTCATTTATGTCATATTCAACTAGAAAATCTTCAAAAATATATAATGCCCTACCCTCCTTCTATTTTTTGAACCGATCAAATTATAGATTTGAAACTTGGTATAGGGTAATCGGTACATACATACTATGTTTTAGTGAAAAATCAAGAGTTGAATAAAATTTAAATGAACCTCATTTTAAACCTCTAAGTGAGTACTTTATTAACCCTAGAATATTAAGTCAATGTCTTTAGGAAATACAACATGGCTATATTTTTAATGCTACGAAACAAAAACAATTACACATTCAATTCAAAAGATGCTGGAAATGATGACCCTGTACTTCTTAACACAAAAGCAGCCTGCCTGAAGCTTCTTATCGAACATTTTCAAATACACCAATGTCAATATTTTGACAAACACGTATTATCCTGTGACGTACATCCAAAATAAAAGCGGGTTCCGTCTCAAACACCTTTTGTTTTAAAGAAAAAAGTCCAAAGAGGTCAAATCAAAATTTAAATGAAAATATTGCAGACAGGATGAAATGTACAATGAATACACTGACACATTTGTCAAATTCACTTCCAGTGTCCTTTGATATGAATGTGTAAATTTTAATTGTTTTTGTTTTATAACATTAAAAAAGCCGCCATTTTGTATTTTGTAAAGTATTGACTTAATTTTCTAGGGCTATAAAGTACTCACTTAGAGGTTCGAAATGAGGTATTTAAATTTTTAATTCCAAATGGCGCCTAACCGCCATCTTGAAATTTTCAATTTTGAATTTTACGTATTTATGTACCCACTACCCTACACCAAGTTTTAAATCTCTAAAATTTGATCTGTTCAAAGAATAGAAGGAGAAAACTACTGTTTGCAAATAATTATAAAATTGCAGATTCAAGTTGTAATAAATCTCCTTTAAATAATTAAATAAACATCAATTGACATTCTGAGTGATAGATTATGATGAATTGAAAATTTTCAACCTCGTAGATTTTAAGAGGGTAATTTATTTTGTAGTATATTTTACCTAATTTTTACAAAATCTTATCAATTTGTGCATTTGAATGTCATAATAATCTTATAATTTAAGATATGAATATGAAAAATAGTTCAGCATCTTGTTGAAAGTCTAGTTAATTGATCCATAAAACGAAAATTGTGTAATTTTACTTCGTGCGCTCAAATTTTACAACACAACTT
Source organism: Vesta saturnalis (assembly GCA_036346205.1). NCBI lineage: Eukaryota > Metazoa > Arthropoda > Insecta > Coleoptera > Lampyridae > Vesta > Vesta saturnalis. Next base: position 1,935,352 of record JARFJB010000754.1, read on the forward strand.
TTAAAAGATAGTGACGTCACAAATTGCATTTATTTTACAGGTGTACATAGAAATCTTCTTCTACTTTCCCATTATGCCTCTACAGCGTCGGGTATCAGTAGAAGGAGCCAGCTTTCCCACTACTTTTAATCGGATAACGTCACAAATAAAAATAGTGGGGATAGTCACGTGCAACCCCATCTCCACGTAGCCACGCCCACTTCAGCTGAATGGTCGTGCGCTCGCAAAGCCCCAGGCCGAGCGTTCTGATTGAGGCCCTAAGGGCAGACCATGACCTGCTGGCTTGTGGTTAGTCCTTAGACTCCGCCAAGGCTGTGTTCTGATTGGGATTAGACCACCCCCTTCCAGCCGATTACACGTGCGCCCACCCTCTGGATTCCCATTGGTCCTTAGTTCCCACTCAGCCTCTGTGCTCTGATTGGAGGCATAAGGTTCTGCATTCTGATTGGTTACGGCGGGAAATTTGGAAATGGTATTCTAAGAAGGGGGCCCGGATACTATATCGTAAGACAGGTATAGGAACTTGTCGAGGCGTCCTTGATAAATAGTATTTTAATAAGGGGGCTTTATACTATCACATAAGAGAGGTATAGTCCCTTTGGCCGTAAATAGTATTCTAATAAGGGGGCTCTCATACTATCTGATAAGACAGGTATAGGAGCTTGTGTTAGGGTCTTTGCCCCCTTGTCGTGGCCCCCTTGGCGGGAAATTTGAATTCGTGGCGCATCTAGTGGTGTATTTCTAGGACTAATGAATGTTTTCTGTAATAGAGGTGGGCTCCACCTAGCGGTATATTTTGTCGAGAAATTTGAATTTGTTTTTGGCGCTATCTAGTGGTGTATGTACTAATGAATGTTTTCTGTAATAGAGGATGTTCGCGGCTCCACGTAGCGGTATATTTTTAAAATACATGCAGGGCCCTGCAATCGTTAAGGCGGGAAATTTGAAATAGTGTTTCTGTAATAGAGTTCGATTATCGATAATAAAAAGATTTTTTGTGTCAAACCAATTAATCAAATCAATTAGGCAGATCAATCTTAATCAAATCAAGTAATCAATCAGATCAACCTCAATAATTCAATTAATCAGATAAATCTCAATCAGATGAATCTCAATCAAATCAATATCAAGTACGCCATCTAGTGGTGTATTTCTAGGACTAATGAATAAGGGGCCCTCATACTATCTCATAAGATAGCTATAGGCCTGCAGAACTTTTCATGCATATTTTTAAAACTAATGAACGTTTTCTGTAATAGAGATTGATCGTGGCTCCACCTAGTAGTACAGTTTAAAAAGTAGTGTAACTGTAATGGGGGGAAATTGGAAAGGGTATGGGGCCCGCATACTACCACTGTTAGGACTCCTAAACTCGTCACAAAGTCTTAGCCCCACTGCGTCGGCCCTGCTTGTTTGTGTGCATGGCTCCATGTACTGATTTATTTTTAAAAAGTAAATGTCGATTTCTGTAATTATTATAGAGCGAAAACTTAAAAGTTTAAAATAGCATTCTAATACAAGGGCTTCCACACCAATTCAACTCATAAGACAGCATTAGACCTCCAAAACTTGTCCTGGAGTCATACTTACATTGCACGGACCACCTTTCCCCAATCGATGTAGCGGAAATAAAAAGATAAAGGGTTTTAATAGTTTATTATATGCAAATTAATAGTTTATTATATGCAAATCAATAACTACAAAGTTTAAATCCACAAATACGTGCCCGCATAATGTTATTAATTTAAAAAATAGCGTAACAGAACTGAATGTTGAAGTATTTATACAGTATATACACACATTCAAAATCCATCCATGTTGAGTTGCACTCAGTAATATATGTATAATAGAACAATGTACTTAAAAAAGATGAATGAACCTTTCTTTTTATATTTTTTTAAATGTGCTATTATTACGGCCTAGTTAAAAAGTATTGTGGTAATAATAGTAAATTATTTATTTCTGAGTTTTCAAAAAACTTGGAGATTTATTTTGGTGACAGGGAAATATCAGGGAAATCTTAGCGAAATAATTTTTTAAAACCTGTCTCGTCCCTGTTTATGGAAAAACTACAAGCAATGTAATAAATGTTCATATAATTTTTCCTCAAACTATTTTTGTTCAGGTTTTGTCACAATACACTGTTTAAATACTTCTTAAGCTTTCATTAGGATGAAAAAGGCATAATAGGATTTGTGGTGAGTGTGAAACGTAAATGTGTGGTAAACTGTGTATAATTTTTGAGGATTATCCATTATTGTATTAATGCAATATAGAACATAACTATATTTTTTTGTGTAAACCTAATAATTAAATACTTCGCGCTTTTGGGTAATCATGTTTTTTTTAAATAGTCGATTGATATTAACACTTATGTAATTTCTTATCATATTATCACAAAATGTAAGTGTATAGCCTGGATTATCGTCATTTACCTTTTGATTTAAATGCTCCTTTTATGGATGCTATTTAAGGGCTGTGACTGTAAAGCACTATTCGAAAAAGTTAAAGGAATCCACCATTCTAAAGCGATTGCTTAGTTTGAGGTTTATTAATTAAAATGTTGAATGAAATACTGATTAATTATTCAAAGCATTTATATTTAATGTAAAATTAATTGTCGAAAATTAATGTCAATAATTTTGATTAGAGGAAATTTTAATTTCAGCAATAAATCACAAATTTTACTATCAACAATTAATTTGAATTTTATTTATAAATTCAAATATTAATTATTTAAAACAGAATTCTACACAGTATATACTTACTTCATTTCTTATTGAGAACATATTTAAGGTTGATTGAAATGCATTAGTAGCAAATAAAAGTACATAGGTATCAAATGACAGAGTTTACTTTTTCAAAATTTTCATCATAAAAGTCGTGGCATTGTCTATTAACAACACTTAGTTATAAGTTTATTTATGAAAAAGGTACCAGGGTAGATGAATGTAGTCATGAAAATATTCAAGCAAATATTCATCTCGGTTGTAATAAATACAAATATTAGTAAGAGAAAATATTTTATAATTAGTATTCAAATGGTCCATAATTTTGGCCTCTACAAAGGGAAACTCTTTAATTTATAATTTTAAGAAACATTTCTGAAGTAATGGTTCCCACGGCATTTCTAATTTTTATTTAGAGATCTTCCATTTATCTTTATGTAACAAAAAATTGTGTATTTTAAAATATACAATCGAAACGTTTCTATGACACTTACAGTTATCTTCGTCAGTAGTAATATATTTAACAATTTTAATAGATATTACTACTAACAAAGATAACCGTAAGTGTTATCGAAACGTTTAGGTTGTATAATTTAAAATACACCATTAACAAACCAAAAATAAATAAGTATTTTATTATGTGTGATAATGGTGAAAGTTTACATTTTGATTACCCTTACTTATTGTTTTTTTTTGGATAACTTTACACAAATGTTGTCTTACATAAAGTAACTTTTATTTTGAGCAAAATTAATTTGAAATATTTATATTACCAATAATGTAGAATGTGCAAGGGTACCATTATTTGTTCGATGAAGCAGGAGGAATATGTCTTTGAAGATTAAGTAATTGGTTTTGTAAAAAATTTATTAGTGCATGTCTCCATTTAAACTAGCGTTGCAAAATTAATGTCTTATGTTCTCCACATATTTCAACCCACACATTGACTGTAAATCAACCTTCACTTAACAACAGCCTTGGATTATGATCTTCATAATGGTGGAAATTGTGTATATTAGTAAATAAATTTGTGGTGAAATTTGGATCTTTATGAATTTTCTCGTTCATCCATTTACAAAATTGTAGATGATTTAAAAATATTGATTTGACAATGTCTGATAGTATTTGATGTGGTAAAGGTGAAATTTATTTATTTTTAAAATTTTATTTACTAGTCTGTTTGTTCTTTCAAATCTCTCTTAATTTTTTCAAAACAATTGCTAATAAAGGGTTGAAGAGAGCTTCTCCTAGAGTATACACAATAGCTACTAACTCTTCTTTGGAATAATTCACAATTTATTATAACAGTCGACATCAAATGAACAATTGTTGCCTGTTGAAATATTTCACCTATTACAAATAGTACTGCCCGTTTAAAGTCTTGCATGTGCCTAATATATTAAACATGAGAAAAAGTAACATTTTTATAAAAATGTGTCTCAAAAACAGTGCAACTTAAACAGAAAATCATTTTATAAATATTCACCTAAAGTAAATATTTCCTATATTAGAAGCAACCAGGATAGAAAAAACAACAGAGTGTTATACATAAAGTACTGAACTAAAAGAAGTATATGCACAAAACGTTCTAACAATGTATTTTTAGTTTACGGCTCCTACATTTTCTTTTGTTTATTTCAGTTCGTTATTGATATACAAAAAGTCAATTTCACTGACGACAGTATAAAAATTTATTTACTTCATAAATATTGCTTTTTACATTTACAGTAGCGTGCCTCAATGCTAGGTTACTTTAATAGCCTAGATATCTGTCCTTTCAAAATTAAACACAACTGTTTAATCAAGATTTTCTTTAGGAATGTGTTTTAAACTCACCATTGTGAAATAGTCAAAGGTGACATTGATGAATGATAATCTTTTAGATTCGATTTTAGAACCTGTAATAATGTAAATCGAACAACAAATTATTGATAAGACACCACAGTGGTGGAGTCTATTAATGCAAGTTTATACTATGTACAAATAGGCACACAAGACATTGAACAATTCTCTCAAAACAGCTTACCATTTCATTTGGTCCTAAAACAATTGTTTATTACACACACTGGACTCAAGGTTAACTATTGAAGAACTTGGGTAAAAGGGGGTGAATAGAACTTTAAAGTTTAGATTTATCAGTATTACGAGTCATATCTAATTGAAACTTACCTTGGTTTATGGGTCTTGCTGTCCCATTCAAGTCTGTAATATATGATTTCCATTGATTCATAATACGTAATTAAAAAATAAACAAAATACTGTTTCTTTTCACCCCCTATGGAGAAGCAAATAGAAACAGTGTTATTGGTTGGTTGTTTCTATTCCAGAATTTGCTTGATAAGAATCGAAACAATCAGTAATATTGAGAGGCAAGTTTATTTATGACAAAATCAGAAACAATTTACCAGTTTCCAGGTTTTTTCTTTTGAATGAGAAGTGAATTTTGAGGCACCGATAAATGGCAAGATCTTTTTTGGTATAAAAACCCTTAACAGCTGTGCAAATTTTTTAGTATTAAGAGGCTTTTTATAAAAATGATCAACAAAACATTAGCCTTAAAGCTCAATGACTTTTGAAATGGATAGTCTATACACCTATCTATTTTGATTGGGTCTGGCGAATGTGGTATTGAAGAAAAGTGATATAATTCGCGCTATGCCACTTTCTCTCTAGGTCAGTTTCCAATGATACCACTTTTCCTAGATACTCTACATTTCTAAGTCTCTGTCTTGGCTAAAGTGGTATAATTTTAATTATATCACTTTCCTTCTATACCAGTTTCTGTCTAAACCAGTTTTCATTTATACAAGATTTCCCATATATTATAATTTATGAATCTCTTACTAAGGAAAATGGGTTAATTCAAATTATATTACTCCCTTTCTGTATCAATTTCCTTCTATATTATTTTCTCCTGATGTTAACCTAATGTGGTGGAATGACATAAGATATGTTGTATTATACCAGGAAAAAGGAGAGTAGTGCAAGTAGTTAATGGGTATAGAGGGAACCGGTATAAAACAAAGTATAACACATTCCCTACTGTGATATTTGAGGAAACTGGTATAGAGAGAAACTTTTGTTATAGTATGTTATATAACAAGGGACTAAGGAACTACTTACAATCCTGTGAGTGAAACTCTTATAGAAGGAAACTGGATAGAAGGAAAGCAACAATTATAATTATTTCATATCTGATTATCTCAAAGCTTTCAAAAGTTCTTTGGAGGTTTCATCAATGGTATCTACTGATATGGATGATGAAGATGGTAGCATCTTCAGGATTTTTTTACAATCCAGAATTATGAATTAATAATGTAATTTTGCTATTTAAGTTTTTTTTCTCGTTTCTATCATTTTCCTCCTGGATAGAAGATTTTTAAATTTTTTACAGTTTCCTTGGGATTTCATTTTTGTAATAATTGGATCATTAGATGCTTAATTTACTTTTATTATTATTTTATAAATTAATATTATTGAAGCTTTCAACATTACTGTGTAGATTATTTACCCGATGATGACAATCTTACTTGTTGAAACTCATATTAAAGTAAAACAAATGTTAACTAGTCGATAATTAATATAGGAACAAACAAAATACACCCATGTATCACACAAAATAAAAACACCGAACGCGTTTCCAATATCTAAGCATCATCAGCGGTCAACTGGGACGAACTAAAGAAATTTCTAATATATATATATATATATATATATATATATATATATATATATATAATAACAATCTTATCAAACTCTTTTAGCAATAACTTTATAACCAATGACCTTATTTATCTAAGTGATGCAAAAAAGTAATCCACTCATCAAATTCATTAGCATTTAAGCCTGTTACCAGTTTTAAATTTAAGTCATAAGGCTCCAATTCTAGCTTTGCCAGTTTTTTGAAACATTTGATTTCTAAATCTATCTCACTTGAAAAATCTGGAACACTGGAACTGTAGCAGGATCTGTAACAAACAAAATACACCCACGTACCACACAAAAATAAAAAACACTGAACGCGTTTCAATAGCTAAGCTATCATCACAGCGGTCAACTTGGACGAAGTAAGGAAATTTCTAATATATTACCATCAGCGAGTAACGTTTTGTTGCTTATCTGGTGAAAGTGAAAGTGAAAGTTATGAAAGTTTAGAGATCTTCAAAACAAAGTCTAATGAGTAATCACATATATATATATATATATATATATATATATATATATATATATATATATATATATATATATATATATATATATATACAGGATGAGTCAGTTTTTGTAGACAAACTTTAACAGGAGATAGAACACATGTTTCTAAAAAGAAAAGTTCATATAAACATATGTCGTAGAAGGCTTCGTTGGTGTTGAATATAATTTTTTTCTCAAATTTTCATTTTCATTTAATTAACTTAAGACGTTCTATTGTACGTCGCTGTGAAATGTGTATTGAAAAGAACGGTTTACATTTTGAACAAAGTGTCTAATTTTATTACACTAGTGTTATTGTTATTTATTTATAAATCGTTATTGCTAAGAATTCTTATTAATTTCACAATTATTAATTAAGTATTGTTACAATAACAAATAAGGATTGTTAAAATTAGTGTACTAAACAGATTTCAATTTACAAAAGTCTTGTATTTGAGTATGGCTTGATACAGTGGCGGCTCTTTAATGAGAGCAAGTGAGCAGCGGTCTATAACTTATTAGAATCTCACTTAAAAACTACATACATGTTTATGGCGAAATTGATACATACATAATTATACAGAAAGTATTGACCGCATAACAATAATAATTATGCATTTCTTTTTATACGAGGATAATAATGGATACTAAAAAACCCGATAACCTACCTATTTATAAATGAAAATGTATTTGAAATTTTAAAGAAACGATCGTTAGGTACTAAAATGGCTCTAAATGTTTTATTATATCTTTTTTATTAAAAACTTTATATTCAATTATTCACATAAAGCACATTACTTAACATAGTACCACATCAAACACTAAAATCAAAATAACTCGGAAACGCACAGGAATTTCGAAACAGAAGAAGGTACATTATTTTGTTAAACTGTATGTAGATAATGAAAATAACAGTTTTTTAAAAATAGTCATTGGCGTAGAAGTTCTGTTTATGAAAGGGGTTGAGCACCCCTCCACTCCGCCACTGTGCAAGTTTGTGAACATTCTTATCTCTTGTTTTATGCCCCTTAATTAATAGACATTATCCCCCAACATGAAAAAATCTAAGCATTCGTTTATGAGTTATAATGAAAATTTGAGAAAAAAATTATATTCAACACCCTGTATCTCGAAACGAAGCCTTCTACGACATATGTTTGTAGGAACTTTTCTTTTTAGAAACATGTGTTCTATCTCCTGTTAAAGTTTGTCTACAAAACACTGACTCACCCTGTGTATATGTATATATGTATGTGTTGTTAAGTGGCATTATGTTCTTACAAGTACAAATAAACATGAAAATAGTGACAAATAGAAATAAATTATAACTGATCTAATAATTATGTTGATTAAATTTTAATGAAACTAGCAGAAAAGTTTTGTTTATTTCGTACTAAGAAACAATGAAAATTTCAACATGATGCAATTACAAGAAAGTAAAACGACACTAATATGTAGGTGCGCATTATTATGCTGAAAAATCGTATTTTGCAGTTCTTCAAGAAATGGCAGTAACACTGGTTCCAACACATTATTGATGTAACAAATTGGATGTAATGTTTCTGGAATAACTACTAGATGACTAATGCTACTAGTAATCTGTTTATATTCGTGACTTATCACATCAATTTTACAGAAAAAGTATAACTTTATATTTTATAGGTTTTAAAGCCTCTGTAACCCTTATTTTAAACTTATTTGAAATAATTATTTTCAACCATAATTTTCCTCATTTAAATCAAAATATGGTGTTTGCAATTATCTCAGTTCATAGACATTTGCTGAGAAAAGCAAAAGAATTAAGTTTTATGGAGTTTTATTTATCCTATAAATTTTATTTAAAATATTTTCTTAAAAATGTACATTAATACGTCTTTTCTTGAAAAAACATTTTTCACTGAAGTAAACTACGCTGATGTGTGAGCTGATTTTGCTCAAAGCTTATCAGGTCGTAAGAGCGCCAATTTAAACTATGTATACAAGGTTCACACACAGACGTCAGATACAAGTTGGTCTAGAAGTCTTAAAATGTTTGAAATGTAAAGAAAAGCGACAAAATATTATTTGCTGCTTGTTCTGAAAAAGGATTTGCTTATTAAACAAACAAACTAAGATATGTCAATCGTGCGGTTATGTTGGAACATCATTACTGTGGCTTAAGTCGTTTTGCCATCGGGCAACATCCTCGCGATTCAGCACGCGTCAGACGAATTTACTGTTTTCGTGTTATTTCAACAGAACATTGCAGCTCAGACTTTAATAATACCATTTTTGTTAAAAACTGTTTAAAATGAATACAATAAAATATTTAAAATGTAATAAGTATTTGTATTATGAGGAGTTACTGCATTTAAGTAAAATATATATTGATGTAATATTTTTGTATGCATGTTTTCTGGTTCTGGTTGGGGCTCGAGCCCCAAAGCTCATTAGCACCAGCCGCCATTGGTTGATCTCACTCGAAAGTCATAATATTTCCACTTTTTGTAGATTAAATTTTTAGAAACTGTGAGAATGTTTTCTATGACGTCATAATTTAATAGTTGCTTTTGAAACAACATATAATAAAACTAACCACATCACGCAGTCAGGGAACAGACACTCAGCCTCGTTGAACAAAAGAGATCTGCTCAGAGCAAAGCAAGAGATGGCAGACACTATTGCCAATCACGGTAGGTAACAGTCAAGATTTATAAGCATAACATCTAAAGTAACCAATCAAGTAGAAAGCATCAATTACATTAGTAGACCACTCCCATTTATTAACTTGCCAATTTCTCTCTGTTGGGAATATGGTAGATGCTTATTCACACTTTAATATGATTCCAATAGGTTAATCACGAAAATAGAAATTTAGTTAGATTTTAAAAATTAAATATTTTGCTTGTATGCATCTCTCAGACATGCATTCAAAATGTAAAAGCTGTTTATGAAAACAATAATTTATTTGAAAGATTAATTTACTTTCAACCATTATACATTGCTTTCTACTATTTTTATTAAATGTGTTAATATAATCACCAAAATGATAACAGAAGTAAAATAATTTTTCCTCCAACTAAGCTTCATTTAAAGAAGATGCAATATATACTTTTAATTGCGATATACATGGTTCAAACTCCAGCAAGATAGCAAGATAGTGAATGTTTAAAGTAGTTCGGAAATATCGGAATAATAGAGGGCAAATTGTTAAAGTCTGTTTCTCAAAGCTTACTGTTATTGTGTGTATGTGTATGTAAATGACACTTGACTTCTTTGGTTACTAAACAATATGTACTAAAATCCTATGTCAAGTACAAGTTGTAACCATTTTCATACTTGGAATGCAACCTGATTTAAATTGGTTAAAAGTTAAGAGCTATATTAATGAGACGAAGAGCAAATTATTTAATAATAGATTCAAAAAACAAGTATGGTTGATATGCATGGGAGAACCCGCAAAATTGGTGGTTAACACAGCCTATTAAGTCATGTTCACAAACAGTTATTGAAGAATAAAATAGAATTTTAATATAAGCCCACAAAAAATATCCCATTTTGTATATCTCTCCTCGTACATTGTATAAACTTAGGGTGAAATATTTTGAACATTATTCATTGTGGGTTTTAATTAATTATATAATTTATTGTTGATCTTACGTACACTATAGAACAAAGTATTGCATTGCACCTAGAAAATTTGAAATAGAATTACAGGAAACAGTTTTTTCAGGCCTCCCTGAATCGACAAAATTCGAAAAACCATAAAACCAAAGAGCACCAAAATTTAAAGTTGAGGTTTTGTATATTTGGAGATGCAAGGTGAAGATTTTGTAAAATTGGTCAGCGGACGAGAAATTTACAGTTTTCAAATTTTATTGAACACTGGTCTAACGGAACTCAAAATTTTGGAATATATTTAGAAATGTTTTGATTTTAACTTCTTTTATTCTATTTTAGGATTATAATCCTGTTTATAAGCACTCAAAAATTGGCCCTTATGGCACAGAATAATCATAAATTGCTAAGCACTAATTTTTCAAACAATCTTCAGTGTCGAACGTTTATTAACATTTAGGAAAATCATATATTAGTATTTGTAGAAATGTAAAAGTATACAGTATCCCTAACAACATCAATATAGCCAACTATCTTCACAACACTAAAATTTGCATTGCCACAACTCTCACAAACTTGCCGTAAATACTAAATATTTTGTTTCTGAATTTAAAAGCCCTCCTTCGTCGAGCTTTAAACATTCCCTTGTACCATAATCTCCTAATTATGCCCTTAATACATAAATAACTATTACAATTCTCAAATGTTGTTTTACATACTTTATATTGTAATATAAATAATAAAATGCTTATTCCTTTCGAGACTATGGATTGAATCCACTCGAAATAACATACTAGATGTTAAGACACAATCATATGGCATATCCACCACCAGATATTTTAATCTACAATTAATTATTGAATGTCAGAGATTAATATTAACCATTTTGATGAAAGGAAATTTTTATTTTCTTTTTCTGAGTTCTAAAATTACACTTACTGGAAACCAAACTGTTACAACACCCCACATGAACATGCAAATAAGGATCTAATGGAGGTATCAAATTTTGACAATAAGAGTTAGAATAAAAAACATAAAAGCCCATATCTTTGCAAAGAACATATGCATTGTTATCGGTATATACATTGATTTAATATGATTCTTACTGAGGAATTTGAACAGTAGAAATAAATATTTTATGTATAATGATTGTTTTAGTTACAATGTTTTTATTTTCAGATTGACCGTGACAAAATAGCAAGTTTAATAGAAGTGGCTATGCAGAATATATCAGGGCCAGTAAGTCCTAGTCAAGCCCTTCCGACGTTACATTTTCCCCCTTTTCCACAGATGGTGGTTAATCCAGTTAATCCAGGTTCAATGTTAGGGCCTATAAATCCAGCTCCCACGCAAGTGCCCATGCACTCCACTAGTTAGTACTCTTGCAAGTAATAATGTATTTCTAATTTAACGTAGACATTGTCTCTATAACCAATACATATGAAGAGGGTATAAAATGTTCACAGACTTCTTTAGTTACATTCCTTTTTGATTATTTTAATTAAAAAAAATATGAATTATAGTACATTTTCGTATTTGATAATGGAACCTTAAACTTGTTGAATTTAAAATTTTGAACCTTATAAACTCTTCATTCGTATTCGTAATCTCCAAACTTGTCTCCCGAGAGACGTGTCTCTGATAGGCTTAGGATTGAAGACTGTAATATTGGACATTGGTACATTGGTAAGTTAGGCGTGCTAGTCATGAGACCACGTGTTTATCTGTGATCAGGAGCTCCAATGACATCTACAGTGGACTGTTTATCATAGGTACATATGTATGTGATCTGTTTAATAATAATTTTGTATTTATGAACTTGTCATTAACCCCACTTCAGTTTTTTACAGTAAAATCTATGTCAAAACATTCGTATTTCACTCATTTTATACTGTATAAATAATTTATTTTAGGGTGTAATTTTCCAATATTTCAATAATTGTTAATTAAAATGCACAGCATAGATTTTACTGTTTAATTTTCTGAAAAAGTTGCATTAGTTAAGCTTCCTTTCTTATAATTAATACTCGTGTCGCGAATTGTATTATTTTTTTATATTTTGCCCCCTTGAGACTGAGTAATTTTTAATAAGCATAGGAGTAGTTGAAAATCAGGACAGGACCAATTAAGTGTGAATTAAATTTGTTTTTAAAACAAAAGGGATGCTCTAACACCAAGCATTGTTTGCATTGTATTGTTTAGGACAACATAATATGAAACAGAGTAGGCCTACATTAGTTTAATACTTGATCATTAGTTTAGTTATATGAAACTTCCAATTTTTTTCTGTTTGCAATTAATGGTGTTTGATTGGCATACATGTCTTCAAATAATAATGTATTTGTAAATTTTGTTTCAACATACTCAACCTAAATTTGCAGTTTTGTATCCAAGCTTCTCAAAACAATGCCATAATAATAATGATTTGTGATTTACGATACACCAAATATTTTTATTGCTTTTTAGTATTTTATAAAATAAATAAATAAATACCGTTTGTCGCACATTTTTGTATAAGGCTTGTAAATTTTGTAATGAGATTTATTACAGTATGACTTTTCTCATTTTTTTTAGTAACATCCTATAATCTTTATTTTTTCCTTAGTACAAATGTTATGAATTTTTTGAATTTTACAATTGTCATAAAGAACTTTCAGCATATTGTAATTGTACAGGATAGTGATTAAAAAAAAATGTGCTACTTATTGTTTCTAAGCCAAACCTAATTCTAGTAGTTAGAGCTCCCATGTGATAATTCGCTCAATATCTGAGAGTCTAGGCTGGTTTCCTAAATGATGTATATTAGTCAATTGGCTTACCACTGTAGGCTAAACATTCTGCTTAAAATAAAATAAATTGGCAGACCTCATTGGTTTAGAGTGGTCTTTCATATGCCCACGCAAGCTTCAGTCACTTTTTCCCTACGTTCACATAAATACAATGTATTGTTCTTCCTTAGTCCTGGAGCAATATACAGAGCAAATAATTAGAAATTTTATGAACTGTAAATATTGTGTTATTAAATTTGTTATACTTCAGTTAAATGACAATTGTGATTAAGAAAATTATTGCTCTGTACAATTGCTCCTTCTGCTTGCTCACATTGAGCAAATTAAATAGAAGATTCTGTAATGGAATACAAACAGAGTAAGACTTGCATTTAAGCTTTTTGCCAATCACATTATAACTGTCCTGTATTGCAAATGGCTGGAATATTCCACTTAAAGCCATCATTTTTATTTCGGTATTAAAACTTTTATGCATCAAACTTTCAAACAACCATGTTTAGTATTAATCATATTATTTATTGAACTTATTTCCTTTTTTTTTGCAATATTGTATATTCATTTGTTGTATATGGTATAAAATAAATAGCTTCTATAGAACTTTATATGGACATGAAATGTGATGGTTGTTTGATGTGTAAAGGTATAATTTATTTTTATTTAAGTGGTATATTTTAGATAAAATATATTTTAATATGATTTGATACATACATTAAATATATTGTATTATCTTATGATATCATATACAACAGGCTGTTCATGTATATCTTATTTAAATAAATACGCAATATGGTCATGTTTTGTAATTACTGAATATTTTTTTCATATTTTGGTACCATTTGCACTTAACTAAGTTGAGATGCCATCAAAAATGTTCAATAAATAATTTCAAACTTACACATTTCTGTTTTTTTTTTGTTTGTGCAAGTTGAAATTGATTTTACACTATTTAAATAGATTGAGTTTAAAGTAAGGTTATTGTTGCTTATAGGATCCTGGTTTGAGGTATATTAAGTTTTCATTTATTTTTGATTATCACTTACAAATTTTGAACTATTTTTTAGATACAGGCGACCCTGAAGTTACATTTGGATCTCGTATCATCTACTATATTAATGATGAAGCGGACTCTGAAGTTAACTAAAGTATTTACTTTTATTATTTCATATTACTTTAATATACATTATTTAATAAATTCTATGAGAGTACTGAGTATACTCAACTTTTCTAGCAATTTTTAAGAGAATGAATAAGTTTAACACTATCTTTAGGAAAGATTTAAATACAAAAGGTTGAACTAAACAATTGGTTTCACAATAAACAATAGCAATTATAAGTGTATAGTGATTATAGCTATTTCTTTATCTTTTTGGTTGTAAGCATTACTTTTATTTTTAATAGCAGTTTTATTTGTTTTAAATACACTAATCAATGCTTTGCGAAATTCTTTACTGTATAAAAAATATACACAAAAGTTGAAAGCAAAATTTGTGACTTCTAATAAATTTGCTACAGCCCGAAATATTTCAAAATTATAATCTCTGCTGCTGTTGAAATTATACCAAATTGATAAGCAGGATGATGGAATTAGTGTTGTGATAAAAATAACAGAAATTGCTTGAAGTAATACAATTAAGCGTTCTTCTTCCTTAAATTTCTTAAGCCTGTTTCCATCAAAATTCATTTCTAGAGAAGTACGAAACATATTTTCTCGCATTTTTTTTATGCTTTTAAATTTTTGTATTATTAGAATATTTAATATTCCTACAACTAATGCTGGACACATCCGCATAAGAAATTCGGAGAGTACAATGTACACATACCAGTACACTGTTTTTGTAACTATTTTATTGTCCATGAAACCCCAGTGATTAATTTCTTCCTTATGGCATACACTTTTGAGAAGAAATAATGGAGTTGCAAGCAGAACTGCTATACATAGACTAATGGCAACAGCAGTCTTTGCTTTTTTTGGTGTGTGGAAAGAACTAAATCGTACTGGGGCACATACTGATATATATCTATCAATTGTAAGACAAGTGATTATATAAATGCTGAATACTATTAAAATGCTCACTACTGGAATTTCTATGTAAGCATAATATACAGCTGTAGTACAAGATACACCAACATTATTACTTAAACGTAATATCATTGGTATTTCAAATATTAAAACGTTAATATCAGTAATTGCTAGTACTCTTAAATAGATTCTAGTACAGTTGTTTAAAAATGGTTTGGACAAAACAATTAAATTAAAAATATTTCCAAATATTCCGATTGCTATTAATATGGGTGCAACTATTGTATATGCTATGTCTCTAATTTCCTTGATTCGAAACTCGTCACTGGGTAAGGAATTCTGTGTACCATAATCTTCGATGTTACAATGTGATACACTGCAAATGAAAACCAAAATTAAAATTATGATAAACTAGATAAGGGTTTTATTTTGTGTGCACATTTTACAGGTTTTATAAGAACAGGTGGGTAGAAAACTGGCCAGTATGTTGACGCTTTTTATTTTAAAAAATCTTAGGTTAATTGAGCATGTATTTCTGCATCCAGCATATTGCTGCATCTGTATATGGTCCCAGAAATGAAAACTTCACGAAGTGGGATGCAAAAATGTCAATTACATGCGAAAATATGTATAGCATAGTTCACGGAACTTTGGTGTTTGTCTGTGATGGCACTCTAGTACTACTCCTGTATATGAGTATTGAACATACCATTCAGATTTTTCTGTGTCCGACCAATGTGGCAACCTCTAAGAACAACGTATTTCCTAGTATTGCTTATGTATGTAAACAAAGAATTGAAGCTCTAATAAAATAAATCTGTAAATTATATTACTATACAAATATTTAAATTAATAAAAAATTTTAATTCATATAAATAATCATTTTTTAATAATAATTCTTTTTATGTGAACGTTTCATTAAACTCTGTGTTTGAATCTACTTGTAGTATAAGCAGATAATATGAATAGAGCACAAAAAATATTAAATTTAGTTGCATCTCAAGTTGACTAAGAAAATAATTTATTGCTTCTACCGGAACGTGACTTATAACAAATGAGAGACAGGTAAGTTAGCTTGTAACTAATTATTCAGTTACCTTCTTAATAACATACTAACAACAATATTATACTGTCTGTCATTTAGTACAAGAAAATTTTGTTTTATTACATGAGTGGATTAAAATAACTTTAATGATTATATTTTTAGTATACTATTAAGAAGAATTGAAACAAATTCGTCAGTCTTACATGTAAATGGCGATTGTATTTAGGTACATTTACATACAAAATAGTCACATTCTACAGGTTAATTTAGTTAATTTTCATTAATTTTATTAAATACATAAATAAAAAGTTTACCTCGAGTAGGATTTGAACCTACGACCTGTACTTTGCTAGAGTACCACACTAACCAACTGCGCGATCAAGGTTCAAGCCCCAATCGATGTAAATTTTGTCTTTATGTATGTAGAACTGATGTAAATTCTAGATATAATGAGATTACAATCAAATTACTTATATTAATGGAATGTGAGCCTGCAATATCGCAAGGATTCACTTGACTAATATTAAATTTTTTCGTTCGTAACAAAAACTTGTAATAGTTAATTTTCGTACATTAAGTGACCAATATTCCGCCTCTTCTTACTGTTTCAGGCTTTAAAAATGATAAAGAGTAATAATAGAGAATTATCAATTTAATTTCTGAGGAGTAAGGAAAGAAATTAGGTATATACAAGTAAACATATTAAAATAATAAGTGTTAGTTAATAAAAACAATTTAAAAGTCGCCTAAAATTCAGTCTTTGTCTAATGGCTATTAGTATCATCGTAATTTTTATGCAAAATTAAACGAAACATAAATAATGCAATTAAAACTTCCAGATTTGATCTGAAGATTATCAAATGAATGGTAAATAATTGCTTTACACTTGCTAACAAAACATATAAACTATTCTTAAATTTTCAGAAGAAAGCGATGATTCAATCGTTGCCCCTTCTGTAAGTGGACACGTCAACGGAAAATTTGCTTACAAATTTAAACGACGGAAGCGAAGAACTTTTGTTGTTAAACCGGAAGAGAGTTGGAGAACTCGAACCTATGCCCTTGCATATCTATGAAAGTGCTAATAACTATCAAAAGTTATGATGAATTCAATGATGCAACAACCCCTACAGAGAAGATACTGCTCTCAAAATTCAAACGGGTAGTAATTCGTGGAAAACGAGGCCTGTTTTATTTAGCATCGATTTGCAAGATTACGTAAAAATACTTATTAAGTTGCGCAGTAATTTCGTAAATGATTGTGTAAATGATCTCTTTCCAAGGTTAAACACAAACAATCCAATTACGGGATATCAAATTATGAAAAAACATACACAATTAAGTAAATTGAAAAATCTGGAAGCTCTCACTTCAGTAAGATTGAGAAAGCACCTTAACCTTAACTCATATTTTCAATATGAACTCAAATGATATCGAACAATTAGCGACTTTTATGGGTCATACTACTAACACTCATAAACAAGTTTACCATCTTCCTGATGACATCTATCAAACTGCGAAGATATCTATCTTAAAATCTGAATGCTTATGGAAAAAGGAAAAGCCG
Source organism: Vesta saturnalis (assembly GCA_036346205.1). Taxonomy (NCBI): domain Eukaryota; kingdom Metazoa; phylum Arthropoda; class Insecta; order Coleoptera; family Lampyridae; genus Vesta; species Vesta saturnalis. Next base: position 1,953,290 of record JARFJB010000754.1, read on the forward strand.
GAGAATTTAAAGGAAAAGCTCGAGATGGGATAGAAATTAATATGGATGATGAAGTTGTGGAAGATGTGGAAAGTGGTAGTGACAGTGAAAGAAATGCAAAAGACGACTTAAATGAATATGTAGCAGTCTCCACTTCAAACGAACCTAGAATCAATATTAAAAAACGAACCTTAATTCCATGGACCAACAATCAAAAGAAATTAACCAAACACACATAAACTCCAAAATTCCTACAAAAAAAGACGAGTGTGAGGAATTAAAACATAAATATCCTGAAGAATTCCATTATAAATCGTGGCCACAAATCAAGGTGTTTGTACAAAATATATATCGTAATGAGCATTAAAAATTAGTTTTTAATTATTTATGTAATTATTTGTAATATGCTAAGTATTTGCATTTACCACTTTGTTGTTCTTTTGAATTTTATAAATAAACTCTTTTTCTCCATACATTTATTTCTCATTATGACAACTTCGATCAAAATTTTAATTTGACGTCACCATTTCTACTAGGTATTTTATTAGCCGCAAAATTTATGTTATGGAGTGTGGCAGGGATTAAAAATAAGGGAGAAGAGTTCTGGAAATATCTGAGGGCGTTTGACATGGTGGGTCTGGTGGAGATGTGGGTAGGGAAGAAAGATTGGGAGAGTCAATTCCCGAGTGGTTTTAAATGGAGGGTGCAGTATGAAACGAAAGAAGGGTGGAGGGGAAGGTTAAGTGGGGAATGATAGCCGCCGTAAGATAGGAATGGGGGCGAAATAAGGGGAAGGGGGAAGAGTAAAGGCGGGGAGTGATGGTAAACCACGTGATGGGAAAGGAAGGGAAGGGATATGTGATAGTTACGGTTTACGCGCAGGACATGAAGAAGATGAGAGGGTATATAGAGGAAGTGGTGGAGGAAGTGACGGGAGAAGGGGGGATTGTGGGGGAGCGAACCTTAACGCGAGAACCGGGGTGAAGGGGGATGTTGTTGGAAGGGGTGGAAGCAAAAAGGAAAAGTAGGGACAAGGTGATAAATGGGGAGGGTCAGGAACTATTGGAAATGAGCGGGGATATAGGTTGGGATATTCTAAATGGGAACGTGAAGGAAGGTGATAGGGCAAATTTACCTACATGGGGGGAAGAGGGGAGTCGGTGATAGACTATGTGCTAGTGAATGAGCAGAGTAGCAGGGAAATTGCAAGTTTTAAAGTAGGAGAGGAAGTGCTTTTGACTACTTTACGTTGGAGGTGACCTTAAGGGAGGAAAGAGGGGAGAACGAAGAGGAGGAGACGAAATCGAGGGAACAAGGGGTATGGAATGAGGAGGTAGTTAAGAGATATGTGGAAAATATGGAGATATGTGGAAAATATGGAGAAGGTGATATGGTGTGAGGGGGGGGGGAGGTAGAGGAAGGGACGAGGGAATTGTTAATAAACATGGATCAGGCGATGGTGAAAAGAAGGTATGAAGTAGGGAGGCATCAGAGGGAAAGAGGGAAGGAATGGTGCGATAAGAAGTGTTGGGAAGCAAAAAGGGAGGCTAGGAGCTGGAAAAGAGGTAAAATGGGAATGGAGGAGTATAAGGTGTTGAGGAGGAAATACCGCAAGGAATGTGAGATGGGGAAGAAGAAGCATAAGGAGGAGATATAAGAGCAAATAAGGGGTTGAAGGTATGAAGGGGAGATCTGGAAATTTTTGAGTAAAGTGGGGAGAGGGCGGGAAACAAGGGGATGTGGAAAAGTGGGGAGAACACCGTAGGGAGGTGTTGTGGGGTAGGAAGGGGAGGAAAGGATACAGAGTAAGGGGAGAGAAGAGGGAGTGGGGGTGTGGAGGAGATAACGGAGGAAGAATTAAATAAGGCGTTGAGAAGACTGAAGAGGGGAATGGAGGGAGGGGTGGACGGCACAAAAGCGGAGAATTGGAAGTATATGGGGGAGAGAGTAAGGGGAAACTGCATATGGGCTGGAGAGGGGGTACCTGCGGGGTGGGAAGAAGTGGTAATATGTCCGATATATAAGGGAGGATAGAAGGGACGCCAACAATTACAGAGGTGTTAGTGTCACGAACGTAGGTTACAGAGTGTATAAGATGGTAGTGCAGGAGCGTTTGTAAAGAGAAATGAAGGAGAAGGGGATAATTGGTGATTCGCAGGCTGTATTTAGGAGAGGGAGGAGGGCGGTGGACAACATGTACATTATGAAGCAGATAATTAACCAGGAATTAGAGAAGAAAGGGGGAAAGTTATACGCACTATTTCTCGACATAAAGAGGGTTTTCGATAATGTGTATAGAGAGAAGTTATGGGAGATGATGAGAGAAAAGGGAGTAAGTGCACTTTTAATTAGAAAAATTATAAGGTGACAAAGTGTAAGGTACGGGTGGGGGAAAGTGTGGGCAGCTTTTGAAACGGGGAAAGGGTTGAGACAAGGCTATCCAATCAGCCCAGGTTTATTTTCTGTATTGAGGGCTTGGTGGAGGTATTAAGGGATGCATAATCTGAGAGAATAGTGTAGGATTTGGCATATGGCGACGATATGGTTGTGCTGGCGAGAACAGGAGAGGAGATGAAACTGATGATGAAGTTAGTGGGGAGGTCTTTGAAGAAAAGGAGTTGGAAGTGAGTGTGGAGAAAACTAAGATGGTTGTTTCAAAAGGCGAGAGGAGGTAGAAGGAAGGAAGAGTTGAAGTGGGAGGGAGAAGTGATAGAAACTGTGGGGGAAGTAAGGTATTTGGGGTACGTGATGAGGTATGATGGTGGGGGTGGGGCGTAGGTGAAGGAGTTGGGAAAAAAGGGATGAAAGTGTTGCGATAGATTTGGGGGATGGGAGAGAGAACCTTTGGGAAAGATGTGATGAGAAGGGGGTGCTTGTTTGAGAAATTGGTGAGGAGTGTTATGGAGTACGGAGCGGAAATATGGGTATGGAGAGAGTGGAAAGTATTGGAAAGGTTCCAAGAGAGATATTGGAAATGGGTGCTGGGACTAGAGACGGACACCGGGGCACATTATGCAAAGGAGTTGGATGAAGATTTTAGGGAGGGGGCTAGATTGGATGGAGTAAAGAAAAGAGGATGGTTAGCGAAGCGGGGAGAAAGTTAGAACCGAGGTAGCAGGCTGGAAGGAATGGCGGTGACGGGAGATTAGAGGGAATAGTAGATTTTAGGGCATGTGAAATGTAGTAGGGGGTTTAGTTTTGGGTTACGTAAAGAAGGGTTAATTATATATATATATATATATATATATATATATATATATATATATATATATATATATATATATATATATATATATGCTTATGTTTCTATTATCACTATTTCTAAATTAATAAAAATATTCTAGATTAGAAGTTTTCAAACTACTAATATTAGTCGATAATTAAAATATCTTGATTACTAATAATCGATTATTGAAATGTCTCGATTATTCTTATCACTAGATAATTTACTCATATATTTCGTCGTCAGTACTTATATATTGCGAACTGCCGATTTCAGTGGCGTGCTTAGAATTTTCCTAGGTGGTGCGGTTTTTGAGTAATAATATAAACTAGCATTTCTTTAAATGGGAATTATAGTTGAGTTGGCAACCATCAGCTGCAATTCTTTCTTAGCTGAAAACATCTTCCAAAAATTTTTTTTCAACAAGACGGTGCCCCAGCCCATAATGCGGTTCGGTATTATGACGGTTTTGATAAATTATGTTTTTCAGAAAACCCCATAGAAAGAAATCCAGTATTGACAGATCTGGAGATCTTGACAGCCATAACACCGAACCGAATGTTGCAATCCAATGATTTGGGAAACTGTTTTCTAAGTAATTCCTTACTGCCAAAGCATTATGGGCTGGGGTACCGTCTTGTAGAAAAAAATATTTGGAAGATGTTCTTCAGGAATGTCTATATTTATAGTTTTAAAAAGCTAAGAATGAAACTGCAGCTGATGGTTGCCAAGCCAACTATGATTCCCATTTAAAAAATGCAAGTTTATATTATTACTCAAAAACCGCACCCCCTAGAAACATTCTAAGCACGCCACTGAATTCGGCGTTTCACAATATAAAGTACCGTTGATGAAATATGTCAGTATAAGAGTAGTAATCGACGTATAAGACCTTGAAAAAAGTGTAGAAATATCGACATTTGGTTATAAGTCGGAAACAAAAGAAGATACTAAATTTTAGATTTTGCTATCATCAAAGCAGTACGTGAAGGTAAAAACTACAAGCTTCTATCTTTGATAATAACAACGATATTTTTGAAAAAACAAAACAACAAAATCGGGACACCCGGTAGATGTGAAAGGATCACTGACATTGACGTGGGTCTTCTTGAAAGAATTTATATGAAAACAATACTAAACTATTCAAACCTAAATTTGTTGCACACATTAAGACTAAATTACTTATAAGATTGAAATTTTTCGATGAATCAAGAGTTGCATAGATAGAACTGTTCGTTAATAATTTTGGAGTAAATCAAATCCCTATTTCATTATCAACATAGTAGCTGGTACTACACAAAAGTTGTTTGGTGCGCTATTGAATATGATAAATTTGTTGGGCCATATTGTTCTTAAACTAATTTTAATCAAGTTTCGAAATGTAAAAATATTGTTTTGTGGACAAAATGGAAGGTTGGAAATGTCCTCGTTGCTACTATATATTTTATAAAATATAAACTGTACAGGATAGGTATAAGAGGACGCATGTTAAATTCGTTGTTGTCATTTGTTACTGATAGATAAATTTCAATAAAAGCTAACAGTGTACACTCAAATAAGTGTAACATAAGTATTGGAGTACCATAGGGATCAGTATTGGGCCCCCTGATATTTCTTTATTTTAACAATGATTTGCCAGATCATTCAAAATCAGGGTACCCCATACATACTTTTTGCAGATGATACTTGTGAAACTGTTGTAGCAACAACTCCTGCACTACTAGAAGTATGTTTACAATCTGTTGTAAAGGAAATGAATGAGTGGTGTATGAAAAATAATATGATGTTAAATTTAGATAAAACCAAATGTGTTTTTTTATGGTAACAACGTCTTATATGCAAGTATTAGCTTTAATCACTGTGAACAAGCAACGTTTCTAGTTGTAATTCTGATAGCCAATTAACATAGAAGATGCATATAAATACTTTGTGTAAAAAACTCAATGGTTCATACTATGCACTGATGCAACTTAGAAACGAAGTGTATACCAATGTATTGCTACAAGCATATTATGCTCTAGTACAGTCGACTATTTGTTATAATATAGTAGCTTGGGGTAGTTCTACACGTGCAGTACGTGTTTTTATCCTGCAGAAAAGAATAATCAGATTAATATTTAAATTAAGTCCACTTGATGCTGTAAACCTATTATAGTAAGCAATTGTTAACAGTCCCGTCTTTATTTGTCTATAAATCTTGTATATACGTTAAAAATCAGTTTAATACATTTACTCAGGCTTCAAAGTATCATACCTATCAAATTAGATGAGCCAACAAATTTATAATTCCGATGCACAGAATCGCAAAGTATGAACGGGCGCTTATTATAGTTGCGTTAAAATATATAATAGGTTACCTAAAAAGGTACTACGTAATTACTTAAGTGAAAATTGTTTATACAAAGTGTGTGATATTTTAACCATGTGAAATTGAATTCAACTAGGTGAATGCTAGTGCATTTATAGGACTTTCTTGCAAAATACTAAAAAATATATGGCCATGAGGTATTTTTATATCTTTGAAATATTTAGCTGTTTTAGAAATATTATAAAAAAGTAAAAATGACCCTAATAAACCCCCCTCTCTGAGACGTCTAGACATCATGAAGGATCTTGACGAAACTTGGCCAAAAGTTGTACAATGAGCTAATAAGTCGATTTAGCGATAGAGAAAAAAAAGTCGATTGCGTAACCTTCTATACCTACATATGTACAGAGTGATCAATCTCAAGTGTATACCACGTGTCAAAATATTTAAATTGGTACCACTGATAGGTTGGTAAGAAGCTGTATTGCTCTAGCTACTCTAGAGCATGGTTCGAGTAAAAACTACGATCAGTTTCAAATCTGTATGAAGGTCATTAACTTACACATATTATAAAATATTATCTTAATTTAAATAATGACTATTTTGTATTTGATTAGACTGCACCCCTATAAAATACAACAAAATAAATAAAATATTATTTAATGATTGGATTACATCATTACAAATAATGAATCTTAAGTATTTAAATGTTATAATTTCATTATAATTAAATGAAATTCACAGTACAAATTTTTTTTAACTCCTTAGGTACACATTAGTTATCACACTCAAGAAAATACAAAAGTGAAAAACGAAGGTATAATATGACAAACTAAAACGACTAAAACCACACTAAAAATCCAAAGCAGCCAACTGCAAAACACAACAATATTAACAACTAGGGATTTTTGTCATACCACGACAGTACACTTGAGATTGATCACGTTGTATATGTAGGTTGAAAGTCAAAAATAGATATCTCGCTTATCTTTCAACTTTCATCTATGGACTGTTTCATATTTTTTTAAAGCAAATTTCGCCCCCTCTCAAATAATATGTGTATGTTATACCAGCAATACGAGGAATGTTGTAATTTCCGGAAAAACCGGAAGTAATGTGTTCCTTAGGATAATATCATTTCATTAGAGCAAATAAACTAAGTTTATTTCCAAAATCCCAAGTTTATAACCAAAATAGTTAAATGTTATAACAGTATCAATATTAAATATTTGAAAATTCATATCTCCTATACTAGTAGCTTTAGAAGAAAATATAAAAAAAAACAAAACAAAAATGCTTGGAGAGAATGTTGAATAAGTTAATTTCGAATAATTGCTTAAGTTTGACCCCTTAAATGTAGGTAAATTTATACCATATTTTATTACGTAAAAAAATTTCTTTAAAGAACCTTCATTTAACTACGCATATCTATTTCCAATTCTTTTATATCTTGAACAGTATCTGAAATATATATTACTACAAAAAAAATGTATATGTGCCTCTAACTGCGGCCATATTCAATTTCGAAGGTTTAACAAAATTGCAAAAAAATTGCATTTCATGCGAGTTATTGATGACCTGAATTTCAATCTTCTATATTAAAATTTAAAAATTTGCCCCCAAAATAACACCCATATCTTCACCCCCTCTATACCTATTGCGTTTAAAAGTTTGTTTTGTTGACAAAATTGTCTCCTAGGCCTTCATATATATATATATATATATATATATATATATATATATATATATATATATGTTAGATGGTAATATATACAGATAATTGGGCCGGTACATAGCTTAGTCATACGGAATACTTGCTCAGAAAGGGTGAATTTTGAGAGAGAAAAGCTGATAATTTGAGAACTTGTTTTTGGGTTGTTTTGACACAATTTACCCGAGTATTAAAAGTACCGCTTCAGGCTATGATTCCATACCCCAGAACGGACTGAAATAAGGTTTTATAAATTTTAATAAGTTCCTCTAATGGTAGGATGTTTGAGGTTATAAAAAACATATATAAGACTTATTAATTTAGAATTTAAGTTCCTGATGTGGTGGTCTTATCTTAAGTGAGAATTGACTGTGAGGCCAAGATGCTTTGCGTGAGTACTGTTTAGGATGACTGCTAGATTGTTTTGATTTTTAATCGTAATTGTCTGATATATTGACAAGCCAGTGATATTGCAAGCAATCGGGATGACATTTTTTTGGAAAGTACCGATTTTAAAACGTTTATTAAAAATTTTTGAAATTTTCTTTTAATTTTAAAAAATTTTTTAAAATTTTATTAAAATGTAATGTAAAAATGGAAATTAGATGTTAATTGTCTGTGATGTATTATTTATGTGACGTGTCCCATACTGTATACCTAGTCAGTGGATAAATAAACATTATTATTATTATTATTATTATTATTATTATATAAATTGTTGAGCAATAAATTTTAAATGGAAATCCTAAAAGCAATTAATATGAGAAGTAATTTAACATAAAAAAAAAGGAATCAGGGATTAATTGATTACACATACTTTATTCTTGTGTTACGTAAGCACCCCCCACTTGGAAATTGGTTATTTACTATATAAATTGTTGAGCAATCAGTTTAGAAATGCAAATCCTAAAAGCAAAGAGTTTGAATAGTAATTAAGTATAAAAAAGTAATCAGAAATGAATTAATTATACATACTTCACTCTTGTGTTATGCTAACAAGCCTGACTTGGAAATTGTTCATTTACTATGCAAATTGTTGAACAATAAATTTCCAAATACGAATCTTAAAACCAAATAATATGAGAATTAATTTAGCACTTGAAGGTAATCTGAAATTAATTGATTACACTAGGTACTTCACTCTTCGCCCATTTTGGAAATTATTTACTATGTAAATTATGAACATTCTTCTTTTTTTTGGTAAAATGAAGCAATTAATTACCAAAAATTATAGTGTTTGTTTAATTAATATTTATTCGGTATAGAAACATATTTTTGTCTAAGTGTGGGTGCTAGCTTAAGGTTAATCTAACACCCTGGAATTTTATTAGCAATAAATTAGCAAGTTTAGTACGGGTCGTCAAAGCGATAAGACGTGTTTGGGGTGGCTCCAGCCTCTACCTTCGAATTAATGATTAAAATGTCAATTTCTAAACCAATAAGGTTACTGTTCGGTAGGGGTGAGTTTTTGTACAGATTTTTATACCCAGTGGTTCGAATGTTAATAATGGATAAAGACACTAATAATCTAACCAGTAGAATTTTTGTAACGTGTAAAAAAGGCGCGTAAATAACATTTGGGATTGCTAAATCTTATTTCTACGAAAAAATACGGCTCTTTTAAACTCATATCAGATGTGATTGTTAAACTCCTATAATTGTAAAGCAAACTTAAAGGGCTTGAACTCAAACAGGCAAACATTTTTGCAATTACAATGATTTAATTTCTTTAAAAAATGTTAAACCTTGTATGTGACTGTGGTTGTGATTATCCGCATATGTGGGTAATTACAACCATGGTGTTAATTACAATCATAAGAAAAATTTACTTGAGAAACGTTTTTAATTGCCGTATGAAGTCAAAATAAACATAATGATCAAAAATTAAAACCTAAAACTTTAAACGTCGAACACCCGCTCTTGGACAAAAGTCGCAGACGTAGTCCTTTGGTGTATCAGCGCCACTGCACTCGCGATGAGCCCAACGACCACAGCTTCTGCACGGATACCACGTTTCCGTTTTCCCATATTCCTCACAGACTAAGCATTTTATCGAATCACTATTATCTTCCATGTCATCGAGGCTGTCATCATCCACAAGTTCGCTTTCCTCATAATCCTCAGATTCGGATGAACTCAGTTCTACTTTCTTGCGTTTGGCGTACGCCTTCGTTTTAGCTTCTTTTGAAGTGGTTTTGGATTGTTTTTTGCCCTTCTTTCTTCTTTGTCAAATAATACTTGTTTCATAGGAGTTGCAGTTAGAATTTCAGAATGCTGTTTTCGGGAAAGAATTTTTGAAGATTTTCTGGACGTAGAGGGTAATGGAAGTGAGAGATATCTTGAAATGAAGTTGAAGGTGCTCCGGGGTCCTCGTATGGTATTTGTGATGGGGTTGATAAATTCAAAGGAATGTGATCAAAATTATTCTCGTTAGGATTTTCTTGTACTGGTTCCAACAACACCTGGGTTGGAAGGAAGTCTTCTTCACCAAACACTCCAGGTTTTATTGGATATATACCTGTGGCTTTAAAACCTGACACGGCCTTTTCAATTGTTGCCACGCTGGAGTAGGCCCCATTAAATAATAATGCTAGGTCGTAGTCGGTAATTTTTGATATTTGTTAGATTTAAGGAAAAAATCGCATTCCTTTCTGCATGCTTTTTTAAGAGGTCCAAAGAAGGTCACGTCCAGAGGTTGTTCTCTGTGGGACGTATGTGGTGGTGTGGACAGCATTATGATACCATTATTTTTGCAATAATCGTATATATCGATTGAGATATGGCTACAGTGGTTATCTAAAATTAGTAGAATTGGATCTTCGTTAGTTGGCTTTATTTGCTGCTAAAATGTTGAAGCCATGTTAGAAACAGCCATTCTTCGAGACGCTATAAATGGCTTCTGCTGGACCATCCTTCTGTAAAAGTGGTGACATTCTCTGTCTAGGAAAATGAACAAAGGCGGAACATATCTCCCTGAGGCTGACATAGCGCAAATTACCGTGACAGTTTTTCCTCTTTCCCCACTAGTTACCGCACCAACTCTTTGCTGACCTCTTTCTGCTAATATATATTCAAGTTGTTGCACATTCGAGATGGCAGTCTCGTCAACGTTAAACATTTTTACAGGTACAAACCTCCATTTCTCCATTAAACTCTCAAGACGTTAAAAAAAAGACCCACCTCAACCCTATTGAAAGCAGTCACTCTATTAAGACTGATGCCTTCAGGTTTACGTTTACAAATGGTAGGGTTTCTGATTATGAAGCTATAATACCAATCTCTACCAGCAATCTGGGAGGTTCTGTTGAAGTTGTGCTTAATTCTATTTTTTTCTGCATATTGAAATACTGCCTGACGAAGTTCTCTAGTAGTTAACCCATAGAACATTTTCGATAATGTCTTCAGGTGATCAGCAATCTCCACCTCTTGCTCAGCTGAAAATACTGGTTTTCGTCCATTTTGGCGCTGTGGTATTATTTGATGCCTTTCGTAGTCATGTCTGTAAGGACACATAAGGTATACCATACCTTCTGGCTGCAACACGGATTTGTGTACCCGTTTGTACCGCAGCAATAGCCTGCTCTAGGTGCTCTTGAGTCTATTGAGCTTTATGCGTCTTACGCACGTACGTCCTTCGAACTAAAAATAAACAAAATGAGTGAAATGTTATTATCATGCCATAAGGGTAATCGCGACCAGTGGTTGTCATTAACCCACGCACTTGGTCGCAATTACTCGCAATCACATGTAAAATGTTTTTGGCAGTTAGAATTGCTCATTTACAAAGTGATATGCTTTTGTCTATATTTCGCAAAATACATGGTCTACGTACCTTTGTTACAACTGAACAAGTATAACACACCATTTATTTTTTTTCTACAGCTTACACAAATTTGAAAAAAATATTAGATCCACCTACATCAACACACTGATGGAATTATTCATTCTATGGTATTAACGATATCTTAACACACACTTGTGGAATTATGTTAGACGTCTGTCCACTAGAGGCCGGTCATAGTATCAAATTGATATTCAAGCGCGTATGTTCCAAAATTGAGTGGTTGCCATTACCCGCTGATCGTGATTCCCCCACGCTCCCCTATAGAGAACCGATACAATAACTTATTTTATCCTACGACAGCGGGGAGTATGAAACAGTCATTAATACATATCTCTAACTGTAGGAAAAATAGACCAGATGTGATTCATAAAAACGCACAGCTTGTATTTAATAAACCCCTTTCTATAACAAACCCAGGCATAAGCATTATCGTAAGATACATTTCATTAGATTAAATGATAAAAATAAATAACTAAATCGAATCCGTAATCCAAAGCATAGGAAAAGCATATGAATAGATAAAATAAACAAATAACTAGCTCTAATTTGTAATCTAAATTCTAAATTAAATACTTTTTCTTTTCTTAAATAAATGAAAGCAAGTCGCGTAGGGAACAACCTAATTTAATTTAAATACGAAGTACGATGCTTTTGAATAGATTTTTGTCGGTTTGAATATTAATAATAAAGGAAAATAATAATAATCAAATAAATAAAAAAGGCGCGTAAATAATGTCTATGATTGCAATTCTATATTTGGTACTATATTAAATTCTAAGTTTAATTATAACATTGTATTTCATATTAATTTATAGTATATTTTTCTTTCACAGCAAATTCGAAATGTAATCTAAATTTTACCATTGTTACTATATTTAATTTTAACTGTAATTAATTGACCCTAAAAGTACGTAATTAAAGTCCACATCTACTAATCTAATTCCTTACAACTAACCCACTTGTCTATAAAACAAGAGTCCTTTCCCCACTTGGTCAATTAGACCACTGCCTAATCGAAATAACTTCGTCTGTACCTAATCCTACTGTTACTCGAAAAACAGATATAACTATGTGGTGTTTTAAATCAGCTAAATGTAGCGAACTGCGATATTTTTTTGCAACCTTCCGCTGGAGTGAGAATTGATTTAAATGGTCATCCTCTTCAAATAGTGCTCTTTTAATAACTGAAGTTATCCTGATGGGTATGGAGTTATACATTCCCAAAAAACATAATCGTGTAGGTTAAGCCCGTTCCCAACCCTGGTTTAATAGGGCTTGTACTGATGCATTATCGCAAAAGCATAAACTTTATCGCAAAAGCATAAACTTTATACCAAATGGAAATCAAATAAATCTATCGAAAATCGCGTTAACTGTATTGCCGCAAGGAATAGTTGCAAAAACATCATCGTCAAGGCCAAAAAATGTTTGAAGAACGTAAATGCAAAGAATTAGTCTCATGTCCTTTGGGTGGTCATTAGCTAAAGCCATCAGTAAAAACTTTAGTACATCTTCCTTTCTTTCCATGACTTCTCGCGACGGAGCTATAGTAGCTGATCCTGGTGAAAACGCCAACCTCTTTGTCAATTACCTTCCATCAAATTCACGTCTCAATGATTCTGGTGAAACTGTGCTGTCGACCAAATCTACCCCATACGCTATTAAACCAATACACTTTCGTTACAAGCTCCTGGAATCAATTATCAATAAACTTGACTTATACAAGGCTACTGGCCCTGACGGTATTACAGCTATCATCCTTAAAAAATGCTACCCCGAGCTAGTATCTGTATTATCCAAACTCTTTTCGATCTCCATGTCATCTGGAGAGTTTCCCTCATCGTGGAATTTGGCATATTCCTAAAAAGGACGAAAAACCGATTCCTCAAATTATCGACCAATAGCTAACACTTCCATTTTGTCGAAAATCATGGAGAAAGCCATCAACCACCAACTACTTTTGTTCCTTGAGTCCCATAAACTCTTAAACGACCACCAGTATGGGTTCAGACAGAGTCGTTCAACGGGTAATCTTCTTTCATATGTCACCCAAGTTTGGAATAACATATTAGAGAGGTCCGTTGAAACAGTGGTAGTAGCTTTTGATATTTCTAAGGCTTTTGACAAGTTCCTACTTGCCAAGCTCACTTCGTTCGGATTATCCGATACGCTCATCAATTGGATATCCAGCTTTCTTGACAAAAGACGTATACGCGTAGTCGTCGATGGATTCTTTTCGAAAGAAACTACTATTAACGCGGGAGTACCCCAAGGATCAGTGATAGATCCCACACTTTTCCAGCTGTACATAAATGACCTCATTTCGTCAACAACTGACCCGATCCATTGCTTTGCAGATGACAGCACTCTACATTGTAGTTATTCTCAGTTTTCCCACAACAATAAGTTTAGACAGGACGTTAAGGTGAAAATGGCAGCCTCAATCAGCAGTGACTGGAACGTGTCCTTGAATGGGGAAGGAACAATCTACTCACGCTCAACGCCGACAAAACCCAGTGTCGCCTTGTGTCCGCCAAGGAAAACCGATCATTTCCTGTTGTAAATGTGAATGGCTTAGAACTCAAGTTTTCAAACTCTATTTCTATGTTAGGGATGTCCGTATCATCGAACCTTTCATGGGTTGACCACCTTTTGTCAGCCATCAAAACAGCTGCCCGTAAACTGGGCTTTCTATACAGATCTAAATGGTACTTCACATCGCAACAACTCCTTTTACTGTATAAGGCTCAAATTCGACCTCATCTGGAATACAATTCCCACGTCTGATTCAGTGCTCCCCAATACGCCCTTGATATGGTAAACCGCATCCAAAAAAGAGCTATTAGGCTTGTAAATGACTTCTCACCTGCAGCCTCTTGAGCATAGAAGAATGGTTTCGGTTCTTTCCTTGTTTTATCGCTATTATCATGGCAAGTGTGCCTCCGAAATAGACTCCTTAATACCTTCGCAGGCCATCTTCGCTAGGAACATTCGGTTTGCCCATTCACACCATAATTACGCACTCAAAATTCCATCGTGTCACACTAAACGGGCCAATCTACATTTTTCCAAACGGAGACAAATTGTATGGACTACCCAGTCCTGTTTTCCTCCAACTTTGACTTAAGTCAATTTAAGGTAGCCATTCATAAACATTTCTAAACCCAATATCCTAAACCCTCCCAGTGTCCTGAGTACTTTAGACGTTTGGAAACCCTGTTCGGGAATACTATAAGTAAAAAAAAACAACAAAAAAAAATTAATAAAATATAACTGATTTTTAAATTTATTGGGTAGGTTAACAAATTACCAACATTGTTAATGTAATTTAAAATATACTGTGACTTAAACTTCCTTCAGGCGGGAATTAACTAGGTTGCTTTTTTATATATGATATGTTAATGGAAAGAAATAAAAATTTTCAAGATTTGCAGAACAAGAAACTTGTAATCTTGTACTTTAGAGAGCCAACTAACCACTGAAAGTTTTTGTAGATATTAGTGTCTGTTAATGTCTTGATCCAAGTAGAAGTTTAATATGTATCCAATTAAGACAGGTGCAAGCGAAAATTGAGAAAATATACCAAAACCATTATCATATTTAAACGTCTCATCTAGTATTCCGACAGATATATAGTTATTCAGACTAGGAACTTTGTGACAAATGTGATATATTGGGGAAATCAAATAATATAACTCACAAGACTTTTGGGCATCAAATCATGTATTTTTGATTAATTTTTTCAAATTTAAACGTTTTGATAACAATTACAGTTATCTTCATAGGTATATGATACATTTTTGAAAAATATTTAAGATGTTAAACAAATATATGAAATCTGAAGACGCAAATGGAAGTCTGTTATTATGGAAAGGGCAACTACGGAATCTAATTTTATTTTAGAAAAGATTAGCTTGATCTTTAAGAGGTTGAATATTATTAATAAAAAATGACGAATGATAACACCATCTAACGGTCGAAGGCAATTTAACAAAACTTAATCAAATTATAATTCTGCATTTCCTACATATAACTTACGAAACACCTTACCTTTTTTTACAGCCTCGTTTATGAAAAGCACCTCATCATATCAAACATTCTGGACTTTTCATTGAAAATATGCGTAATTTTAATACGAAAAAGGTAACATTATGGGCAGTTCTACAAATTATTGTTTACTAAAGTTCCTTTGAAAGCAACCTTTGAATACATTAATCACATTTTTTCGAAAGATACAACAATTTTGTTTCAGAACTGTCTTAATACTACCTATTTTCAGTGGAATCATAAATGTTATGAATAAATTAATTTTTAAATTAGCTTTATAACAACAAATGCTTACTTGAAAAGTTTAAACATTTTAAAAATCAAAATAAAAGTATATAATAATTTATTTTTAATATATTAATTTGTAAACAAAGAATTTTATTTTTTAAAATTTATTAATACAACAAAAAAAAATTAAAACAAAAACAACAAAAAACACCAAAAAAAAAAAAAAAAAAAAAAAAAAAAAAAAAAAAAAAATTTAAAAAAAAAAAAAAATAAAATATAAAAAAAAAAAAAATAAAAAAAAAATTTTTAAAAAATAAAAAAAATTATATTAATTTAAATAATATATAAAATATAAATAATAAAAAAAAAAAAAAATTAATAAAAAATAAAAAATTTTTAATAATAAATAATATTAATATAAAAAATATATAATAAAATAATAATAAAAAAAATATATATAATAAATAAAAATAAAAAAATAATTAAAAAAAAAAAAATTAAACAAAAAAAAAAAAAAAAAAACAAAAAATAAAATAAAACAAATAATTAAAAAAAAAAAAAAATTAAAAAAAAAAAAAAAAAAAAAAAAAAAACAAAAAAAAAAAAAATATATATATATATAAAAATATAAAAAAATATTATAATATATAATAAAATAATAATAATATAATTATAAAATATATTTTTTAATAATTTAAAACATAATATAAAAAAAAATAATAATTTTAAAAAAAAATATTTAATATTAAAAAATAATAATATATAAATAAAAAAAAAATTATATTTATAAATAAATTTATTTAACAAAAAAAACAAAAACAAAAATTAAAATTAATAATAAAAATTAAATAAAAATTAATTTTATACAAATATACAATAATAATATATAAATTTTTAAAAATAAAATTATATATAATATATATTTATATTATTAATATAAAAATATAAAAAATTTATAATAATATTTTAAAAACAAAATATAAATTATATTTTATAATATTTTAAATATATATATAAATATATATATATATATAATATTATAAATATATATATATTATTACATATATATATTTAAAAATATAAAAATATATATAAAATTATATATATAAAAATAATATATATATATAATATATATATATATAATATAATAACAAATATACATAAACATATAAACAAACATATATTAAATATATATATTATTATAAAAAAAAAAAAAAAAATATAAATATAATATATAATTTATATTTATAATTTATATATATATTTTATATATATATATAAAAAAATATATATATATTAATATAAATTATATAATAATTTATATATATATATATTTTTAAAAAAAAAATAAAAAACACACACAACAACACAAAAAAACACAAAAAAAAAAAAAAAAAAAAAAAAAAAAAAAAAAAAAAAAAAAAAAAAAAAAAAAAACAAAAAAAAACACACAAAAAACAACACACAATTAAGAACACACATATAAAAAACAAAAGAAACACAACACACAAAACATATATTTTGATAATATCAAAACGTCAAAAAATATGTACATAAACTTTAGTGAGTATAGCAAATGAATTTATGATCAGAATTTAGACGATGTTTTTGATCACTTAAAATCACTATAAATAATGGTTATTCCATTAGAAATTAATATAATTAAACCTGTTAACGTTAAAGTACAATTATACTTAATGTTTAGAGTTTTTCTATTTCATAACTAATGTTATATAACATTGAAAATATTAATTACATGAATTGAATATTTTAAACTTACAGAAAGATTAAGAACGTTTAAGATCACCTAATGATGATTCAAATCGGTTATTACCTTCTGGTGTATATAAAATCTTATTTTTATTTAACCACAACATGTAGTTTACATAGACGTTATGGACATAATGCTGAGACTATTACCAATCTGTAGCTACATATTAAAGTGATAATAAGAATCATAATATTTAATTTGATAATGTGGAAATTTTATTAACAAACATTATTATTCTACAAAGCTATTGAAAATTAACAGCTTAATAAAAGCCAAGAAAAAAAGTTTAAGTGCACAATTTTGTTTCATAAAAAAAATAAGCAATTACAAAAAAATTTAAAACTTACCTTTTAATAAGTATATAATAAAACATTATTCAGTGTAATCTGTTGAATACAATATTATGTAAAAATGTATAACACTAGTTATTAATCATAATGATATTAATGATAAGTAATAAAGAACCAAACTGTAATTATGATACTTTATGTGTTTATATTTAATTAGAATAATTAGTCTATTGATTAACATCAACCTAACCATAATGTGTGTATGTTTTAGTCACTTAATAGATTTATCCATCTGTGAAATTGTAAGTGATTAGATTAATGCTTACGTATGCGTATTACGATAAAACATTAATTGAATTAATATGAATTTTTCTTCTAATATAGTGCGTCTGTTTTTACACAGGTATTCTCTACAAACATTAAATACATAATTGTTCCTTATTTTTTAGTATTTGTATTTTATTTATTAAAGATGTAATACATAATTTTCTAATTTATAATTATTGTTTCATCGATCCGTGCATTTGTAGCCGTTGGAATATAAACAATATTTTCTTTTACAAAGTGTAACTCAGAGACCTTAGCATATCTGTATTTAGTATAATTGTTTTTCAATAAAAAACTATCATTTTCCTAATTACAATAATTTTAGAAAAAATGTTGAAATTAAATATTTCATTATCATGTAACTGTAATGATTTATGTCAAAAGGAAATATCACATTTACATTAGATATGAGTCTGACATAATAAATTCATAAAGTAGAAGAAATTTTTAGATACAAAAATATGAATTTATGCTTTCTAGTTAATGATAAAGAATTTTTTATATAGCAAGTTTAAGTCCATATGTCATAATGCAAATGTCAAAAATTTATTTAATTTGATTTATGCGGCTTTTAAAATACATAGTTAAACATAGAGAAATCACCATTGAATGAATGTACATAAAATATTACATCTTGGAGATATTAAAAATTTATAATTAATTTCAAAATTATGTTTATTAAAAGACTGTAAAGTTCTACAGTAAGCTAGTTTTTTCATAGTCCAAATTTTATTTAAGATATTAAAATATTGAGTAACACAACATTAATACAAATGGAAATTAAAAGAAATGAAACAATTAATAACAATTATTAGGATAATTATGCAATTTATATCAACAGAGTTAATAGACATCTAGATGCTAACTTAAAAAAATGAAAATCTTAATAAATACATCTTTTTGGGATTTTAATGGTGTACTTTAAATTATACAATCTAAACGTTTCGATAACACTTACAGTTATCTGTCAGAGAATGTTAAAAATTGTTAAGAATAAACATTTGTCAATTTAAAATTAAATAAACTACTGCATTAATAAACGGAAACTAAGACATAACCAAAAAAAGTAAATGACAAACCAAATTTAAAAGCTAACAATGAAATTAAAAAACATTTAAAAAAATTATTATTGTTGTAAAACTTCAATTTTAAAATAAGAAATTCAAAAAAATTACAAAAAAACCCACAACAAAAATATTTTAAATAAAAACAAAAAACAAAATTTTTAATTTTTAATTTAATAAAAAATTTGTTAAATTTAATTTAAATTTAAATTAAATTATAAAGCATTTTAATTAAAAAAAAAAAAATAACAAAAATTGAAACAAAATTAAAAAACCTTATTTGTTTTAATTATAGATTAAACCTTTAAAGGATTTTTATTAAAAAAGTAATAATTTAAGTTAATTTCCCATAAATCCATTAGAAATTACCTTTTATCGCAATGAAAAATTAAACCGTAACATTATTACGTAAACCAAAATTCAAAGAGACCAAAATTTCAAAAGTTTATTATTTAAAAGAAAATTTTAATAAAAAAAATAATAAAGAAGAACTGATTTTAAATTAATTAAAACTAATAGGAAAATTTGTAAACCAAAATTTATATTACATTTAAAATTTATCATTTTAAAAAAAGATTGATTAAATTATTCTATTCCGTTAAATTAAAAAAAATTTTAACTCTAAGTAATTTCAAAAAAATTTAAAAATTATAAACAACAAAATTTTAAGGCCTATTGTTAGAAAAGGTTTCCTTCTATAATGAAACATTATGTTATTAACCTTAAAGGAAAAAATATAACATTAAAAATTTGGATTAAAACATCAAAATTAAATATTATTAGTTTGATGTTATTTCACTTTTACAAAAGTACCTCTAAAAGAAACTATTGAATACATAGATCATCTTTTCCAAAGGACATAACCATTCTTTTCAGCACTGTCTTACAAACTTATTTTCAGTGGAATATAAATTTTATGAACAGATTGAAGGTGTAGCAATGGGTAGTCCCTTAGTCCTGTTATAGCTAATTTTATATGGAAAAATTTGAAACATTAACGTTACAAAATACACCTAAAAACCTTCAGTTTGGTATAGATATGTAGATGACACATTTGTTATTTGGAGACATGGAGAAGAAGCACTGCATGAGTTTTTTTTTATAAATGGTATACATCCTAGTATTCAGTTTACCATGGAAAAGAAACTAATGGAAGTTTACCATTTCTTGACATATTAATATCTAAAATAATAATTCACTATCTTTTAAGGTTTACAGAAAGCCGACACACACTGATAGATACCTTCATAAATTATCCAACCACCATCCACGTCAAAAATTAGTGTAATTAAATCTTTAGTAGATCGAGCAAAACGAATTTGTGACCCTGAATTTTTGAATGATGAATATAAATATTTAAGAAAATCCTTACAAGATAATGGATATTCACTTACAGATATTAATAATGTTATTACACCTTCTAGGCGTAACCTTAAAGAAAAACCAGTTCTTAATGTTGGTACTGCTTTTCTTCCTTTTATAGCTAATGTTACAAATAGAATTGAAAAATCCTAATCAAATATGGCATTAGGACTATTTTTAAACCTACAAGAAAAATTAAAGAACATTTAAGATCACCTAAAGATGTGTCAAACCCTTTATCATCTTCCGGAGTGTATAAGTTATCTTGTTCATGTGGAAAAGTATACATCGGGACCACAAAACGTAGCTTTGATACAAGACGCAAAGAACATATGAGATTTTGTAGATTGGGTCAACCAGAGAGGTCTGCTGTGGCTGACCATGCCCTGAATAATCTAAATCATGACATTCAATTTGACAATATGAAAATATTGTCAAGACAAACCCATTATTATGTTCGTTTGCAACGTGAAGCTATTGAAATATATAAACACCCGAATAATTTTAATAGACAAGAAGAAAATCTCCGTTTAAATAGGTTTTGGCATCTTATAATTAAAAAGAGCATAATGATACGCCTTGATTTTAATTTGTTTTCAACTTTTGGTATGTCTAGGTTTTTGCTGTGTTTTTCCTAGACCTTGAAGCAAATGCTTTACAATTATATGTTAAATTTCCACAGCACTATAATTTAACATAAGTAGTTGAAATTAAATTGAAATTAAAAATTACAAAGAACGTTCTGCATTGTGCTTTTCATTGTTAATAACACTTCCAATTATTGATAAAGATATCTCTTTGTTAGATTTAACTGGGTTATTTTTTGATGTAATGTTTGGATTTGTGAATGCTTCTATCATTTTAAAATTGAAGTTTTTCACAACTTTACACTTACATCATAACTCGATTAAATTTTGTTAAATGTTTTTTGGCTGGCAAATTTCATTGTTAGCTTTCGTCGTAGAGAGTGTTCTGGTTTGTCATCTTTGAGGCAGTTTAACAATATTTAATTTTAATGACCTAGTTATTCTTTACTAATTTTATAGTTGGCTTATACGTTTCTCAAACTGTTATATTAATAGCAGGCTTATGTTTATGTTTGAATTTTTCAAATTTGACAAAATTGTTTACTACATCTTTAACAATTTTAACTAACATTACTACTGACGAAGATAACTGTAAGTGTTATCGAAACGTTTAGATTGTATAATTTAAAGTACACCATTAAAAAATCCCAAAAAAGATAAGTATTTTATTATGAGTGTTAATGGTGAAAGTTTACATTTTCATTGAAATAATCTTGATTATAAATTTATCATCCAACCTATACATCTATACATAGGTATGTATAGAAGGTTATGCCATCGACCTTTTTCACTAACGCTAAATCGACGTATTAGCTCACTTTAAAACTTTTGGGCAAGTTTCGCCAAGAAAAATGAAGTTGAAAATAATTCAGATTATGTAGGTACCTGACAGTGATGAATGAGTCGATTATTGTTTTTGAAAAATATGCTGGCAATGAAAGAGAGATAGAACAGGAAATAAAATATGATAGGGATAATCCTGTAGGAAAGAAAAAAAAAACGAAAAGACACCGTGGATGAAGAAAATTGGAGCGAAAATAAGAGGAAATTAAAACGTGAAATGGGAGAAGTTTATTTGGGAAAAAAGATTAATCCAATGGAATTATAATGTAGAAAAGGAAAGAAGAAAGTTGGAGTCATAACTGTAAGCTGAAAAAATTACAGTTATACACTGCACCATTCTCTGAGGACAGGAAAATTATATTTGCAAAATTTTGGTCTAATATGAAGTGGAGCGAAAGGAAAGTGTATGTATAACTCTTAGTAAACCGATGAAAACAAGTCAAATGAAATTGTATCAAGAAGAAAAGAATCTATGTGTTACCACATGAAGAAGGATGGGCAGCTTATCTGAGTGTGCAAACAGATCTTTTAAATACTCATTGTTTGAAGGAAGACATGTTGTTTGACTGGTTGAGAAAGGAGGCATCTGGTTAAAAAATTATGAGGAAATTAATTCAAGAGAGAAAACAAACTGCACAGACCGTTACAAAGATATGAAAAAAAAAAATTAAGGCGTTTTTTTCTGAGCTGTCGAAAGTTGAGTCTCATTACTGCCGGTCTTCATCATACAAACTATATTTAGAGCTCATTCGTCCTAAAAAGGACGAGGTGACAAATGTGTGCACTGAAATGGCAACTTACCTGATGATGCCTTCAACGAACTCCAAAAAAAAAAAAGAGAAGCTAGAAAGGGAAAATATAGATAAGGACTTGACAATAAAGTATTTATATATGATTTACTATCCCTAAAAAAAAAATATCCTCACAGTACTTTAAAACCAAATTGATAGTGTGCAACCTAACATTTTTTGATATGAAAACTAAAGACGGCTATTGCTACTTATGGGATGAGTCAACTGGCAGTACCAATGCAGATGGATATACTTTAATAATTTACTACTTCCTCAGAAATCATGTTACACACAAAATTATAATATATAGTGATGGTTGTACATCGCAGAATAGGAATTCGACGCTAGCCAACGCCCTTATGGATACAGACATTACAATTGAACAATAGTTTCTCGAAAAGGGTACACCCAGATGGAGGCAGACTCCATACATTCGACTATTGAACGAAAACTTCGTCATAAAAATATTAATGTATTTGCGGACTACGTTGAGGTTTGTAAGACCACGTAAAAATCCAAGACCTTACACAGTTTATTATCTGGACCACGAATTGTTAAGGATTTATAAACCTTTGCGCCCAGGTAAAACAATCGGTAATCCTCACGTGACAGACATTCGTGCTTTGCGATCTTCTCCAGGTGGGATAATTGCTTAAAAATTCAGGCATTCCGAAGAATACCGAGAACTTGATTTTAGTCGCGTCAAAAAATTGTAGAAAAGAGTTATGCTGTCAATTTAGTGAACTTCGTACCTTATATAATCTCCCTATACCAATTAAGAGACACAAGTTTATACATTTACAGTCCTTAAAAATAAGTATTCCAAGTGATTATTACTATTTTTATGACAACCTACCATTTCAGTACATTCTTATTAGGTACTCCATCTAAGACTATAGCCTTTTTAAAAATTAGAGTTTACCTTTTGTTTATTATTATGAGTAATAAATAAATGAAAATAAACTCAATCTTTACATTTTTCACCCACTTCTTCCGTAATTAAATCACGCACAGATACACAGACACACACACACACACAGACACATAGACACACACAGACATCCAGCGACACACAGAGAACAACACACAACACACACACACACACACACACACACACAGACACACACTGACTTACAGACACGCACACACACACACAGCACACACACACACACACACACCAAGAGACCCACATACACACACTCACACACACACACGCACACTCACTCACCACACACACACACACACACACACACACACACACACACTAACACACAGGCACACTGATTACACAGACACGCACAGACACGCATAGACACACACACACACACACTCATGCACACGCACAACACCCACACACACACCACGCACGCACGCACGCACACACACACGCTCACTCACTCACGTACCACTCACTCACTCACTCACACACACGCACCACACAGCACACACCACACACACACACACACACACACACACCAAAGACATACAGAGACCCACATACACACACACCCACAACGCACACACACACACACTCACACGCACACGCACACACACACAACTTGCACAGGCACGTATAGACACGCACAGACACACACGCACACACATGCACACACCTGCGCACGCGCATTATGACCGATATTGGTGAAACTTGACCAAGCATTGTAAAGTAAGCTAATAAGTCGATTTAGTGGAAGTGAATAAAAGTCGGTTGCATAATCTTCTGTATCCACGTATGTGTGTGTAGATTAGAAGGTAAAAGCCTGGAAAGCAACAGTGATTCATAAAAGTATGTAGGATAGTTTAGAAGTCTCTGCTCCATTATTTACGACTGTGAATACGTGTGATAGAATTTAAACATGGTCGAGAGACTAGATGATGTCCCGCTAAGTGGACAAGCAAACTGCCACAACGCCTGAAGTCGCCAAAAAGTATCTGAAATTGCTAGGGATGTAGCCATACCAGATGTAAGAAAGTTTCATAAATGTTGAAATACAGATGAAGAAGCTTTTAGCAAGATAGATGTCTGCATATTGACAATGGAATCAAAACATTCACAGAAAGATGAATTATGAACAGAAACTAGATCGTTTTAACTCAAATAAAGCTGATTTCATCATACAATTTCTGACAACAGATGAAGCTTGGGTCCACTACTATACCTTTGAGACGAAGCACCAATCATAACAATGCAGATATAGGGTTCTCCACCACCAAATAAGGAAATCAGCTGGAAAAGTTATGTTGTCAGTCTTTTGATATTCCAAGGAAATATTAGTAATTGACCCAAAATGCCAAAACAATGAACAGGGTTTATAATATTACGCTAAACTTTTAGACCAAGTGGATAAAAAATATATGAAAAAAGACCTGGTTTGTGTAAGAAGAGGTCACTTTCCATCAGGACAATACGGATCCGATTACATGTGTGGTAACAATGGAAAATTGAACGAACCAAAGTACGATCTTATTCGTCTGATTTATCTCCTTCTGACTTCCAACTATTCCCCATGACTAAAAATTATACTTAGGGGAAAAAAGATTTTTCACAGAAGAAAGAGTAAAGGTTAGAGGACTTGCAGAATAACACTTTTGTGATGGCATAATAGCTTTGGATCATCGCTGAATAAAGTGCATTCAACTTAAACTAGATCATGTAGAAAGATAATACATATTTCAAAATAAATTTTCTCTTTATTTTACAAACTTTTCAAAGGTGCCTTGTGAACACGTAGGTATTATACGTAAGATACTAACTGGGCACCTAAGTATCTCAAATGAACAAAAAAAGAATTGTATCTATATCTGCACCTATAAATACATTTTTGAAGGTACGTAAGGCACCTTTAATCATTAGGTGGTTAAATGAAACGGTTTTAAAATAATTTCCCTGCTTTCACTCTTTATAAAGCAATATTTTGATTTCATTAGAAATAAGGAAATTGTTGGGAACCGTCGAACAGAAACTGCACTTATCGAGATGTTCGAGTGACAGTTATAGAGTAACATTATGCGTAGACAGAGGACAAAGCATATGCTATTTTCATTATATTATCCCTGATTATGAAAGTGTTTCACATTATTTTGCCTTCTTCGAAACCAGTTGAGAGATATTCAGTAAAGTAAGACAAATATTAACTTCCAAGAAAAATAGTCTTTTCGATTGAGTTTTTGTTCGCTAATTAGTTATTGTGAGAAACCAAGCAGATCTGCATTAATCACATGAGAATTACGAATATCTTATAAAGCCAGGTACACCTACTGTTAATTTAAATGGTTCAGTAGCAACTTCTTTATTATTATTAATATTAGTGCAGTAAGACATTCACGTGTGTTGTTTACCAGAGGTCTAGATTCTACTATTCACTTTTACATTTCCGTTGTACCTGTACCTAGGTACTTCTATCTCTCCATAAATGCATCTGTCTCTGTAACTTGGGATATATTTTTTTACGTACTTGTCACTGTACCTAGGTATTGAAATAAAAGTACGTGTTAAACACTGATAATACCAGACGAGCAGATATAATTTAAATTTCGTGGATTCATGGGCGCTGGACCACACACCTCTATTGCCTTATAACTACCCACTGCTTTAAATGACAGGTGGCCGGAACAGTATACAGTTCATTGTGCCGAAATGAGGAAAATATTGTTAACCTAGAAATAAATAACACCATTATTATATTAGAATCTAAGGAATTACAAAATCGAATCAATGGTACATGTGTGGATAATCTGAACGAAGTGAGAATATGTATTCGCTAGTTTGTATTTTAAATAAAATTGCTGAATTTATTTTTTATTTTAAATAGATAAATAAATAGTTATATTTCTTTCGCTGCACTATTTACACTATTGCAAAAAGAGCATTTCTTTCGCTCTCAAAGCTACACTGATGTTATTTCCTTCGTTTTCAAACTTCATATTCATGAAAACCGCGACGTTATTGCAGAACTTTGACGGTTCTCCTTTAGAAGACGGAGACAGTTATTGCTTTGTTTATGGTAAAATAGTCTCAATTACTTAGTTTTGATTTTATTGTTATATTAGATGATGGTGAACATGTACTCATTGATAAGGAAGTAGCCTCCAATTTAGAGCAAAGTGGAATTACTTCAATAGGAATAGGGGACGAAATGATTAAATTAATGTTTGCGCCATTATGTGATTCCGTACTAGAAGAAGAAGATATAATAGACGACGAGGCTAATGCATCCCAAGTAGACGAAATAAAAGTTAACACTTGGACAGATGCTTCCACTAAATTACTATTAAATTTATACCAAGAAATAAAACCTCTTGTTGGTAAAACAATAAAATTTAAAACCCAAGGGAAAATGTGGGATCAAATAAGCAAAGTGATGCATGAAAGTGGATATACATATACAGCAATGCAAATATGCAATCGTTTTAAAACATTGGAAAGGGCATATAAAAAAGCTATCGATAATAATAATCTAACAGGAAGAGGTATAAGATAGTACCCTTTGAAAGGTAAGTTGGATTTATACCTTTTTCATCCAATCGGTGTATAATCTACTTACCTGTTGTAGAGAACTTGACGAGATCCTAGGGTATCGAGTAAACATTGTTCCCGAAGCTGTGATTAGCAACGAAGGGCTCCAGCACGGAAAGAAGCGTGTTTGTTCCAATGACAATGAGCAGGCATATGCAAAAACTCTCGAAGAAATACAGGGCACAGGTGAGGCAGATAAAGAAAATCAAACGCATACGAAAAAAGGTGAATGTGAAAGGAATACACCACAAAAGAAAATCAATCTAACAGATCGTAAAACTGCACTATTATTAAAGGAATTACGAGAAGGTGTAACTAACAATGGTAGACATTTGGAAGAACTGGTAATGGAGAGAAAGCGAACCAATGCCCTTCTTGAAGAAGCGAACCAGTTGAGAAGGGAAAGAACTGCCCTTCTCGAAAAGGTGTTGTCAAAATTAAATAAGAATTCAGATTAATTTAAGAATTTTAATGTATTATATTTATATGCATAAATTTCATTATTATTTGTACTGATACATTTAGTTAATGCCCTTTTTATGTTTATTAAAGTATATTCATTATTGTAATTTTTAAGCTTAGTTATAAATTAGCTGCAATTTGGTCTTTAATAACTGTTCCATTCTGCACAAACGCTTGAGATGTATACTGATCAATTGCATCTGGAATGTGATTAGTATTTGCTTCGACATCAAAAACTGGGATCCTCTACATCACCTAAACTGCATAATACACAACTGTAAATTAATTTTAACATTTTATCAGTATTGTGCAAATTTAAATGGTACATCCTTCTAAAACGTTGTTTTAGTAGTCCAAAAGCATGTTCCGCTGCCACCCTACACAAACAACATTTTATTAAACTTTATTTGTCTATTTGTTAAGTGGCCATTGTCTTTATAGGGTACCATTAGATTATGAAGACAAGGATAGGCACTATCTCCTAATATGTACTCAGTTTCACCTAGAAATACAATGATAACTTATGGCAATATTGGTATAGGCACTTACCACTAC
Organism: Vesta saturnalis; assembly: GCA_036346205.1. Classification (NCBI taxonomy): domain Eukaryota; kingdom Metazoa; phylum Arthropoda; class Insecta; order Coleoptera; family Lampyridae; genus Vesta; species Vesta saturnalis. The sequence continues at coordinate 1,981,198 of JARFJB010000754.1, forward strand.
AAAGACTTGAAAGGTTCTTATAAAGGGGTGAACATTTGAATACCCTGGCATCATGATAGGATCCTGGGTAACCAGCAAAATCATCCAAATGTACCATTCTCATTTACAAGCTTGTAATTGGAGAGAGAAATACTTTTTCTATTTATATAGCTGTAATGGGTCTTTCAGGCTTATCAATTCTAATGTAGTATGCCATCAATGCTTCCTAAAATTTTCTTGTTTAGTGCATTATTCTTACTCTTTGAACCAAAAGGAAATTGAACAGACTTGGGTTTATCGTCTAAAGTGCCACTAATAGTCTTTGTGAAATGGGCCATATGTATATTATTCACAATATAATTAGAATAATTCCAGGAAAGTTATATTTCTGATAATAAAATCTCTTGGTTATATTCTTTTCCTCCTCTGTTGGCAAATGGATTACTTGAGGTCCCAAGTGGCACAAGTTGCATAAACTGGCTAACCCTATCAATAACTGAGAATCCTGTTTTGCTGCAACATTAAACTTCTCCATCAGTTCATGATAGGTTATACTTTCATGGCCCACAAAACAAAAATATAAGTATTTGTTTCCATGTCCCTATAGGTTTTGGCCTCCATGTGCTACAAACAAAACAATGTAGGTACCTACCTCAACTATAAATGTTTTCGAAATAAACTATTTAGTGGTCACATTCGACTTACAGTGGATGGTTTTGAATATTTCAGAATCTGTGTATAATTTGTTAGATGTTCGACTACATCTTTATTTAGTCGGAAACTTTTAACAAATTCTACATCGTCACATAGCGGTACAACCTTTCGACATATTCTTGAATTGCACATCGTGCTTTTCTTGTGGTAATCGCTTTGTCATTTCTATATAATTATGATCTGAAATTGATGGTTTATTACTCCACTTATAACCCAAACATTTTTATATACACTCACCTAGCAAAGGACGTACCTGTTCCATAGTATCCTCTGTTATAAATCTATCATCTGAACTATCAAAAGTTCACTTATCAGAACAAGATCGTCCATTTTAACAACAAAATTAAACTAACTATAATATGATTAAAATGGTGCAGCAGTATATTAATTTATGACTAAGAATAAGAATTAAATATTAATCAAAAGGTATATAAAGTATTGTGACTAGTGAGGTTATGTTATACGTGTTCTGTGTGTTACACAAAAACAATTAAAATTTGTTGTTTCTTTCGTTTTCCGACACCAAAAAATCTGTGTTTAAGCTCAGTACACCAGGTGTAATTTGTTGTTGCTGAAAGAAATACACCTAATTAAACATGATGTGATTGACATGATTTTAAATCTTTTGCTATAAAGGTGCGTTCAAAATTTTCTAACAGATGGCACCAATATTCTTTCTAGTTTCTTTCTAGTTGCTATTGGTTGATCCGTTAATCTTGATGGTCATTTCTGATTCGAAAATTGTGTGTAACCGTTTTTCTAGAAAATTGGTGGATTCTCTACTAATCATTATTTCACCATTTAAAGGTTACTTCAGACTTACTACTAAAAATGACTGAATTTGGCACTCCAATAAGATCTGGTTTAAAAAGAGCCAAATCTCCTGTTTCAATACCTCCTTCACCATTTTTGAAAAAATTAGGTTATGGAACAGGTAAGTGTTATACATTTAAAACCATACTTATGAATTCACACACAAGTAAAAAATAATAGTATGGGTTATACATTTGTGATTATAAAATTAATTAATGGATTTGCAGGAGTTGCCGTTTACAAATTTGAAAGATCACCACAAGCAAACAAAATACGTTCTCCATGGGCAATAAAAAAAGTGCTTAAACAACATCTTAATAACTCACAATTTAAAAAACGTTTACAAGAGGAAGCAGCAATTTTATGTAAGTTAGACCATCCAAATATTGTAGGATATCGTGGCTTTATTTCGTCTTCTACAAATGAGAAGTGTTTAGCAATGGAAGAATGTAATGTATCTTTGGGTGATATGATAGAGAAAAGAAGGGAGTTGGAGTTGTCAGCTTATCCACCTTTAAATATTATGAAAATGGCATTAGATGTTGCAGAAGCATTACATTATTTACATACTCAAGCCTTGTTATTACATGGAGATGTTAAATCGTATAATATTTTAGTAAAAGGTGATTTCAATGTTTGTAAATTATGTGACTTTGGTGTTACTTTACCATTGAATGCAAATCAGGAAGTAGATCTTGTACAAACTGGAAATGATGTTGAGTATGTGGGAACTCGCTTGTGGGCAGCACCTGAAGTTTTTAACTACCCTCCAATTATTACTGCAAAAGCTGATCTGTATTCATATGGTCTGGTCTTATGGGAAATGATAGCTCTTCAGCCACCCTGTTTGGATACATTGGATGAAAGTGATGACTCTATTGCAAATGAAAGTGATATTTCATTTGGAAGGAGGCCTCCTTTACCTGATCAACATTTTGATAATTCTTACAAGTATGTTTTAGAAATTTTTCATTGTTGTACAGAAGCAGATTATCATGCTCGTCCTTCTGCTTTGGATCTAACAATTAGTATTCCAGAAATGGTTAAAGAAATCGATTAATAGCTTGTGGTTAATTAAATTTATATTTTCATAAAGAACAGACTACCTATATATCATGTATTTACATTAGTTTATTTAATATAAGGTGGTTTTGTCTGGAATAAATTGTGATATTTATGTTTTAATTTTTGATGTAATCCATATTATTAACGTATTAATAATGCCACTAAAATTAGTGTTTATTGATCATCTATAGTGCATCTTACAGTGAAAATAGTGTGAAGCAGTGGTATGGAATGCTTCTCTTTTTGGAATGATTGTCTGGTGCTAGTTGTAGTTATGACTGCAGGTGTAAGTTTACTGAAGTAAAAGTAAGCTTCCCGATAAGCTGTCTTAGTATGTTTTTTCAATTTTTTAATAGGAAATTTAGTAAGTGCAAGAATTTAAGATATAATATACATTGAAAATAAAGATTTCTTGTTAATACTACACTTTGTTACCTGTAGACTCGACATTATTAGTGTTTCAATAAAAAGTATTTGAATACTTGCAATTAAATATCCTCGAATACCATAGACAGTTTTTATTTATATAAAAGTATTGGGCTCACCATTTGTCCTACTGTAATTACACATTTTGTTAAGACTATAGAATCTGTAGAGCTGGGTAAACTATGTGACCAACAATTAATTCATAATTCCAAAGCCTGTGTGAAAGTCTAAGTCAGAATCTACAAGCTTTTTTACACTAGGTATTAGTAATTCAAACATCTAAAATGTGGCATTTTTATATCACAAAAGTTCCATTACAATTGGTTAAAATAATTAATGAGATATTACATTGCTGAAATTAGTCCCTATACCTATAAAAAAATGTTGAAGGTCTATGGAGTGTATTATGCTCTAAGACATTTAATTAAGCTTGGTATTTAAGGATGCTTAATAATTTTAATACATGTAGACCTTTTCGAGTACAATTACTTTCATAAAAGGATAGAAAAATAGCCCTCACTGATTAATTGAAAAAAGAGCTTAATTAAAAAGTATTGCTCAAAAGGAATTATGAATTACAATGTGTCCAACTCTAAATATGACACAAAGAATAAAGTTACAATAAAATGAAGTTAATTAACTTGGATGTGTATTTCATCTCTACACATGTATTTTCCTAAGTTCTCTTGAATGTTTAAAAATGTGCTTTTTTATAAAGTACAATTCTACTACATTTTTGTTTCCCTTTTTACGTTCCAACCTACATATACATATGTAAGTGTAGAAGGTTATGTAATCGACTTTTTTTCACTATCGCTAAATCGACTTAGCTCATTTTACAACTTTTGACCAAGTTTCGCCAAGATTGGCTATGATGTCGATGTATGTGTGTATGTGGATGTATGTTAGTATCCATGATTTCCTCTCTCCTTTCCACCCCCTCACGCTTACTCATTTCCTGCTTCCCTCACTTAACCGTACGGCGCCCCTTTTTTGGATTGAAAGTAAAACCGAACATCACATCAGTATGTCAATGATCCGTTGCTAATAACCATAGCATCAACATGCTTCGAAGTCCGCTATTCCTACATCTTGGACTACAACATAATGTAATACTATGCATAGATAGGGGTTTATAACCTGAGGCTTCCAAATATACAACAGTTACTTTCATACACAAGAAAGGCAATATCAATGAAGTTGTTAACTATCGTCTTGAAGAGCTCAAGTTTAAACAGAGTTATTGAAATCTGAAAGCAATCTATTTATCATGATTATTTTTGGTACCGTTTACAGTTAGATAAGATAAAGCACTTAAAAACAAACGCTGTAAAAGTATATAGAATAAACATTCTTCACTATGACTGCTATGATTAGAACAGGCAACAGTCTTCAGAATCAACTGTTACAGTTAATAATGTTACATAGTTAGAAGTGTTGGAAGTTATCACAACTTTATATTGTATAAATTTGTTGGACAGTTTAATATTAAAAGTTTCATGCTCTAGTGACGATAGCTGTAATTGCAATTGAAACAGAGAAAGTATGTATAATTTATATTAAAACGCACGATTTAAAAACCTCAAAAGATAAGTTTGAGCTTAAATGGCAAAATGTCACACTGAACAATTTCACCTTTTGTTTATAAGGTTTATTTGAATGACAGTCGCTTTTATCTAGAGTTGGAACACACTAGATATCGATATATTTATGTATCAAGATCGCATGAATGGAGACCGGTCTCTGAGATTTTGAAACTGGTTTTCTTGTTTGATAATAAGAATAGGTACATAGTCTATCTATTTTCAAGAAAATAATATTAAAAAAAGTAATTGAAGGTAAACTAATACAGAATGCTGTACAGATAATTTTTTTACTGTATTTGGGACAACTTGCAGACTTCATATACAGTAGGTATCACATATAACGTCTGCATCATATGCGATTTTTTTTTTAATTGTTTATAAAGACATTTTGGCTTTGCCATCAGCTTTTGTTTCAAAAATGATAACTAATGACATGCGAATGGTTAACCGCGTGACTGTGAAATTTGACATTTTTCCTTAAAACTTCAAGAAATGGCGTTATTTTTCAAAATTTCGAAAATTTCCTAAAAGTTGCTTATTGTTTAATTTTTCATATACCTATCCATTTCTTTTACTACAAAGTTTAAGCAAACCTGTTTAAAATATTTTTTTTACGCAAAACGCTCCTTTTAAATATATTTTGATTATTAAATCTTGGTTCATTTTTTTTAGAAACTAAAAAATACAATAATAAAACTACATCAAACTAAAAAAGTATAAATGTGGAACATTAACAAGTAAAATCATAAAATGACAGTTCTGTGAGCATGACAATAAAAAAAATTATGAAAAAAACCCTTAATAATCGGTTACTACCACATTTGTACTTATTTAATGCAATAAACCAAATTTGCATTAATTTTGATGTAATTCTATTGTTGTTTTTTAGTTTAAAAAAAACAACATTTAATAACAAGTTGAGAATGCTTTTCTAGCATTGCCAGACCGAACAAAAGTGCAGTGCAAATACAAACTAATAATTTTAAACTTTATTCTTAAAAAATTCTACTGTTGTAATTCATACCAGTTAAGCAACATTGGGCGCAGTCAGAGCTTGGATGGGTGACCGCATGTTACACTATAACCCCCGATTTGACCATGTTCCCGATGAGATACAATGTTTGCACTAATGGTGAGCCCTATTATTTTTTTTAACCTCTTTCAGAATCTAAAGTCAGATTTTTAATGTTTCTTAACACAAAAAAGTTACACACGCACACAAAAACAACACAGATTTATCGAATTTATATAGGTACCGAACTTTCGTTGGGTTCGGTGATAATCCATTTAAACGGAGCGTTTCGGACAAAAAAAATTGTTTATACAGGTTTGCTTAAATTCTAGTAAAATATCTGGAGTGGAAATTAAAAGAAATGTAATAATTTTAATAACATTTTTTTTAGGATAGTTATGCAACCTCTTTTATAATACGTTCATTACGAAAATAGACAACATTGTAAAAACAAAAACAATAATCTATGTCAAACTGACGTTTAAAATTTCATGTCAGACAGATGTTAATAGACATAATTTAAAACTTTTAACTATAATTTTTTTAGGATAACCATGCAACCTCTTTTATACATTCATAACGAAATAATGGGTTCGGGACATTTCGCCCCACACATTTCGCCCCCATACATTTCGCCCCCATACATTTCGCCCCCACACATTTCGCCCCCGTACGTAGAAAATATACAGTAAAGAAATTGCTATTGCTCTGCGGTTAGTGTATTACAAATATTCGTACGGAAGGTTATCAAATATTATTGATTTTGTAAATTGCGAACTCAAAAATGTTAATTGAATAATGCTTAGAGATAAAATATCTTAATCATCTTATCACTAATTGTCATTACTCTAACATGTTATGGAATAATGTTTAAAACTTAAATACATACCTCAACTATCTTTTCATTAAATGTCATTAGATGCCATTAGATATTTAGGGGTAATTAAAGGTATAGTAAGCAAGAAATCTCATAAAAAGGAATTATTGTTGCTGTGCTGAAATATATTATTACAAATATGTAGGTATTCCAAAATGAAGTTTTATTATAACACATGCACGGGGTGTATGGAAAGAAAAGGGCAACAGAGCTAGTCATTTTAATTTAAGTACAAAATTTGCACTATTAATCAATCCGGGGGCGGAATGTGTGGGGGCGAAATGTGTTGGGGGCGAAATGTGTGGGGGCGAGATGTGCGGGGGCGGGATGTTTGGGGGCGAAACGTGGGGGGCGGAAGGTCCTAGAACCCGAAATAATACAGTTTAACCGTTTTCATTCATATTTGATTAATTTTTACACTTACCTTGTGTGATATTAAGAAGCTTTATAAAGAAAAGTTATGTAAAATAAAATTTTCTTTAAAAAATATATCTACATTTTTTCTTATAAAATTAATCGTTATTCAGATACTAACACATAAATTCTACCTTAGAAATTTTGTTGCCGTTAAATTGCGGGTTGTATCAAAAAATTGCATAGAACATAATTAGTCGCTATGTTTAAGGTCTATATCTAGGAATTTTTATAGCTTTGAAATATGCAGCTGTTATAGAAATATTTGATAAAAAACAAAAACTGCCCCTAATAAACCCCCCTCTCCGTCGCTGGGTTTCTTCCAAAATCTAAACATCTGCAAGCGAAAATTTTAAGTATGTAGGTGTTTTCGTTCTGTAGTTATCGTGGAACCTAACATACATCCACACAGACACACATCCTGACATCATGGCCGATCTTGGACAAAAGTTGTAAAATGAGCAAATAAGTCGATTTAGCGATAGTGAAAAAAAGTCGATTACATAAAAAACAAAAATTGCGCCAAGAACTTTAAAAATGTATAAAAATATAAATAATAACAACTTTTTGCTTAGGCATTTTTCGAAATTTTGAAAAATAATGCATTTTTTGCAATTTTTTGGAAGAAATGTCAAATTTGACATTTACAAGTCACATGATTAACCATTTGCGTGTCATTTGTTATCATTTTTGAAGCAAACACTGATAGCAAAGTCAAAATTTATCTACAGAAATTAGGAAAAAAAATACCATATGATGTGGACTTTATGTCAAACGTTATATACCTCTTCATGTTGGTTTCCCATTACGTGTGATATTTATTTTGGGTTCTATATTCTTTTCTTATTCGGCATTTTCTGAAGTTTCTTGTATTTCCTCTCTTTCATGTTTCGGGTTCGTAAAGTAATTTCGGATATAGGGCCGTTCCTAAGGTACCTGCGGTCCGTGTGTGAAAATAATTTTCCCGTCCCCTAACTTCTGATTAACCATAATTTCTTTGAAGTAATATAAAATACAAGAAATGTGAAAAAAGTAAAATGTATTTCGGAAAAATAAGTCTGAAGGAACTTATCCTAAGTTAACATGAATAGATATTTATACTTATTAATGGATACATACAAAAAGTTGGAATAAATAAAAATTGATAAATTAACATGAATAGACGTTTATACTAATTAATACTTATATTTATTAATATATTCTTATGACGAAAAATTTTAATAAATTTTGCTTTCCTTGTTTTTTTTTTAAAGCAAATAATATCGGATACATTTATATCTTCAGAAATTGTCTTTGCAGTACTAATAATAGATAATTCTGTTAATCTTTCTTGGCCCATTGTTGATCGCAAACAATTTTTTATTATTTTAAGTTTCGAAAAACTCCTCTGGCCGCTAGCAACGGTTACCGGTAACGTTAAAAAGATTCCTATAGCAATTACTAAATTTGGAAAGATAGATACGATTATTCGTGAATAGATATTGAATATAGTCGGGCCGGTGAGAGATGTCTTATGATTCATCTTTTAGTAAAGCATGGTTTAAGATTTTAAAAACGTATTGGTTCATATAGTTAGTAATTTTGAATACCAACAAAACATCGTCAATATTTCTAGGTTATTTCCAAATTTAAGTCGCGCTGTCAAATTTAACTAAAATTATTGTTCGAATATCTCGGGTATATATATGTATATATATATATATATATATATATATATATATATATATATATATAAAGGTCTTAAAAATCTCCAACCACTAGTCTAAATAAAGTCGAATTTCTTTTAAGGTCTGTTCGAACTTATTTTGGCATGTAAAGTTCACCGAGTGTGGGTACTCATACGACAAAAATATATTGTACAACTGTAAACGATTATCAGAACCGAGACCGGGGTCAGCAAGATTTCGTTTTGGATCTGTTTTACAAATTAATTATGTCAATAATTTAGTTTTAGCCGACAGATCTCACTGTGTCAAAAGAGTCAAGACTATAATTTGGTTATCGAAGCTACTTATAAATAAGTAATGTTAATGTTAAGTAATGCACCAATATATATATATATATATATATATATATATATATATATATATATTGACAAACTATAAACTGAGATTTTTAAAATCGGTTATATTATTAACTAATAATAAATCTCATTTTTAACATCCATACAGTGTATTTGTTTATGACAAAATCAGTTATTTATAAGTGGCTTCGATAACCAAATTACAAACTGTAAACTGAGATTTTTAAAATCTGTTATATTACATCTGTTTTACAAATTAATTATATCAATAATTTAGTTTTAGCCGACAGATCTCACTGCATCAAAAGAGTCAAGACTATAATTTGGTTATCGAAGCCACTTATAAATAACTGATTTTGTCATAAATAAAATACACTGTATGGATATTAAAATGAGATTTATTATTAGTTAACAATATAACAGATTTTAAAAATCTCGGTTTACAGTTTGTCAATATATATATATATATATATATATATATATATATATATATATATATATATATATATATATATATATATATATATATATATATATATATACGAATGTAAACCTAAGTACAGCTACAGAGGTATATGTTAAATATAATAATTCTTTACAATGTTATAAAGTAACTAAGATTATAATTTTGCTTTAAATTCAAATATTGGACATCTTATAATTAAAAGTCAACACCTTCACTTTCAATATCATCTTCACTTGACTCTCCGACATTGATTACTAGAGGTTTTACCATTTCCTCAGCACTTTTTGAACGTCCCACCCTGGATCATTTCCTTTTCAGCATATAAAATACACTTTTGCCACAGTTCTCCAGTTACTTGCTTTAATGAATCCTTCCATAGCGATAAAACATTCTCATCGCTGAAGCCCTGTCTTCCAACGTTTTTGTTGTAATACTGTTTACAACTTGGCCATATCAACTCGATAGGGTTGAATTGGCAGTGATACGGAGGTAAACGTAAAATTTGATGTCCCCATTGATGACCGATTGCATACGTTTTTGGAACTTGCAAATCCTTGGCAATTTGTAATAATTCCACTTTCAGCATATCAATCGAATGAGGAATGTTGTCTTTTCTTAAAAATTGAAGAAGATCTTCTTCCTTCCAACTACTTGAAGGTAATTTTTCTACTATTGTAGAATGGTAACTGGCATTGTCAAGGATTATCAAACTTGGTTTTTCTAAATTTAGTAAAAGCTATTGAAACCATTTTTGAAATAAATCAGCGTTCATATTATCGTGGTAGTCTGCTGTCTTACTTTTACTGGAAAGTACAAATGATTAATTAGGTATAAAACCATCCTTGTTGCCAGCACTCAGTACGATAAAACTAAAATTTGTTCGGTTAAAAATATTTTTAACAAATCGGACTATTTTAATTACCGTCACCCTTCTCCTAGCGGTTTGGTTTTTTGTGCTTTTCAAAACATTATTATGCCATGATTTTCGAATGCTTCCTCGACTAAAAGTCCACGTCTCATCCAAAAAGACAGGATAGTGACTAATTTCACAACTTTTATTAGCAAAGTATTTTCGCAAAAATGTTGCTCGAACACCAGAAATATGAACTTGCTCCATTAAACGCCTTCTTCCATCGTCAACTTTGAATTCAAAACCAATTTTGTGCAAACATTATTTTAAATTCGTTTTACTGAAGGTAAATATTTTATCTTCTTTAAGTTCAGTTTGGAGTTTTTCGATAGTAATATGTGAGCCTAAAATTAAACAGTGATTAACTCCATTTCAACAATAATTTCTGAATTATTTACGAATTTCATGCATGGTGTAAATTTTTTGTTTCAAAACGTCTTTCACGTATTCGTCGACATCCTCTGATTTCGACTTTAAACGCAGCCTATGTTTTTGCGGTGAATCCGGCGCGGATTTCCCAGATTCTAAAGCGAGGCCATTCTTGCCTTTGTCCGTGTTACGGTTTTCTCGAAATGCCGCATGCGAGGGCAGTTCTCTGCAACATAATATTACATAAATATAAATTTAAATAGTGAAAATTATGAGCGTACCTGGATAATGGAAGTTAAAGGTAAACTTGGCCCCCCGTTATCGCGTTCCATCTCGAAATAACGCAGTATATTCATTAACATTACTTGAATTTGGCTTTTCAAAGATTTACCTTTTAATTACATCATTATTCGCTGCAAAATAAATAAATCCATTCAATCAATTGGAAATACATTTTGCATTATAAACTTACCTCGTAATAGTGAGTATTAATAATAATAGTTTTTAAAAAAACTGTTGTTTACAATTGCAATGGAAACTAATAAATTATGAAGCGAAAGATAAATTATTATAACTACAAAACATGATGTGATTATACGAAACGAAATACGAAGAATAATTTGAGGTTAAATAGCCAAGAAGATATCTGATAGCGTCATGCGCTTTGACTTTAGAATCGACATACGTTTTTAAGTCCTGCATTTAAAATATATAGCAGACGTAATATTATAATCCGTCTTTCTTTAAGTGGGAAGTTCGCACTAAGATAAATGGAAACAGATGCATTTCACAGTAATAATTATATCCCCATTCTCGAGTCCGCCATGAGACACCTCTCCCCGGCGCTGCTATAACATTTAATGCATTCATACAATTTAAGTTACACAAGGCACATATAAAGCTCTAGGGTTTAAGTCAAGATTTTCTTTGCACTCCTTCGCGACCCTTCATGTTTGCACCATTATCGTAACACTGTTCCCTTAGATCATCTAAACAAATGTTGTGAATCTATTACAACAGTAGTTATACCCTGCCCTGTTGAATCAAATATTGAAATGAATCCTAAAAAGTGCTCCCTAATTTCAATTTGCTTTGGTTCATTACTTAACAGAACAAATCCTGGTCCTGGTGACATATCAGACGCGGAGTTTAAAACAATAGAATAATATGTACTATCTCTTAGCAGGTTTATTATTTCGTGCCTTATCTTCTGCCCCAAAATGGAAATAAGTTCATTTTGAATATGAACGCCCAAATAGCGAGACTTAATTGTTGGATTTCTATTAATTCTAGAGATATGATCTGATATAGCATTATTAAACCGTGCAATTGTTTCAATTGATTTTAAAAAAGTTCCATTTTGTTGCACGTGCAACTTATTATTTTTACTTCTAAAACTTAAATTTTAACCGGCCAAAACTTTAACAGTATAAATTATAATTTTTGATACGATTACCCATCGATCTTTTTCCTGATTTATTATTTTCTTATTTAGCAAATCAGTAGTGGTTTTGAACCGATTTATTTAAATCAACCCAAGATTTTGTGTTACAAATATGACTTTTTGATTTTTCACGAGGCAAGTGTCTCCAATCGTCATACTCTCCAACAGAGGCACTAGGAAAGGTTTTAAATATGAAAACAAAATACGCTATCATATAATGTAGAATGGGCTAGCCAAACTCTTGTAATTATTTCCCGGTCACTTAATCTTTTTTTTATAATACGCAAATGAGAAACCTTTGCAATATTTATTCAAGGGAAAGTTTACATCTGTTTCTGTAAGTTGGGTTATGCCTAATTCTACTAAACATAATTAAACTCTATCGCATAGTACGGAAGGTCAATGGCCAAGATCTTTATCCACGCGTACTTCGTCTAACGAACACTGGCCTTCAGACTTGTTCTTGACCACAAACTCAACTGTTCAGGATTTGTCTCTTCGGTTAAATGAACTTCCTGCAGAATTTTGTTTAATGAAGATGGTCCTGTCTGTGCCTCATCTATTTCGTCATTGTGATCTCGTGATGTAATCTGTTGCCTCCTCTGACTTTTCTGAGATTAAAAATTTTGTCAGTGAGCCATTTGCCTTTTTGGCTCTTCTTTTTCGAGCTTTTTTTTCTGTACTGAAAGGTTTTTCCGATTATCAGACATCTACTTAGAATAAAATTAAGTACGACATAAGGTGTCACCACACCGATCGTAATGTAAGAGTCAATGATAGTCACACAATAGAAGAGAAAAATTAAACACCAAGGAGCAATATTTTATTGTTGTTAAAACTGATACGTTTGGAATCCAAACAAATTTCAACTCGGTGCGCGTATTTATAAGGTCTAGTTTTCTTGCAAAATCCTGCACGGAACTGAAAAATTTCCAACAAGTTACGAAGTAAGAAGTAACATTACGTTTTTAAGGCGAACGTTGACTTCTGTAGAGTAATTTCAATTATATTAAATATTTTGGCATATAAGGAATAAATTGTATGATTATCACAATTTTATATTAAATAGATAAATACAATGAAAGAGTGGGAAGATTATAAACGATGGAAATTCGGCATATGACTCAAAATTTAAAATAGTGGATATTATTTCTTAACAAAGTATTGCGAGATTTATAGTTAAGAAGTAAAGTGAATCATTTCTAAAGGAATTCCGCAAGTAGGAGGGGTTCTCAGTTCTGTAGATATATCATTTATGTAAAGGATATAGTTAAAAATATTAAATCGAATATGAAGACTTCACAATTCGCTGACGATGTAGGTGTACTCGCAACAGTAACTACTCCAAGTAATAAATAATATTGAAGAAGCAGTGGGCAGTGGGTTAGTCGTGATCCCACAAAAAAGTAATATTCCTAACAATGATTTTGCCATTAATTTTATTCAAAATTAATTCGTGCATTAGCGGGGGTCTAGACCTCATTTCAATATGCTGCGCTTAGACAAAACCTAGGACATAAGTGAAGCACTCCGATGACTAACATCATCTTAAGCGAATCAAAATATCTCACTTTAAATGATCAAGCTAGGGGACAAGAAACCTTGACGTACCTGCTGCTTAACCTCTCGCTCTAAAACATAATATATATATTGAGATGGTTAGATTAAGATTAAGACAGGGATTTGAGAGTTTAAGCTTGTAATTTTTATATAGAACGATTTGAGATCAATTACGGTATATTTACACTGCATTTATCTGAAGTATCTTGGTAAACGATTGAAAGAAAGTGATTTGTTTGATGAAACGGGCTTAATAAGATTTGCACAAATTGGTTCAGTCATAAAAAGTATTGTGCTACATAAGAAACATGTCAGGAAGGTTAAATGAAGTTATATTTGTAAGTACGGTTAAGTTCGTAGATATTATTTCATTAAATTTACAGTTCACATAAAGTATTTTGGAATTTGGGTATTTTACAGATGTTTAGCACATAGTTTAGAGTTATGATTATATTAGGGACATATTTTAAGTCAGGTAAAATGCAGGAAAGATGTGAAAATTTGAGAAAGGGTTACAGTACGAACATGATTTAATTATTACTCACAATGGTAGTAAAAATATAAGTGCGACAGGAAAAGTAGTGCATAGTAAACATTAAGCACAATTTACACAATAATTTAACATATGGATATTTACACGCAGATACATTTTTGTGTAAGATTTTTAAAGAAATGTGTTTAACAATATGGTTTGTTGATGTGACTAACATTTAAACGCTACAAGTAAAGTGAACATTGAGAATATTAAAGACGGATTTTATAAGTTTTGTGAGTAACATTTTGAATAATTTGAACGTTAAATACGCAAATTATATGAACATTTAAATTAAGTTAGGCTAAGTTTTAAATTTAAGGTTTTTTTGCAAATTTATAGGCTTTTAGGGTAAGTTGAGCTTAGAATAAGTTGTTAATGTGACTAATAGGAGGTTTTCCTCATTTCCATGCAGTAATTCACTTTGTACAACTCATTTGAACATAAATTTAATAAAATGGGGTTAACTACACAAATTTCTTATGTAAAAAAGAATTTTCCTTTAAATTTAAGATATTGGAGATGAAATAAATGTTTTCTAATTCAAATTTTCGTGCAGATTACGAATATGTATTTAGTTTAAGTGTAGAAAGTAAGATTTTTTAGATATAAGCAAATTTAGTTTAGGATAAGTCAAATCGTACATTTTTTAACAGATGTATGAGTGAGGTATCATTTTATGCGGAATCTTGCACAGATTTCATTTCTGTTTTTAAAATTTAAATCAGTAGCTTATTAAGAAAGATATAGCATAATTTATATTTTAGATAGGTTTTCAAATTTATTTTAACCAATCACAGACTGGGTTACCTTGTTTGTATTCTTAGAAAAAAATTGAAATTTTTGTAGCTAACAGGAGAGTATATAAGGAATTGTTCCAGAACAGCTCTCTCTCTTCTATTTGTTTCTCAAAGTTTAAATTTTTATGACAAAGGTCAAAGTGTTGTGTTTTGTGTTAACACGTAAGTTTAAAACCACGTTTATTATCGGAAATTTTGATACGAGTTTGTTGAAGAGACGAGAGTTCAGAAACGATTGTTTTTAACCTACAATCTTAAATAAAGTTAGGTTACCGATAAATTTCCATGTTCGTAAAGTTTTTACGATTTAAATTTAACAAGTTGTTACGATTTATGTTTGACGTTTTAAAGAAGGTCGGTTGTTGTAATTCGTTTTGGTTATGTTATCGTAAATAAAATTTATTCAATTTTTCCAATTGACGTTTATTTCCTGCTGCGATGTATTAATAAATGATATTCCATATCGGATGCTAAAAGAAAAGTGAAGTTAATTTAAAATTTTACAACTTTAAAACAATATTTAAACCGAAAATAATCGAAACATTTTAAAACAACAATTAAATAAATATAATAATTAACAATTAAGTGCTTGAGTGAAAACATTTAAGCAATTATAAGCACGTTTACCACTAGAAAAGCAACAATTTATCCGAGGACAATTATTGGAAGTACTCAGCAGCAAGTGGAGCGGATCAATAACATCGATCACAGATTGGAAGGAGCCTACGTTTGTGAAAGGAACCAGCTGAATCAACACATCCTTTTGAAGTTATGCCGATGCACATGTGAGTCAATTTTTAATCATAACCCTTCAACTTGTATTCATTATTTGTGTGATTTCCTGCATTTATATTTTATGTATAGGTGTAAATGTTTATGCAATAGCTGTGTAAACATCTGTAAAACAATTAAAATTTTAGTTTTCTTTCAAAATTTCAATTTCAATTACATTATTAAGATCACATTTTTAGGAAGTTACCCTTTAACAGTTTTGACAGTTTGGTATTTGATTTCATTTAATACGCAACGCATGCGTCATTGTGCAAACTTTAGTAAGTCTCGTTTCACATACAAGATATTTGATATAAGGTGGAATCCACATAATAAAGAACCAGTTAATAATTTCAGTTGTACTTCTGAATGCAATCAAATTCACATAAAACAATTAAATACGTATCAAAGTTTAAATTATATTAATTATAATTTCCCAAAATTGAACTCTATCCCCATATTGAACGATAATTTTACATCTCAATATATATATATATATATATATATATATATATATATATATATATATATATTATATATGTACCATTAGCGTTGACACTGTACACTCTTCGGAGTGGCATGCACCCACCGACAGAAGAGTCCCTCCAGTTTGTGTCTCTGCTTTGATACAACCCTAAGAAGAGAAAGAGGAAAATGAAGAGATCCGAAATGAAGATGGAAGAGAAAGCCAACGATGAACCGTCCGACCACGCCCACAACGATAGTCAACGCGTTCGAGGCGCTTATAGACACCGTGGACCGCCCGGACATCGAAGAAGCTCCCGTTGCCAGGGAGAGGGTGCCGCCGGTAACCTTTCGCGAGAAGGAGAACTGGGACACCTCCCATGAATTAGATCGCCGAGGAATCGCCTTCACACGCGCGAAGGCAATCGCCGAGGGTTTCCGGATTTAGCCTGCCATTGCCAAGGACTGTGGCGGATTATGGCGGTATAAGGATAGGCATGGTACACCGTGCCACCTATCAGGCAAAGAGGGAACGTTCGTTCAAGGTGGTTCTACGGGTGTACCCGTAGAATTCTCCGAGGCCGACGTATGCTCGGAGCTAAGAGATCACGATATTGACATAATTTTTTGTTTCAGAATGACCTTAAGAAGATCCGGCATGTGGAGTGCGTGTTTCGACTACGCATCTCCATTGGCGACTTGAAGTGGAGATTAGGCATCGGGAAGTGTCACCGCTGCCGGGGATTCCGTCACGCACAGCGTTGCCGCAGAGCGGCGGCAGCCTGTGTCAAGTGTGCAGGACGCCCACCGCACCAGTGAGTGCATCTAATTCCGCACTGACCGAGCAAAGTGCGTAAACTGCGGTGGTGATCACCCGGCTAACTTCAGGAGTCACCCGAGGTACCCACGTCTCCTGACCGAAGTTCCACCTCAACAACGACAGAGAGGACACCGCCGACAGCGGCACCCACGCTAGTCCGAAGCGGCGTTAGTTACGCCAAAGTGACGGCAAGCGGTAGCGAGATGGCTGAAATAACGAATACGATGAAAGCCGCAAGGTGAAAAAACCAGCTTCACCTGCTTTAGGGTTCGACGCTATTCTAGGCCTCCTCGGAAGCTTAGATATGGCGAAGGTTCCACCTGTCATCTAAAGGGTGGCAGCAGCTTTAGCTTCGGCACAAATTGCGAGTAACTCTCACAGACGGTCCCTTTCGGGTAAATACTTCCGGAACGGTAATGAGCAGGGATTCCGGAATAAGTATAGCGAACAGTATCGGTGTACTTAACTTTTACATATTAACACAATTTACCACTCGTCGCACAAAATTGGACATTAAAACAACACATATACAACATAATACAATTCAATTAACGAACACAAACTAATAATACTAATAATCTTCTCTATCCAGGTACAGGTAACACCCACAAGAACCTATACCGATGTCCGGTATCCCGTGCCATTTTGGTGCTTCCAGGGACCACCCCACCTGCTTCCGAGGAACATCACCCAGCCCACAATGAACCTTCCTGAAGTAAATGAAATCTAAATTATGTTTTTTTTCTTTTTTTTGTACATATTGTAAACTTACAAAAATATATCGTATTATCTAATAATCATGTAATCAAACGACTGAAGAGGCTACCTCGCCTGAGCACTCGCCTGCCTATATAATGAACTGTAACATAGTAATGAATAAACTGTTTTGAATCTTGAATAAGTACTTCGTTGTTTATCTGGTGAAATTTAAAGTTATGAAAGTTTAATGAGTTTTGAGTAGCCTAAAGGTCCTTGATCGTCATTATTCATTAGAATTTGTTTTTGAAGATGATTTTTATCAAACATATGTATTGCTACGGCAGTGTATTGTTATATGAGCTAAATGTTCTTTAAAGCGAATTTTGATAGGTCGTTTAGTCTGCACCACATATATTTGTTCACAATTTGTACAATTAATTTTATGAGTTCCCGACCTATTCTGCTTATCCACTCGATCTTTTGGTTTGCTTAAAAAAGTTTACAAACTATTATCTGAAGTAGTGACTGCCTACAGATTAATTTTAGAAAATATTTTGTATAAGCAGGGTAGTTTGGTAATTTTACATACTTTGTTTCTCTTTGTTCTCTAGCGTTACCTAATGTAGTTACATTCGGAACCCTCATCCTATGTGTTTGTTTCCTAACTATATTCATAACCACTTCATCTGAGAACCCATTGTATGTAGCAATTTCTTTAATAGTGCGCAATCTTTATTATAATTTTGAACTGAAAGAGGAAAATTAAGCAATCTATGAACCAAAAAATTAAAAACCGCTATCTACAGTGATTTTGAGTCATTGGTTTACAATTAAAAGTAATAAGTAATCTACATACCCACAGCAATAAAAAAAAACTATTTTACAAAATCAAGAAGAAAAAGAAAAAGTTACAAAAAAAAAACAGTACATAAGCAAAGGAGTTATTAAGTTGAAAGGCAAAAGAACGTTCTGCTTGGCCTATATCCGTGTTGTGACTTCATCGCACCCTGTTTAAAATAAGCAGTGTATTTAAAAGAAAATGCTTGCTAAATTTATATATTTTTATTTATTTTAACAATATTTTTCGAATGATCCTTTGTGTTAGGCTCACCTAGCTTAAACATGTCTAGTCGAACACCAGAAACGTATATAATGTTATTAGCTGCGTTGTATGTCTTGAAGACCTAAAACAGATTTCAGATTTGTTGTGCTGACCTGGTACCACAAGAATACGCCCGGTCCTTGGAGCACTTGATCCCGCCGCCCCATAAGATAGCATGTGGAAAAGATTTACAAGAAATGTGTTTTATAAAATGTCGTTTAAGGATTATACAATATAAGCTGGTTG
The DNA here is from genome assembly GCA_036346205.1 of Vesta saturnalis. Taxonomy (NCBI): domain Eukaryota; kingdom Metazoa; phylum Arthropoda; class Insecta; order Coleoptera; family Lampyridae; genus Vesta; species Vesta saturnalis. The sequence continues at coordinate 2,000,291 of JARFJB010000754.1, forward strand.
ACTTGGTTTAACTTGCAACTCGTTAAAAGAATTCGTTTAATTCAGTTTAGCTGTCAAGTTATGTAATAATACTTATTAATTTATTATACAGCCCTTTCACCTAAAAATGTTTTGCTTGTGAGCATTTAACCATGCTGGTAGGTAGGCAAATGGAAAAACTCGGTACGTATGTATGAATTTTAATTTACCAATTTTTTGTGTAAATATTTTTATTCTTACTCATTTTGCAAAAATTAGTACTAAAACTATAATTAGTAATATTATAATTGCAATGATGATGTAAAATTTTCTCTAAAACAATACTTTAGAATATATTTGAATTAGAAAAACAACATACCTTATTCCACTTTTTCTTTGATACAATGGTTTTCTCAAGCTCATCAGTACCTAGTTCAACATAATCTTTTGCGTTATTTGCATGAAATTCAACTCTATCGACTAATTCTTGCTAAAAATCAAACATGATTATTATGAAATTTAAATTCCTTTAGTCACAATGTAGAGTTATGATAATCCGAGTACTTTTAGTTTTGTTTGCTTAAAATAGAAATTCATCCAGAAACTGTATGAAATGCATTTAGACTAAAAATAGCTAGACGTGAAGGCCTGCTGTGGAACGCGTTAAACAAGAAATTCTATGTGCATCAAAATCCAAAGTCCTTATATCATTCTCAAACTTAAAGGTAAGCGCGTTTGAACGGAAATTGAGATGTCAAAGGTTCGGCTCCGGAGCTAGAAAAATATTTTTTGTATATAGTTCTTTTTAACGCACATCAAGTTCTTCGTGCTTATTGTAAGAAAATATTAATACATGCAGTTACCGTTAATTTGTATCAACATTTTCTATAATATTAAAACAGTTCGATGTCAGATTTCTCTAACAAAAATTCGTAACGTTAGATTGACATTAATAAACATTTAGATTGCAACACGCAAAAACTCCAAAGACTACACATTTTGCTATAAGGTTGATTACTTTTCAGATATTGCGTATACTTAAATTCCACTTTAGAAATTTTCCCCCAATTGACGTATCGTATTGCATAGAACATAGTTTATAATTTAAATTCTATACGTTGCTATTTATATATTTTTAAAATGTGCAGCTGTTCCGGAAATATTTGATAATAAGCAAAAACGTGAGCCCAGTGAACCATGCACGCAGACACGCACGCACGCAAGCCACAAGCACACACACGCACGCACGCACCCACACACACACACACACACACACGCGCGCGCGCTCTCTCGTGCACACCCACGCGTACACGCATACCACCCGCCATAGAGGTAAATAGGAAGTTACGGATGTAATAATAATGTTAGTCAAATATTTATTGTTAAGTGTAAAATACCATAAATGGGATCTGTATAAGTCTTTACTATCTATCTGAATAAACTATATTCTATGAAAATGTCAAAAAAAGCGATTCGAAACGAAATCCAGCCAATTACTCCATTCAAGCTTCACAACATGTCGAATGAGTTTATACACTTCATTTGACACATAATTGTTTAATGTGATAGTTATAATAGTAGTTTGATATTTTTGTAATTGTGGTTTTGTTTCTGTTTAATATTAGAAGTACTTGCATATATTTCGTATTTCATCTATCAGGAATAACTCAGCTTGTCCAGTGCAGACTTTTTAAGAGAATGAGAAACTGTGGGAATGAATCAAATCAAAGTGATGGTAAACAAAAAATAAAAATTATTCGAATAGATTCCTGATTGCGGAATTCAGGTGTCTGAGGATTTTGTCTTCACGTGGTCAGAGAATTTATTATTTAAGCGTTCCACGCTTGGTCTTTTACCATATATTATCATTTTGCAAATTAAAGATATAGTAATAAACTATAAACTATACCTGTTGTTCTACAAGTGTAGCTATTGTGACAAATAAGTTCATTACTTCAGTTAAATTCTTCTCTATTTTAAGCAACTCTTCATGCCGTTCTTCTATATCACGCAATTGTCTCCTTGCTTCTTCTGTAGTAATTATGTGCTAGAAAAAATATATAACACAAATTAGAAAAATAAATATATGCACTAGTAGAACATTGTTCTATATTATCAGTTAAATATATGTATCTGCTACCATCAAGGTGTAAATTAGCTACCAAAGCACATACAAGTAAATACTAGATTTGGCTGTAGCAACTGTTAGTAAAATGCTGGTTATAAAAATTTCCGGGTAAAAAGAGCAATAAAGGCTGAGCAAAGCTACAATGTTGGTGTAACTACTAACATTTTCACATTGGGACGAGCGTTATTGTGCACAGGTGGAAAAAGTGTGAAACGTGACTGACCCTTTTTGAAGTCGTTAATTATTTTTTCATTCCATTAAAATGTATTGGTTAGGCTGTATCACATATCTCACCGCGAACGAACGCTTTTGTTAGGGTAGTACGCATTTTTAATGTAAAGTAAATAAAAATTGAGGTAAGTTTTCATCCAAAATGGAAATCAAATAAATCTGTTGAAAATCACGTCGACTATATTGCCGCAAGGAATAGTTGCAAAAGCAGCATCATCAAAAACGTCAAAAAAGATGTTTGAAGAACTTAAATGCAAATAATTAGTGTCATGACCTTTGGGTAGTCGTAAATTTTGGTAACTAGCTAAAGCTATCAGTAAAAACTTTAGTACATCTTCCTTTCCACCCATGACGTCTCGCGACGTAGCTGATCCAGGTGACAAAGGCTACCTCTTTGTCGATTACTCCGCATCAATCAATCAATTATTCTTAGATATTTCAAAGGCTTTTGACCAGGTTTGGCACAAGTACTTACTTGCCAAGCTCACCTCCCTCGGTTGATCAATTGGATCTCCAGCTTTCATGACAATAGACGTATACGCGTTGTCTTCGATGGCTTCTTTTCGAAAAAAACTACTTTTAACGCTGACGTACCCCAAGGATCATACTTTTCCTTCTATACATAAATGATCTCATTTTCTCAGCAACTAACCCGATCCATTGCTTTGCAGACTACTGCACTCTACATTGTAGTGTTCCCACAACAATAAGTCTATTTAGGACGTTAAAGTAAAAATGGCAGTCTCAATCAACAGTGACTTAGAACGTATCCTTGAATGGGGAAGGAATAATCTACTCACGTTCAACGCCGACAAAACCCTGTGTTGCCTTGTGTCTGCCAAGAAAGACTGATCATTTCCTGTTGTAAATATGAATGGCTTAGATCTCAAGTTTTCAAACTCTATTTGTATGTTAGGGATGTCCGTATCATCATGGGTTGACTACCTTTTGTGAGCCAGCAAAACAGCTGCCCGCAAACTGGGCTTTCTATGCAGATCTAAACAGCACTTCACATCGCAACAACTGCTTTTACTGTATAAGGCTCAGATTCGGCCTCATTTGGAATATAATTCCAACCCCTGGGTAATTGTTCCCCAGTACGCCCTTGATATGGTAAACCGCATCCAAAAAAGGCTTATAAATGACCCGTCTCTGACTTCTGACCTACAGTCTCTTGAGCATAGAAGAATAGTTTGGATTCTTTCCTTGTTCTATCGCTATTACCATGGCAAATGTGCCTCCGAAATACACTCCTTAATACCTTCGTAGGCTAGGAACACTCGGTTTGCCTATTCACACCATAATTACGCACTCAAAATTCTATCTTGTCACACTAAACGGGCGCAATCATTTTTCCACACAGGGACAAAATTTTGGAATCCACTACCCAGTTCCTGTTTTCCTCCAAATTTTAACTTAAGCAAATTTAAGGTTCATAAACATTTCTCGGCAGCCTAACAATATCCCTAAACCGTCCCAGTGTTCCCGAGTGCGTTAACACGTTAGGAAAATCTTAGCCTATTCAGGAATACTATAAGTAAAAAAAAACTATGCGTATTTAAAAAACATGATTTAGTAGTTTAGTAATTTAGTAATTTGTTTTTTTGCATTTTACACCTATAAACAAACAAATTTTAATATGGAGCCTGTAATAAGACTGCGTTCTTTTTAGATGGTAGCATATTAATGAAACTCGCCGTCGTGTTTTCAGTTGATCTTCTAATAACGTCATGTGTGTCAAACCATGTTTCTTATCAACACATAATGGCTTCATCGTCATAGTGATATTTTTCATGAACTTAATGCTCCGATTCTCTCAAATTCCATTATATGTATCCCTTATTCCTTTTTTTAAAACAAAATCCTAATTCAAAAAATAATTTGAACAATGTTTTTTATTTTTATAAATCGATAATCAACATGATCTTCTCATATGTAATTTTTGTACGATTCTGAATAATAGAAACTTATTTTTTTATAGAAATAACGTAATGTGTGCTGGATAAGTTAGAGTTAAGAAACTTTGTAAACTTTCCCGGTAACAACAACAAATAAGTATAAGCAGGCTTGCAAAATAAGTATTCTCACCAGAGAGCGGAGAAACGAACGCAACCCATCACATTACCTCATAAATATAGTTTAAGTTACTATGGATTATTAATTTAAAATCAACCCTTAACTAGTAAAGTAAAGTAATGATGAGTACGTCCTGACTCTCACGACACCACATTGTAATATGTGACATCTACAAGTAAAAGTTGGAAACTGTAAATTTTTACGATTTATACCCAAAAGGTAAGTATTTATAAGTACACGTGAAAGTTATTTACAATTAATTAGTTTATTTATTCAAGTTTCCAGCAACTTGTTAGTTTATTATAGTAAATACAACAAGACAACTGTGACACATTATACATTTATTTAGCTAGTTCCAACAAACTATTGGTTGTATTTGTATTTACTTCAGAAAGAAAAAACGGCAACGGCTTACTCCGTGATAATAATATTTACTGTGAATATTGGCTGGAAGATGTTGTGCACCATTCGATTTTACTTTACAATAAAACACAAACAAGTGAAGAAGTTGGGTTTTAATAATCATTAAATAGTATCTAACATCAAAATACGCACACGCACACGCACACACGCACACACGCACACAAGCACACACGCACACACGCGCACAGGCGCCCACGCACGCACGCACACACACACACACACACACACACACGCAAAGTGCATCTCCACATATTGCTCTAGTAAATATATTATATTTTACACCATCTCGTATTTGACTCGATTATTATCGTAAGAGTGCTCGTTTTTCTTACACTGTGATAATTAAAAGTAATCACACTACCTTTTTTTATTTTAACTTCAAACGCACGAAATATTTTGTCATGAGATACCGATTAACCTGTTATCATTTTACTTCCTTATGCGCGAAGTACGTAAGTGTATATATTGTTTTCGTACAAAAAGATCGGTGACGTATTTTCGACTTTACGAATTTTTACGATTTTCAAAACGATGTGTGTGTGTGTGTGTATGTGTGTGTCAGTGGGGGTGAGGGGGTATGGGTGTGGGTGTGGATGTGAATGTGGGCGTGGGCGTGGGGTGGGTGTGGGCATGGGCGCGGGTGGGTGTGCGTGGACGTGGGCGTAGACGTGAACGTGGGAGTGGGGTGGACGTGGGCGTAGGCGCGGGTGTGGACGTGGGGGTGTGTGTGTGCGTGCACCGGGTCCCACATGCCATGCTGACGATAGTGTCGAGACACAGTAATTTCAGACTTTATCCACAGATCTTCATACCTACATATTGGCCTTTCGTAGACGAGATCTTTCTTTTGAGTTTATAGTGAGTAGTCCCATGGTGTTAGATATGGGTAAAGAACAGGCATACATGTGAAGTATCTACTTCACAAATGAACCACCCACACGTAAATCTACATTTAAAAAATTGCGCTCAACTTACGTGTCGTCCTCTATTGTGCATAAACTATAAACAAAATCTGACTCTAAGTGTTACAACATCGTTCTATAACTGAAGAAAATATTTTTCTTCTATTAGACGATTGACCAGCCCTACTAGTTCTATAGCGGTGATCTCCATCCACGTATTTATGAGCAATTTCCTCTAAAAATATGCGACTGGCAACGTACGTGAGTAATCTGCAATTTGGAATGAGTGATTGCGTAAAGTCAACTTTTACGGCAAGAAGAATAATTGCATGTAAATTGGCAAGCAATACCTTTGGAGGATTCCATCACAAGACGCCAAATCAATGTAACTTGGCTGTTGGCGATGGTATGGATGTACTCATTATCCACGCAAAATTCTGTGTAAGGGCAAGTCGTGCGGGTTTAATAAAACCTTACATTTAAACTTATTTTTAACATTTCTCGATTTTATGAAATTTTGGTATTTTATAGAATGTATTTTGTGAATATCTCAAAAACTCTTAACTTTATTGGAAAACGCAACGATGCCTTTAATAAGAATAATAAAATTTTACATAAGTTTTTTTGATGAAAGTTTTGTTGTAGGGTAATAAATAGGCTTTAAATATTCAAAAAAGTTCCGTTTGTAAATATTTAAAAAACTAACAACTTTAAACAAAAAGTATAAACACTCATTTTAAGGGTAATTTAATGTTATGTAAGGTTTTTGTAAGTAACCTTTAAATCATTATTTAAAAAACTTGATGTGCGTAAACTCTGTACGATATATCGGACACTCGTGTGGTGTTGGAATATTTTTCTCTAGCATTTTAACTGACATCTATCTGACATGACTTGAGAGGGGTTTTCAAAATTTAAACCGCATTTGCATTGTACTATTGAGCTTCGCCCTTATGGTACAAACTGCACCGGTGGAACAAAATGAATTTCGTTTCCTTAATGTACTAAGTGGATCAAAAAGTTTAGAATAAGTGAAACAAGAGAATTTTTTTTTGGCCAAATTCGGTTCTATTTTTCAATATTCCTTTTACAGCGAGTCCAACGATTTTCAAACTTTTTTATCTCGTCCAAAAAGTAGTTCTTCGGAAGCTCAGAAATAGGCTTCAGTTTCAGCTATGAGTTCCGCATATAAAATCGCTTACCGGTGAGCCATCTCTTCAAGTTAGGAAATAGGTAGAAGTCACACGGGGCCAGGTCTGGCGAATACGGTGGCCGAGGAACCGGTTCAAACCCGATTTCGCAAAAATTTTGCTTGCGCTACTAACGATGAAACAGCAGGCGCGATGTTGTGATGATAGATAATTTTTTCTTCTTTAAATGCGGGCATTTTTTTTTTCTCAATTTTCAAACGACCCAATAATGATGAATAATATGCGCCAGTTAAGATTTTACCTTTTTCGAGAGAGTCAATGAATAATACTCCACGCGCATCCAAATATACGGAGGACATAACCTTTCCCGTCCATTGTTGCGTTTTTGGACGCTTTGGAGCACTTTCTCCCGGAGAAACCCATGTTTCGACTGTTGCATAGACTCTGATGTCTAGAAATGTATCCATAGTTATGAATAGGCGCAAAAGCTCATGTGGATTTCGCGTAAACATTGCCAAATTCCGCTGGGAAGTTGTAACACGAATTCGTTTTTGGTCCACTGTTAGCAAATGCGGCACCCATCGCTCGCAGAGCTTCTTCATACCCAAAATGTCATGTATGATATTGAACACACTGCCATACGATCTTTGAGGTCTCAGCTACCTCCCTCAATCTCCATTTGTGGTCGTTCAATATAATATTATGGATTTTTCCATGTTTTCTCGTGTACTGACATCTTTTGGGCGTCCAGATCGTTCATCGTCATCGGTGCTTGTACGGCCACAACGAAAGTCAGAAAACCACTTTTGAATCATCGAGTCCGAATAATAATTGTCTAGCTTGGCTTTGGTCTCAGTTATCGTTCTCTTGCGTAAATAATAGTGTTTAATCAGAACACGATCTTGCCATTTAAAAAAAAACACAGAGGTTGGTTGCTTCGCACTGCTGTAACTTGCAACTGCATGAACAGAAATGGCTGAAATTTTGACAGACGTCTAATGAAGGATGAAGCGTTTTGTGAACGGTTCACATAGTGCCATCTCATAGTAAAATGGGAAATGTTTGATCGTCTTACGATTTTCCAGATGCTTAACTCATAATAATCCGCAGTTTGATTCAAAGCAGTCTAGTCCACCTGAACAGTTCTTATTTTAAAGATCTTCCTATGGTTTGGATTTCTTAAAATTGTCTGTTTCGCAATGTTGTGCATAAATATTTATAAACGTTAGGCAAAGCATTTACCGTAAATCGTTCCACGAGAGCATTATTGTTAGACGTATCATAAACACAGTGGGATATCCCACCATTTTGACCACTTTTCGCAAATTAAAATATCTCTTAGCACCCTTTACGCACTTAGATTTACCTAAATGAATTTGAGTGACGTAGAAACTGAGACTGATAGCGATGATATGCAAGAAATAATGATATTGTTTTGTTAAGTAAAGTCTGATTGGCAATATTCATAAAATAGCATATATACTGGAAATAATAGTTTAAACAATGTATCTCTATCTTCCACATAATCAAAAACTTAAGTTATCAATTTTCCAATTATCACGAAAACACTATTTTTTTAATTAAAAATAACAAGTTAATAAATCTGATGTGGTCAGTATGTAACTTTCTTATGCCTGTGTCTTGTTACAGTATCAAAGAGTATGTAAGGGAAATAGTTGAGGAACGACTACTTTCAATAGTATATTATAGGTACATCATGGGAAAGAAATGCATTTTGGTCCCGCACTGTAATTTGTACCACAAGGGCGAAGCTCAATGGGTGCAAAGCAAGTGCTTGAGTTAAACCGGTTTAATTTCTGAAAACGCCTGTCAATTCATGTCAGATAGATGTCAGTTAAAATGTTAGATATCACCTTGAGAAAAAATTCCACAGTCTATAATTTGAAGCTTACTTAACTTTGTAAAAAAATGACATTAAATTAACCCTAAAAGGGGTGTTCATACTTTTTGTTATAAAGTCGACAGTTTTTCAAATATTTACACTTCAAGGACTTTCTTGAATATTTAGGGTCTATCTTTACCCTACAATACAACTTTCATCAAGAAAACTTATCTAAAATGTAATTATTTTTCATTTTTTAATAAAGGCAATTTTAGCTAAACACCAGATTTTCGGCCCAGCTGTCTGGAATTGCCGTATTTGCCATAAGTACTAAATTAAAAACTATTTAAACAACATAAGAAGCTAAAACCGAAACTATAAGAAAGGAATGTATACGGACTACCTAATTATTATTGTTGTTCACTAGCAAAAACCTGCCTAAAACGGCTATTGAGAAATTTAAACAAGACCCCTAAGACCTAAACACCGCAACATACACTAAGATACGAACACACGAACATACAACTACGCATACACATGAACACACCAATGCACGAATACAGGAACATACTAACAAACGCATGAATGTGGGAAGACACAAACATACCTTCACACGAACATAGCAACGCACGAATAGACGAACGAAGCACACACAAACTGGTAACGCACGTACAGAAAAATGCACAAATACTTGACCACGCGTACACACGGACAAGTGAACCCACGAACAGACAAAACGTACAATATGACAAATGCGCGAATACACGAATACACCTGCATACACCCATATATCATGTTGATAAAAAAAGCGAAGCATTTTAAACATATTTATACTGATGAGAACAATCAGGAAGTTTACGGTTTCAATGTTCACGTGTAGATGTACTTATGATTACTCTACTTTACTAGGGTTGATTTTAAATTAATACGCTATAGTAATTTACACTACATTTGTAAGTAATGTAAGGAGCTGCGCTCCTTTCTCTCCCACGTCAGACTTATTATACACTGATTAAGAATATAAGTCCCCTCTCCGGTGAGAATACTTCTTTTTCAAACCCGCTTTAAATGCATTTGTTATTGTTACCAGGGAAGTTTACAATGTTTCTTAACTCTAACTTATCCAACACACATTACATTACAGTATATTATTTCTATAAAAAATTAATTAATCAATTAATTTTTTTTAAATTTTCGAATTATGATTTTCTTTTACAAAGAAATAAAGGCATGTGTATAATGAAATTTGAGAGAATCAGGGAATTAAGTCCAAAGTATTAAAAAATATCACTATGACGACAGAGCCATTATGGACACATAACGTTATAAGATCAACACGACGGCAGTTACATTAATATGCTACCGATCAGAAAGAACGCAGTCTCATTACAGGCTCCATATAAAAAAAAATTAAAATATACGCTACGCAGTGTTTGGCAAAAATATAGGTTTAATAAAAAAGCCAAATTACTAAATTATTTTTTGCGTAAATTATGTTTTTAAATATGAATAGTATTTTGAAAGAAAACTTACCTTACTTTTTACTTACTTTACAGTAAAAGTGCGTGCTACCCGAATAAAAGGGTTCGTTCGCGATTAGAGATACAGCCCAACCAATACATTTAAGTTCAATGCAAAAATAATTTGCTGATTCAAAAAGGGTAATGTACCCAAACGAAGTAATTTTCGATTTATTTTACAATGTTTGATATGTGTCGACAATTCATCCTGAAGTATCCGCAATGATCGAAAATGACTTGGAATAAGTTTGCTAGAATCAGGGAAAATGTTTTAAATACTGCATTATGGAAAATGGAACTGCTTCGTACCAAGGAAGTTGTTGACAAAGAGAAAAATGTTATTAACGTTCCTGGATACTTTAACGCGTATCCTAAATCTTCCACCCGAGGGGTTGTTCCAAAATTAGGCGTTTCTCGAACTTCCGTTCAAAGAATTTTAGTTAAAAATAGTACGCATCCCTACAAGTTTACGTCAGTGTAACATCTATTTCCAACGAATTTTCAAAGACGACTGAATTTTTGTGGATTCTTAAACCAACTTCGGAGGGATACTTTGGTGGCTGTGAAAGACTTAAAATTCCAATAATTAAGTCAAATTAAGACTTGGAACTCTAAATTTTTCGAAGTAATTAGGAAAAGGTAAATTTTAGACGCTTTACATAAAGTGACGTTAAGTTGGTACCTACTTTCGGCATAACCAGAAACGCCACAAAGTTTAGTACATTTTCCAAAGGTAAAGATTTATGTATTTTTTTAGTTTTTTATGGTCTATGGTTCTCCAGATACTGCTAATCATTAGGTTTTGCTGAAACACACACACACACACACACACACACACACACACACACAGCGTGCACCACGCACGACGCGCACGCGTAGGTCCACACGCACGCACACGCACACCACACACACAGATATATATATATATATATATATATATATATATATATATATATATATATATATATATATATATATATATATATATATATATATTTAATTTTAATTTAAACCAACTTCGGAGGGATACTTTGATGGTTGTGAAATACTTAAAATTCAAATAAATTACAACTTATTAAGTCAAGTTAAGACTTGGAGCTCTAAATTTTCAAGTAATTAGGAAAAGTTAAATTTTAGACATAAAACGCTTTACATAAAGTAACGTGAAGTTGGTAGCTACTTTCGGCATAACCGGAAACGCCACAAAGTTGAGTACATTTTCCAAAGGTAAAGATTTATGTATTTTTTAAAGTTTTTATGGTCTATGGTTCTCCATATACTGCTAATCATTAGGTTTTGCTGAAACACACACACACACACACACACACACACACACACACACACACAGCGTGCACAGCACGCACGCGCCTAGGTCACACGAGCACACACGCACACCCACACACACAGATATATATATATATATATATATATATATATATATATATATATATGGGTGATTCAAATTCGAGGGCCACCCTGGGATCTCGCTTATTATAAGAGATAGGAAATAGGTTTAAATTTGGCAAGCTTGTTAAATTTAATGCTCTTTAATTTAAAAAGAAATATGAAATGCATTTTTGTTTTATCTGAAAAAACTGAAATCTGTTTTCGTTTTTCGTTATAAATTTTTAATTTTAATTATTTTTCAAATCTATACAAACATATAAATTGACCCTTTTATTCTGCATTCAACTACCTAGCTAGATTTTTTATTTGAATCAGAATTATTATTTTTAACCAAACTTCATATTTAGAAATATCAATAATAAAGAAATGCTTAATGGCTAATTTTATTTGAACACGAAACTAAGAATCTAAGTAAATAAATCGACCCAATCAAGAACAAATAAAATTATTTAGAACTATATATTGGAATATCGAACCATTTAGCCCTGCACATAGTTGAATTCGTTTTCGCATGTTACGTATATCCCGTTGAACAGTACGAGCGGAATGCGTTCGAATTGAACTAAAACATTATTTCACAGATCATCCACATTTTCATATTGCTGCTTATAAACGGCATTTTTAATTGAAAGATAATAATCTAAGGGGCGATGTCACCGGCCATTCAACGATACCACGATTGCCGATCCGTTTATTAGGGAATAGCTCGTTTAAACATTGACTAACATTAGCTGAATTGTACGGTGGAGCACCATCCTATTGCCACCATACGCCTTGCACTTCATTAACTGGAATATGATCAAAACATCTAACAGCTGGGTTCTCAAAAAATTTAAATATCGAAGAGTTCCTTGATACGGACCTATAATTCGGTTATTCCATAAGCCAACCTAAAGATTGAAACCAAATCGTTGCTGATTTCTAATAAAATCGACGTGCCCAAGCGTTTCTCCAAAAACGACCATTGAACTTCTGGGACTCACTGTATATCCTAGTTCTTATAATAAGCGAGATCTCCATGGTGGACTATGAAGTTGAATCATCTTGTATGCGGGTGCGTGTGCGTGCGTGCTTTCGTGCGTGCGTGCGTGCGTGCGTGCGTGTGTATCGGGTGAATGTTTTAGAACGGAGCATAGGACTTTAACACGGTAAATCACATTCCTGCTTCCCCTTTGCATCTAGATAATTTTTGACAAACCCGACTTTTTAAAATATCAATGTAAACCCTGTCTTCCAATTTTAATGTAATATAACAAGAATTATGCATGTACTGTGTTAATCGTTGTTTCCTTGAATTGAATAATATTCATGTATGATAGTAGGTATTTTTGTAATTATTGTTTCAAGATAAACGCAATGAATAAATAATAAGTAGTGCATGGCTATATGATATTTCAAAAAGTCGGGTTTTTCCAAATTTATTTTAGCGCCTAATACGATGTATTTAGATTTAATTAGTAGTATAATTCGATAAATTTCTCTTTATCGATTGGTATAGTTTTTATTGATCTGGATGCAAAAGGGGAGTAGGAATTCGAAAAAATGTGATTTATCATGTTAAAGTCCTATATTCCGTTCTAAAATGGGAAAAATTTGTATTATTGAAATTTCTGAAAAACTCTATTGGCAGTTCGCTTCGCATGTGATAAAATCCATTGTAATTTGTGACCATAGATTTGTAAATTTTGAAAATGTTAATGTGATGCCGAAAATGGATCAATTGACAAGATATCGAAATGGTATTAAGAAATATTTAGAATGCAAATAATATACCAATTTCGACCAAATCATAAAAAATAAAAAATACCATTTATTCAACTCTACTTTTATTACGAAACATCATAAAATCTTGTTTTACCTGGAAATAGTTTTAATAATATAAATTAATAACTTTAAGTCAAATTAATCAAATATTTGCAAAATAGACAATTTGTGAGAGGAAATTTAAAAAATACGATTTAGCCTCGTCGCTGGTTGTGTTCATGCTGTATTGAAGCGCATGAGCTGATCTAATATTTTAACCGGTAAATAAAATGTAAACGAACTAATATTTGTAATTAAAGCTTACACATTATTTATCCTTATTAAATTTAATATTGGATAGTACATTTGAAATTAACGATATTTTTTAATTTAATGAAATCAAGTATTTCGGCTTATAAGGATGAAGTGCACCTAATAGTTTAAGATACCTAAAATTATGTTATTAAAACTATTTCCAGGTAAAACAAGATTTTATGATGTTTCGTAATAAAGCAGAAGGAATAAATGGTATTTTTATTTTTCTGATTTGGTTGAAAATTGGTATTTGGTGTCTTTTTGCATTCTAAATACATTTTCTATATAATTTTCGATATCATGTCAATTTGACCCATTTATCGGCATCACATTTTTCAAAATTGACAAATCTATGGTCACGTGACAAATATCACAATGGATTTTTGGTGGTCAGCATGAGAAACGAACCGCCAATATAGTTTTCAGGAATTTCAATAATAAAAATTTTTGCCATTGTGTCCAACTTTATGGCGGTCCTGCTATATATATGTATATGTATATGTATATGTATATGTATAATATGTATATGTATATGTATATGTATATGTATATGTATATGTATATGTATATGTGATATATATATATATATATATATATATATATATATATATATATATATATATATATATATATACACTAAAGACTAATTAGTGGGGATGCAGCCAAAAGGTTTCAGAAAATTAAGACTCTTTTACTTAATTGAGAGCTTTCAATTGTTTATTCCTTCGTCAGTCAAAATTCTACAATAGGTATTAAGTTATTATATTATATAAGGTACAAAAATCTATAACTTACAGTATGTGATTGCTATTATAAAATTGCAAACATTGATAATAAAAGATTAATTTTGAAAATATTGAAACTTAATATTTTAGTATTGATTGTAATTAAAAAATGTAAACAATTATAATTGGTTATCTAAATATAATATTTAATAATTACATTTAGGTTTTGAATATCGTTCTTTTATTCATAAATTTTGTTACAATGATGAGCCATTTCTAAGAGGACCTTTTGAACAAATTAGTTTCAATTTCTAGAATTTTGATGTTATTAAATCAGAAGGTGTCCTGTTTCATTAGCGTGTTGTAAACGCATGCATCTTTCAAACTAAAGATAAAACTAATGTAGTTTACAAAATTGATTGTAATAACTGTCATCTAAAATACATAGGCATGACATCTAGAAACTTAAAGTATAGGCTAACCTCCCATCGTAGTGATATTAAAGTCAGAAAAGATGCATGCGCTTTCACAACACGCTAATGAAACAGGACACCTTCCTGACTTTAATAACATCAAAATTCTAGAAATTGAAACTAATTTGTTCAAAAGGTCCTTCTTAGAAATGGCTCACATTTATTGTGAACAAAATTCTATGAATAAAAGAACTGACATTCAAAACCTAAATGTAATTTATTCAAACATATTATATTTAGATAACCAACGTCAGTTAAATAAACAATTAAAACAGTCCACTTAACAACTCTATTTCTATCCATTTCGTTACCATGTATATACACAAACTGTCAATCAAAATTACATCACATTATAACAATAATTAGCTTCAAACGGAAGATTAAAATTATAACAAAATACTAATGTTGTATAATAATGTGCCTCTGACTCAGTGGTAGATTGAGATAGGAGAGTTCTAATAAATAATTAAATTAACCTACCTGAGATGCTAGTTGCCTCTTTATGCTTGATTGTTTCACTTAATGGCATAAAAAGTTATTAAAAATTATGAATAAAATAATAAATTCTCGAGCGCCATGTTATCTTTAAATCAGGAAAATAACAAAACCCTAAATAATGAATACTAAAAACATTTAACAGAAATGAAAATAAAATAACAAATTACACAAGTTTATTTTAATAAATGGTTGAAAATGTGAAAAATATTCAGGAGACTTAAACTAAAGTATAAAAAAACTTTACCTTTTAAATGTTCTGTTTATAAACTGATACAGGTACTATGAAGCAGAAGGGTTTCTGTGGTGAAGTCAATGTCTTGCTTTATGGAATTTCCTTGTAGTTTAATTCGCCAAATTTATTGGTAACAGAATGCAGAACTGGCGTTGTTCGGGTAACTTATAAACTTGCCATTTAGATAATATATTTTAAAATATAGACTTATACGTGTCAGTAAAGATTAGTAATATTAAGTACTTAAAAAATGCATACTTTAAAAATGAGTATTGAAAAGTGCAAATTAACGTTCAAATTAATGTATAACGTGCCATCTAACGTGCCTAAAAAACAAACAAATGCTTAGTTTTAAATACAATGAGAAAAAAAACTTACCATCAAAATTTTCTTGATGGCACATATTAAAAAATTAAGTAAAAATCATACTTATTGCTGTTAACAGTCAGCATCAATAACTCAAGCGTAAAAGTTTTCTTGCGTTGCGCTGTTACATAATATAAATCCAATTTTTTAAGAAAGGGAACTAAAACTATTTATGTAATATTACACACAAAAGATATGTTATATGAAATGCAAATTAAGTTGCCAGTTTTCAATTTTATATGAAAATAATTAAAAACTCCTCTAATTTTAAGCCAAATAAATTAATGATCTTAGATTAATGTATTTATTAATACAACCACCAAAAAAGGTTGTTACACACCCCCTCCTAAAATTTGGACTCGGAGATCACCAAAGCGGAGATTCCAAACACTAAGCTAATAAATGAAATTATTAAAATTTAAAAAAATAACAAGAAAATGTACGAAGAAGTACGGAAAATGTGGTGACGTCGGTCAGGAAAGACCCCTCGCAACACCAAAAAAGCTAATGACGCGCTACCACCCGCACACGCCACTAGTCGAGAATCAAGGACCCGAAACCTTAAATAAAGTCAAAAACTTTAACTGGTGGGGTTAGTGAAGCAAACCACCATCAGAGAGCAAAATGAGTATCCGGTAAAAAATTTGAATCTAAGGTAAAAACGAACGGAAACCGTAACCTACCATGACCTGAAGGGACAGTGGGCAGAGAACCCGGAAACGGTCATCGTGCAACTTCATAAAAAATCAAGGCTAAACGCCACTCTACTCGAGAGTATAAGTATTAAAAAAAAAATCCTTGCGGACTAACAATAAATAATCGCGAGATTTGAGGTCGAGAGAGAGCGGTTCAATTACCCTACCCCGGTGGTCTCAAACCAAGCCTCCTAGGTACATAACACAACTACCACAGTCACGTTCGATAAGTGAGTCAAAATCGGTAAATCCAAGATACGATTATTTTCATGGCAAATTAGCTCAGGATGCTTCGTCGTGGAGAACAAGAGAGGCCACTCTACCCTTCACGAGATTCAGGTTTCATGTTGTTCCACAGTCATCGTCCAAGACTCAACATACCCTAACTAACACGCACATTTTATAAATAAATCGAAATCTAGGTGAGATAGCCAAGAGAAAGGTGATGCACTCTTACGAACACAACAACCCCCTCCTAAAACTACCAAAACGTCATAATCAGGAAGTGAACTAATCGAGGTTGACACGAGGCGAACCGAAGTCCTCAAGCACCGTCCAAGAATAGTAACACTACACAAATCAGGAAAAATAAAATAACTAAATTAATCAAAAATAAAAATGTATAGAAGCATTACTAGTTTTCTTATCAATGGTTTAGAGTTTACACGTCAAATTAACGATCAGAGGTAAACTCAAAATAGTTATCTTCAATTTTACTATTGTAACAATAGCAAATGGAAAATCCAATTAAAGGAAGATAATCTGCCTGAGAACTAATGTCCCACAAAGTCGGCAATTCAATCACAAATGGGATCTAAATATCAACCATCGTGCTAAACAAATGTAGCAAAAATCATGCTACAAATGTAAAAAATAATTAAGTGGTTTGCAAAGCCACAACAATATAAAATAAAATAATGTGCGAAATAAGCACAAAATAAAATTATTTTGAAAAATTATCAAAATAATTAAAAATATGAATAAGAAAACCAGAATGTAAAAATACTAAAATAGAAAAATAATTAAAAAGAATACTAAAAAATAAGAACTAATGAGGTTTTAAATCCTTAACATGAAAAACACCTAAGGGTTTATTATCAATAGGGGTGGCCAATCGGTACGTAGTTGGACCTACCACCTCAATAACTTTGCTTCAATAAATTTTGGAGCTAACTTTTGACTATAATTTTTAGTCGCATCAGATAAAGTAAAATTCTTTTTCCAAACCAAATCGCCAACGTTTAATTTCAACGGACGACGTCGCAAATTGTAAGATTTTGAATTTCTTTCGTAAGCTGCATGTAAATTTTGTTTAACATGTTTAAAAATGGGTGAAAGTTCATTTAAATCTTGAACTAATTGTTCACGGTTAGTAATAAATAAATCATCCTCTTTGAAATCCTTTAGTCGACCATAAAATCTCCAGAAATCGGAACTGTCCGACCAAACGCCAAAAAGGAAGGTGAAAATTTCGTAGACTCATGAACAGCGTTACGAATAGCATGCGCAATTTTGTGAATTTCAACATCCCATTCCTGTGATCATCTTGAATATAAGATCTAATCGCATTACCTACTACTTTATTAACTCTCTCAACAAAATTTACTTGAGGGTGATAACTTGCATTAAACCAAACGGATTGAACTTTGTAAGAACTCATTAAATTTTTAAATTGTGAACTTTTAAATTGAGGACCATCCATACAAATTTGAGGAACACCATAAACTAGAAATACATAATTTTCAATGTATTGACAAATTCTTTTAGCAGTAGCTCTGCGCATAGGGTGAATCAAAGTAAATTTAGTAAACCAATCACAAATAACTAATAAAACTGTGTTTCCACTCTTCGATCTAGGAAAAGGACCCACTAAATCAATAGAAATACATTGAAAAGGATAAGAAACATTTTTCTCTTTCCCCATAAAACCATAATGATTAAATTGTGAAGACTTGCTTCGGTTACAAACATTGCAATTCCTAATATATTTGGAAATATCTGACTTCATTTTTGGCCAGTAATAAAATTCTTTAATTTTTGAAAAAGTTTTAAAAACACCAAAATGTGATGATGTAGGATCATCATGAAATTTTCGTAAAATATCTTTCCTTAAAGATTTCGGAACAACTAATTTCCATTCCACTAAATTCGATTCTATGTTTAAATCATTAGAAATAAATTTGTAGAGTTTATTATCTTCAACTCTCCAATTAGGAAATAATTCAGGATTTTTAGAAACATTGGCTAACATTTTCTTATACCAATCGTCTAAATCGACAACAGAAAATTCTAAAGAACTAACTTCCAAAGGTGCTCTAGAAAGTGCATCAGGAACAACATTTAATTTACCTTACAATGAATAACTTCAAAATCAAATTGTTGAAGTTTAACACTCCATCTGGCTAATCTACCAGAAGGATCTTTTAAATTATTGAGCCAAATCAATGAATGATGATCTGTAATAACTTTAAAATGGGTACCTTCAATATAAGGTCTAAACTTTTGAATACCAAAATAACTGCAAGTAACTCACGTTCTGTAATTGAATAATTTTGCTCGGCTTTGTTCAAAGTACGAGAACCATAGGCAATAACAACTTCCTCCTCTCCTACTCCTTGTGTTAACACACATCCAACTCCACAATTAGATGCATCACATTGTAAATAAAATGTTTTAGAAAAATCAGGGCTCGCTAAAATTGGAGCTTTAACTAATAAAGATTTAATTTTCAAAAATGAATCATTCGCTTCGTCATTCCATAAAACTTTCTGAGATTTCTTCTTACCTTTCAATAAATTATTAATCGGAGATAAAATAGTGGAAAAATCATGAATGAAACGTCGATACCAAGAACACATTCCAATAAAACGTTTAACTTCTGTAAAAGTATGTGGTTGAGGAAATTCAGTAATAGCTTCCACCTTTGAAGGATCGGTGTGAAGACCATTCTTATCAATAACAAAACCTAAATATGATAATCGAGGTTTACAAAATTCACATTTATCTAAATTAATATTCAATTGGGCATCATAAAGCCTTTTAAAACTTCCTTAAAATCGCAACATGTTCCTTGAATGTACTGAAAAATAATAATATCGTCTAAATAAACAAAACTGATTGAGATAAATCATGTCCTAAAATGGAATCCATAAATCGTTGTAATGTACTGGGTGCATTTGTAAGTCCCATGGGCATAACAGTATACTCAAATAATCCTCTACGTGGAACAGTAAAAGCAGTTTTTTCACAACTCTCAGCGTCTAAAGGTATTTGCCAAAAAGCTTTCTTTAAATCAATTGAAGTTAAATAACGAGCATCTCTTAATTTATCCAAAATATCGTTTAAAAATGGTAAGGGGTAAGCATCTTTTTTTGTAACAGAATTTAATTTCTTAGCATCAAAACAAACTCTAAAATCACCTGACTTCTTTTAACTAAAACCATTGGAGAATTCCAAGGAGAAAAACTGGGTTTAATAATTCCTTGCTCTAACATATCATCAATTTCTCTGTTCGCATGCTCCAACATAGCAGGAGATAATGGAAAATAACGTTGTTTAATTGGTACTGCATCACCAGTATTAATTGAATGAAAAACTTTATTTGTCTTACCTAACTTTGTAGTTGATAAGGTTTTAAAAAGGTCAATAACTTGATTTAATTCAAAAACTTGATCATTATTAAGATCATCAATACTCTTAATCATAGAAAAAGTTGTCTCCGCAGAGTTTGCAACATAAGAATTTTCACCAAAATCAGCTTTAATTTCAAATAAACGACAAAAATCTACCCCCAAAGTAATTGCAGTAGTAATAAATTCAGAAACAATAACAGAAATAGTTTTAGTAATACCATTAATAGTCAAAGATAAATCAACACTCCCCAAAATGGATTGTGAAGAACCATCAGCAATAACCAATGATGAAAAAGGCGAATTCCTATTTAATTTTAAATCATATTTATCAATCAAATACAAAGCAGGCTTACCTAAAATTGTCACGGTAGCTCCACTATCTAATAAAGCAATAAAATTCTCATTAAAAATCCTTACATTAATAAAAGGTCTAACATCATCATTCTTCTCTACAAATTTAGAACAATTTTTCGAAGTTCCAAAAAATTCCTTAACAGTAATCAACCACTCGTTAAAAACATGCTTGTCAGCCTCTGAAAAATCATAAGAAATGTGTCGACTAACGGAACACTTTCCATTTACAAGTTTTTTGAAAATTTACACCTCGGACAATTAGAAAAAGTAACATTGGAATAACCACATCTAAAACAAAAGATTCTATCATCACCCTTATCACAGGTGTGAAAGGTATGACCCAACTGTCTACATTTAAAGCATGTTGTTGAAGACTTAGCTGTATTAATTTTTGGAGTTGTAAAAGTAGAATTAATATTTTTTGGTTTAATACCTGAAAAATGGACTTTAGGTTTAATATTTTGTTTCACTGCCGAAGAAGGCTTATAATCAGATTGTCTTTGTGAATCTGAATAAGAATTAAATTTGAATTTAGAATTCTGAGCTTTCACTTGTTGTAATTTTTTACACAAATCTACTAAATGAAAAATATCATTAACACTAACAAGGGCTAATTGAGTAGCAAACCAAGGTTGTAAATTTTTCATTATAATCCTTAATTGTTCACCTTCCGAAGGAGGAATCTCTAATTGAGAAAATAAATTAACCATTTCAGAAATAAAAAGGGTTGGAATTTCATCAAAAGCCTGTTTACGATTTTTAATATCATCTAACAAAACTTCGTCATGTCCTTCCGGTAAAAAGTCGCTTTTAATTTAGTAATAAGATCGTCCCAAGTATGCAAAAACGGTTTAACTGCCCTATACCAAACCAAACCTTTCCTGCAAATAAATCAACACCTGATAAAAGCATTTCCTTCCTAGAAATATTTCGAGCAATCATTAGCTCTACATCTTTGAACAAATTTAAAAACTTCATTCTCACTACCATTAAACTTTAAATTTAATTTATAAACAGGAACAGAACCTTTAGAAATTTAAGTTTCATTAATTTGGAAAAAAATCAGTTGGAATATTAACTGAATATTAACAGGATCATTTGTACAACGAAATATTTGAAGTATCTAAATTTGAAACATCATTATTTAATTCAATATTTTCATTTATAGATTCAATTAATTCTAACGATTCGTTACATAAAGTCAACAATTGATCAGTAAATGTAAAATTCATTATCAAATGTAATATAATTCAAGGTTTCAAAATATGTAATTAGTCGGGTAATCTAAGATATTCTGATTTCGAGGGCTTATGTTTAAAGTTTAATTGAAGACTGAATATGATTTAACTTTTCCTTCAATAATGTAATTCTACTCTTGATTTATATCGCACTTGTGTATGAATAGTAAATTTGGATTGAGGTTTTTAAGCAAATAATTGACGTCTTAAGAGTTTAACATCTCTTCCAAATTAATCGTTCTGCTCCATTACATTGAAATTGTAGTTCAATTAATAATTCATCACTATTAAAAACATCAACTAAATAATTTACAGTTGACACGTAATATTATTATCTGCCAGATAAATTTGTTATATAAAAACAGAAATAAGCGTAACCTAAATCGTAACACATTAAAATTTTTACACACTAAATAATCAAATCAAAACTATAAACAATTTCGTTTCGGAATGTCATCATTGAACAACCAAAGGTAAATTTCAGATACAGGACCAAATATAACACGGTTGGTGATAAATTATCAAATAATTTATAATTTCAAGTAATAAATTTCAATGTCCCTGCATTATAAAGTATAACAATTCTTCTTTTCAAACGGAAGATTAAAATTATTACAAAATACTAATGTTGTATAAGAATGTACCTCTGACTCAGGGGTAGACTTGTAATAGGAGAGTTCAAATAAATAATTTAAATTAAAATACCTGAGATGAAATTACCGATTAAACTTGATTGTTTCACTTAATTGATATAAATTAAAAGAAAGTTATGAATTTACAATAAATTCTCGATGCCATTTAATCTTTAAATCAGGAAAATAACAAAACCCTAAATAATGAATAATAAAACATTTAACATAACTGAAAATAAAATAACAAATTACATAAGTTTATTGTTAATAAATGGTTGAAAATGGAAAATATTCAGAGACTTAAAGGCAAGTAACAAAACTTTACAATCCAATGTTCTGTTTATAAACTGAAATAAGTAATTTGAATTAGAATGAATTTAGTGAAGTCAATGAATTGCTTTATGGAATTTACCTTGTAAATGAATTCGCTAAATTAATTAATAACAGAATGCAGAACTGGCGTTGTTCGGGTAACTTATGTAAACTTGCCATTTAGATAATATATTTTAAAATATAGACTTATACGTGTCAGTAAAGATTAGTAATATTAAGTACTTAAAAAATGCATACTTTAAAAATGAGTATTGAAAAGTGCAAATTAACGTTCAAATTAATGTACCTAACGTGCCACCTAACGTGCCTAAAAAACAAACAAATGCTTAGTTTTAAATACAATGAGAAAAAAAACTTACCATCAAAATTTTCTTGATGGCACATATTAAAAAATTAAGTAAAAATCATACTTATTGCTGTTAACAGTCAGCATCAACTAAACTAAGAAAAGCTTTCTCAATAACTCAAGCGTAAAAGTTTTCTTGCGTTGCGCTGTTACATAATATAAATCCAATTTTTTAAGAAAGGGAACTAAAACTATTTATGTAATATTACACACAAAAGATATGTTATATGAAATGCAAATTAAGTTGCCAGTTTTCAATTTTATATGAAAATAATTAAAAACTCCTCTAATTTTAAGCCAAATAAATTAATGATCTTAGATTAATGTATTTATTAATACAACCACCAAAAAGGTTGTTACAACATTAAATATTATATTAATGTTTCAATATTTTCAAAATTAATCTTTTATTATCAATGTTTGCAAGTTTTTAAATAGCAACCTCACATACTGTAAGTTATAGATTTTTGTACCTTATATAACTTATAATAACTTAATACCTATTGTACAATTTTGACTGACGAAGGAATAAAGAATTCGAAAGCTCTCAATTAAGTAAAAGAGTCTTATTTTTCTGCCCTAAACCTTTTGGCTGCATCTCCACTAATTTAGTCTTTAATGTTTAACTAGTCAGCCACAACTACTTCTAATTTATAAATAAGAATGGGGTTTTACCAAGAAATCACTAAGATCTACGGACTTCAATACACTCAACTCCTAAAAAAATGGGCTAATGTCAACAACAAACTTGTATCTTTACGAAATAGAAAGATTTTTCTTCTTCCTTGTAGAAAAAAAGTTTTAACACCAAAACATATTTCTGACAGAACAAAAAGAATTCAAGACCTAATACAAACTCATGATGGAAGAAGTGGACAACTAGCATACAATTTAAACAAAAGGTTAAATACTAAAATACTAAACTTAGAAATTAAAGTAACTCATAGTAATATCAACAGTTTTCAAATCAATCAACAAAAAATTGAAAATCAAATACTTAATATCATTCCAATTCACATATTAAACGAATTCCAAAGAAAACAATCTATTATCTATAACAGATTATTTCATTCCATTAAGATCTCAAATTTATCTAAAATTAATAATCTACAAAATAAGAATAAACTTAAAATCATAATTAATGAAAATTGGTTAAAAACCTAACTACTGTTGAAATTCTAATGAAGTCAAAAGTTTATTATCGTTAGGACCTAAATTTTGTCTTCAACCTAATAAAGATGAAATTAGTCTTTAGTGTTTAAATAGTCAGCACAACTATTTCTAATATATATATATATATATATATATATATATATATGTACAGGTGTATTTAACCGAGATACAGATTGATTAAAAATAATTTTTTAAGATTCTTCAGAAACTACAAAAGATGTTATACTGAGATTTGGTACACCTAAATGTCTAATTAAGTACAATTAATCAGGTGAGTTTGAGTCAACTGGCTCCATCCAGTGGCGTAGAATATGTTAAGTTAATCACTTTAAGTAAAAAAACGCACGTCCCTGCTTTTTTGAAGAAATATTTTTTGTTAAATTCAACATTTAATTCTGCAAATAAAATCATATTCAGTATTTTTTCGATTCGGCGCCCGTTTTGAAATATTTTGCATTAACATAAACGACTACATTATTCAGTAATAACCAAATTAAATAAATCAGAGATTGTTTTGGATTTGACAGTTACGTATCTTATGTTTGCTAAAATAGTTGCATTTACGCGTGTTTTGTAATTCATTGTTTGTGTCTAATTACTGTGAAAAATGAATTATTCCAAACGAGAACTGGTCGATATGCATTTATGATATGGTAATACTAATTGCAATGCTCGTGCAGCTGCTCGACTTTATGAACAAAGATTTCCAAATAGAAGACATCAACATCATACTACGTTTAGAACCGTTCATCGTAACTTGTTAGAGTATGGAAGTTTAAAAGGAAAGAAAAATTCGAACGAAATGCTCGTGTACCAGTTGAAATTGTGGAACAAATTTTAGATAGAGTTTATGAAAATTCATTAATAAGCACGCGTGAGTTAGGTTTAGAATTTGTGTGCCGCATAGCAAGTTTTGGAAAGTTTTACGAGAACAATATTTACATCCCTTTCACCTACAAAAAGTGCATTCATTATTGCCTACTGACCATCCTCGTCGAATGAATTTTTGCAAATGGTTTTAAATAAAAATACTGAAGATGTACAATTTGTTAGAAACTTATTGTGTATTTTTTCCCGAAATGGAATAATAAACTTGCATAATTCCCACAAATGGTTAGATGAAAATCAGCATCCAACTGTAGTTACAGCTCACCAACATAGATTTAGTGAAAATATTTGGATAGGTATACTAGACGATCACCTAATCGGACCTATCCGTTTTCCTCAAAGACTTACTGGCGAATTCTATTTAAATTTTTTGAGAGAAGATTTGCCAGAATTGTTTGACGACGTACCCTTAGATGTTAGAGTCAACATGTATTTCATGCGTGATGGTGCACCACCACATTCTACACGACACGTCAGAGAATTTTTAAATGCATGGTTCCCTGGACGCTGGATTGGACGAGAAAGTGAAGTACCATGGCCGGCACGATCGCCAGATTTAAACCCATTGGATTTTTTGTGTGGGGTATCTGAAAACTCGTGTCTATTCTGTTCAAATTGATAATTGAGAGCAACTTTGGAATCACATACAGATGGAATGCGATGAGATTAGGGCTATGCCACAATTTTTTCAGCGTGTTAGGCTTCATTTGCTTGCATTCAAAAGGAAGGAGGACATTTTGAACAATATGTATAAAAATAATTATTATTTTGTTTTGATTCCTTCAATATCTCTTTAATAATGTACCTAACGGTTAACTGAGTTATTTTTTGTAAAATAAAACAAATTTTGGTTTTTATTCAATAATGTGGTCGTTTATGTTAATGCAAAATATTTCAAAAACGGGGTGCCGAATCGAAACAATACTAAGTATGATTTTATTTGCATAATTAAATGTTGAATCTATCAAAAATATTTCTTCAAAAACCAGGGGCGTGCGTTTTTTTTACTTGAACTGATTAACTTAAAATATTCTACGCCACTGGATGGAGTCAGTTGACTCAAACTCGCCCTGATTAATTGTATTTAATTAGACATTTAGGTGTACCAACTCTTTTGTAGTTTTTGAGGAATCTTAAAAACCTTAAAAAGTATTTTTAATCAACCTGTATCTCGGTTAGGAAGCATTTTAGGAAAAGCGTTTATGATCATTTTGGTCTTATTTTGAATCATAGAATCTCCAGTTTTCGTTTATCGGAGATTTTAAAACCCTGTATATATATATATATATATATATATATATATATATATATATATATATATATATATATATAATTAGTGTATACGCTCACAACAAAATGCATTACTCGTTTATATATATTACATAGCGTCTAATGTAGCTATATTGTGATTTACCACAGCCTGGTTCTTGGTAAACTACTCAATGTTTACTTTAATAAATTTAATTTAATAAAACCTACATAAAAATAAGCTGATTCAGATTATGAAAGATAATGGAATTAAAATATCAAAATTTGAGTCAGTCGACTCGAAACACTTTCACATCGTAAGTAATGAAGCTGATGTAAATTATTTAGAAATTCAGAAACACTAGAACATACATAAGTACTAGCAGTTATCAGCACAACATACAGTTACTACATTACGAATGCTATAATCTTAGTTTAACAGTGAACGAAAACTTCTAAAATTAGAAAAAAATATATCAATAAAGTTATATAAAACAGTAAAGGTATGAGATCGAATGCAACGGAATAAATAAAGAGAAAAACATAGAATTGTTTTCTCGTCTTATACGTTATATTGCATTATAAATGTATTTTTAATAAAATTCAGTGCCCAAATATCTAGATCGCTCTAATTTTTTATTGAATCGACTTAAATATTAGAGGGCGGAAAGTTTTTAGAGTCGGCCAACCCAAATTATTTCGTAGACTTGACAAGTGAAAGAACCAGCAGATTATAATTAGTGTTTCTTTATTGCACCTGCTTGCTTGTTTTAAAAAGTGTGATAAAATACTTACGTTACCCGTGAATACGTCCAATTTATTAGTATCCAAGAGAGCTTCCAATTGTTCTTCATCTGCATCTTCGTGAACTAAAATTAAATAAGAGACAAAATATTTGGTACTGATCCACATTTATTCATACCTAATTTAAGACATTTCTTCAAAACATTTTTTCGTTGATTTCTATGTAATTCCAGCGACGCACTGCTTTCCCCAATTGCTTTATGAAATTCCTTCCTTAAGGTGGTATATTGAACTTGTTTAATTCTATATTCCGTTGAAGATTGATTTTTAATTTTATTTAATTCATTTTCAAGTTCTTTTAATTGTTTATTTATTTTATAAGATACGGTTGTCGTACTTTGAAAAAGGGAGTCTACTTGATCTTGCAAATCTTTAGATGAGTAAGTGAATTAACGACAATTTTTATGAAAGTGTTGTATATTATTACCTGTTGTTAATTTGAAAGAATTACTTTGAAATATGCTATTCGATACGAGGGTGTTGTGTTTTATTATTTCAATGTTTTCTCGAATGGCATCCACTTTATTCAATGTATTACTAAAATCCTTTGTTTGTTTGTCTGTTCTACTGTTCCCACTAACTGTCAAAACAACATCACCATTTTGAATCTATAACACTAATTTAATTAATTATGTAAATAGAAATAAACAACTGCACCTTTTTCAAATCGTTTAATCTATCTCTTGTTGGCGACATGTTTTTGATATGTTACTATTTCTTATCAGTGCGCACTGTTCATATAATTGAGAGATAAGGATTTAAACTATCGTAACTTAAATTAAAAGGTAACCATGTTTATATGTTTCACGCTAACGAAATGAGTAAATTTTATATGTTGGTAATTCCTACATCTGAACATTTTAATCATAAATTTATGGTTTATGAGGAAGGCCAATGTTTTGATAGTATAGAGGAAATTAACAAAAAACAAGAAAATATCATAAGATTAGTCACATCCGAACTAGTCCGTTTCCTTAATTACAAATATATATTGCTAAATTTTGAAGTACTGATATATTTGCGAAATTATACGAAAGATAACGTCTCTGTTGATTGGTGTGAAAAGTATAAAATTCAGAAACTAAAGCTGCATCAGCGATCACTATGTTGATTAATGTATTGTAATTATTTCAAGGTTTCCTTGTCAGAACTCTAAAAGTATTTTCTGCTGTTTTTTTAACAATTCCGATCCTAGATCAAGAGTCTGACCAATTTTTGTTTATGAAAATTTAAGTTAATTTAAACGATTCCGTACTTCTCGATAAAAAAATATGGTAGTTGACGTACATTGGTAAGTAAACATTTGAATTATGTTAATTCTACAATATGCAAAGGTTATTTAGCTGAGTACGATGGGTTGTATACCTATATGTATACTGTAGGGATGGTTTCGACGTAAAATAATGCTTAAAGTTTGTTTTTATGCCCAGGCGCTCGCAAAACGCAAATGACGTTATTGGGTTAAGGATACTGTGTTATAATGAACATAAAAAAGTCTAGAGTGGCAAAGTACAAATTTCAATACTAGCACATAAATGAATTCCAGTCACAAAAGAATTATAATATTTGCTATTAAATCAAATCATAATATTAACAAAAAAAGCATTTAAAAGTATTATATTTAAGGTTATATTTGTAAATGTAATTTAGGTTGGCAGTGCTGCATTTATATATTCGTAGACGTACCAACATAATTTTGGCGATAAAAAACTTCACTTTTCTAAATACTGTATAACAATTTTATCAAAGCAAAAAACATCGTATATCAAACTGAAAACTATAGCGTGGCTTGCTGCCATGTCGGTCTCAGTCCGCGGTCTCGCGGGGAATTAACTCTCGTCACGCTATAACGCATTTTCCGTTCTTGTAATATAAATTACTATTTCATAAGAACTGTGGAAAGTGTATTTTTTTCCCACGAGAAAAAAACATGTGGGTGTTATAATGTTGGTATCATTTCCAAATGGGTATGTTGTAAGCAAATTAATTGATCTCTAATTAATTGATCTCTTCTATAGTTTTGTATTCGAGTTTATAATTAAAGAAACACACGCGGCAAAAGCTGTATTGACATATATTTGTAAACTTTGTACACGGTGTAACACACAGCGGTGTAATAAATTTTGATCTGCCAGATAACTTTGGTGTATTCTCTTACAAAACTAGAAATATGTCAGTCTTTTAGAATTAAAAAATTGGAATTTTTTACATCATTACCCTTAAGTATTCACTCTTAATTCTTTCAGTTTCTGGAAGTCATCATACCATGCCAGTATTAGGTAAAAATTTCAGATACAGGACCCCAAATCAATTGGTTCGGTGATAATTAAAATATTTATCTTTTGGGTTTTTCAAATCGTGTATTTTTCTATTTATATTTTATATAAATCTTTGCGTCTCTTCTTTCTCATATGTCATACATTTATTCTAACATCTCTAGTAATTCTTAAAGAGATTACCATTCCCTGAGGGCGATAACTGTAATGGTTATCGAAACGTATTATATTAAAATATGAATAGAAAATAGACGATTAAAAAAACCCAAAAGATAAGTAGTTTAATTATAGGTAATAAAAGTGAAAGTTGATATTTTCATGATTCTATGATAATTTAAAAAATCATACTAATGAGCATTGGCCAAACGATGTAAAATGAGCTAATAAGTAGATTTAGCAATACTGAAAAAAAAAGTCGATTGCATAACTTTCTATACCTACAAATATTTATATTTAGGTTGGAAGGTTATAAGGAAGGAATTTTTTTAACTATTGAAGAACCGGCATAATGCCAACCAAAAACAGACAATCCATTTTATTCAGTCAAAATTTAAATAATAATTTGAATTTATGACGAATTATTAAATTATTCTCGAGAGAAAAATCTGTAAAAACTTAGTACTGAAAGAATGCTAATATAATAATAATAATAATAATAGTAATGTTTATTGACTAAAAATCAAACTAATATAATATACATTACCAATTTACTACATAAGAAAAGTCAAGAGGAACAGGTTCAGTTTAGGTAGAATGTACCCAACTGTTCTCCCACCTGTACCTTAATATAGAAAATTCAAGAAATAAAGAAGAAATCAGCCGTGTTTTAAATATTGAGACATTTTCATTAAAAGTTATCGTTTACGTTTAATCGTTGCCATTCAATTTTGGTAGAGTTATGAACCATCAAAATGTCAGTTCTACAGACAGCAAGATTTGTTTTAATTTAGTTTTAAAAGTTGTTAGGGATAAGCGTTGGGAACATAGTGGCAGCAAATTAATACACTTAGCAATATTATAAGAGAAGGATCGTTTAAAGATTTCTAATTTATGTATGTCTCAGTAGCATCCACTTCTACTATTTCAATAAGCTTTAAATAAAATATGACAAAAAAAATCATTACACTGGATATTACTTATTGCATACATCGATGACAGTATCAAGTAAATCCAATTAAACTACAATTTGTATAAAGATTTTATACTTTTTTTAGATTTGTTAAAAAATCCCTATTAATAACTCAACTAACATGGGATTATGTGAATTTGTGGCAGAAAATAATTAATACAGTTGATAAAACGTCAATGGACAGTAGGGTTGCTTATTGACTTTTCTGCCGCTTTAGAAACTTTAAATCGCAACTGGTTTAAAAGATGTTGAAGTATGGCATATGTGGCATCCCATTTGAATGATTTCAATCTTACCTATAAACAGAACTCGAGTGTTAGTACTCCAATAAGGTCAAAGAAATGATTTCCCCCCCAGGGATCTATTTTTGAACCCTATTTCCAATGTTTATTAATAATGTAGCACCATATCTATTGGCACAAGACAATAAAATATTTATCACTTATTATGCTAACGACACAAATATTCTAGCTCAGTTAAATAATCCATGTGATCTTATTCTTATGGTACAAGCAATCTATACTAAGTTGTCTCAAATCTTAATGGGCAGTTTTTTAAATCGTAACCCCATAATTTTGTTTCATTCCTTTATTCCTCTTTCGAATGTCAAAATGGCAGTATAAAAAATTTGATATCTTACATAAGAAAAGTTTTGAGAAAAAAATTATTGAATGTTGAAAAACAAATTTGCTTACCAACAAAAACACACAAACAATGAAGTTTATCCAAATCGAACACCAATTATCTTGCAAAACTGGTCCATCAAACGTGGCAATAAACGAAAATAGAACATTAGAGGTATTGTTAGAGATCTAATAGAATCCACACACTTCAACGCATCAGCCAGCTCTAAACCACGACTTAAGTTCCATAAATAGCATATTGAAAGGGGAAAAACTGCACCCATTTACACCTATTTTACTGCAGGAGTTGTCAGAAGATGACTATGACTGACGTGTGTAATTTTGTGAGCTTATGATGGAGCGCATCAATAATCATCCAAACTTCCTTGACAACATACTCTTTTTGGACGAGGTCATTTATTAATAATTGTCGTTACTGGTCGGCTAAAAATCCCTATTGGATGATCCAACAGCATATTCGAAGACCAAACAAAATTATGGGTAGGGATTTGTCGTGACCGGATTATTGGTCTTTTTTTTATAAATGACAATTTAACTGGCAACCGGTATTTACAATTATCACAAGAGCAAATTATTCCAGCTTGCCAAGAACAATTTCCAAATGTTGATCTGTGGTTTCAACAAGATGGGGCATGACGCCACTACTCTCTAATTCGGATATATTTAGATGAAGTCTTCCCGACGTGCAGGTAGACGAAGGACTGTCGAATGGCCTCTACGATATCCGGATCTTACAACGTGCGATTTTTTCTTATGGGGTCATTTAAAATCGAAGGTGTACAGAAACAGACCCTCTAATCCGGAAGCACTATAACAAATAATAATCGACAAAGCACAATTATTACCGCCTAATTCGTTAAGAAATTCTATTCGTGGATTTTATGACAGATTGGGGCATTGCGCCGCTGTTAAAGGTGAACATTTTGAGCATTTGTTGAGTTAAAAACGAAATGTTTTTATTAGAAATTTCAATTTTAGTTAGTTACCTACTTGATTTAAGTTGTGTTTTTTATGTGTTTTTGTTGGTAATAAAATGTATGTTTTTCAACTGTCAATAATTTTTTTCTCTAAAATTTTCTTATGTAAGATATCGAACTGTTTATACTGTCATTTTGACAATTGAAAGAGGAATAAAAGCGTGAAACAAAATTATGGGGTTACGATTTAAAAAAACTGCCGATGACGTCATATCTCACGATTGACAACCAAAATATTTTTTCTGACAAATGGATAATATGCATATTATTTCGTCAAACAACTTTTGTCTTGAAAGATTTGTGATAAAATGTACGGTTACGACTGCAGAATCATTATTCCATATATCTTATATATATATATATATATATATATATATATATATATATATATATATATATATATGTATATATACATATACAACAAAAAGTATACTAAAGGCATGTTCTCGAGATTGAAGGATAGCGATATCCTTCACTCAGTTTTTAAACCTTTACGCAGACGTCGTCTTGTTGTAAACGTTTACAAACTCCATTACCATCAGAGTAAAAAATGTGTATATGTATCTACTATTAAAATTTCCGAAAAGAAATTCACTTAATTTACTGATAGTACACAATGATTATTTCACGTCGACATTAAAAAATTATAGGTTATTCACATTTGTGAGGTTATTTTAAAAGTAAATAAATAGTATAAAACGAGCATAAAAGAGAGGCTATTAAACACGAGAACAATGTTTGCGGAACGAGTCCCAGGCGAGTGGAATAAATCGTTCGAGTGATTAATAGCCTTTATATGCGAGTTGTATACTATGCTTTGTTCACGACTACAATTATTCTTAATTTAATTCAAATGCTTATTTCACTTTAAGAATAACACGGACACGTTGATCTGTCAAATATGATAAAAATTTAATGATTTGTTTTCTGTTGTTTGATTAAATGATAATTAATCTAGTTATCGCCAAAAACACATCAGTTTATTAATTAATTTGGTAATTAATAATAATTCTTTATATTTAATGCTGCCACTTCATTTAGTTTAATATCCTGTAATTAACCGATATTTGCTTCAGTAATATATATATATATATATATATATATATATATATATATATATATAATATATATATAATGTCACGTAACTTTGAGGACTTATTTAAACGCGTTTAAACTATGTATAAACCAGTTTATATTCATAATGAAATTTGGTTTCTTTGGGGACTTGCGACTTAATATTGACAGATGGTCATTTTAAAGTGATCATACAAATGTACTTTATAAGGACAAGTAAAGAACAAAATGTAATACTAACACGTTCACTTATAGGAAGGTCTTAAATTGTTATAATATTTACTTATACCCCTCACGTTATTTATTATACAATTTAAATGTAAAAAATAATCAATCAATCTGATTATTTCCATTTTAACTTTGCATATTGACAATATCGGATGCAGATGTCTGCACTACTCTTTAAATCAATGCATGCGATATAATTTGGCTTAAGTGGAACAAAGGATTTTTACAAAACATGTGCTTTTATATTTATATTTATTTCACGTCCATATTGATAATAGTATATTAAGAAACAAGTTTCATAAGATGCGATTTTATCGCATGAGTGCAAGTTTAGAAAAGGTCCCGCGCAGCGGGGAGTTTTATAATGTACGAATGCGATAAAACGTCTTATAAAACGAGTTTCTTATACTACTTTTTCTAATTTGCGTATTAATGTTGAAAATTTTGAAAAAATGTAAATTCCATTTGTCACCTTATTTCATAATTTTGAATGTAGGTTGGCAACAGTGGTATTTGTTTGAGTTCGATGCAATAATAGGGTATTAAAACTATTATTTGTTACTAATTCATTTCAAACTACCTTAAATCTGTTCTCAATAGAAGTTTTATACTATATGCATTATAATCGAAATAATATTACACTATACTAAGTAAACTTAATAATTTACACCCAAGTGAAGTTAACAATGTTAAATGAAGGTTATATTTTACGCAAAAGGTGTAATCGGCTTAATCTGAAAGCATATTGGCGCTTTATCTTGAAACACAGTATTAAAGAAAAATCGTCCATATTCGGTCATCTTAATCATTGCAATACATTAATCAGGATTAATTCAATACAAAGATATACACATTTCAAATAAGAATAGGTTATGTTACATTTACGTTTACATACATCAATAAAGAACTTCATTAGTTTACATACCAACATCAAGAAAGAGAATTTTAGGTTACTAAACTTTAAAGTCACACATTTGTTTGTCATAATGTACATATTAAACACGAAAAATAGAAAAAAAAAATAAAAACTGAGATATACGTTTGTATTTATTCTTGTACATTTTTAATACAGTCTTTTGTATGCTAATTTTGTATACTTTTCTGTTTATTGTTTTTGTTTGATATATAAGATTTCACAGATGCTGCTGAACGTTTGCTAAATACGTCGTATTTTTAGCTGTTCAAGTTAAATGGTGCGTAAGTTTTCATAACATTTTTGTCATGCGATAAATTTATAACGAGTTCTTTACTACGTTTTTTTTTCGTTTAAGTTTGTTGAATTCTTAAATGCCAGACTTTTTTAATTTTGAATGTGGTGGAACGTTTCGTTTGTTCTGCAAATGGTTTAAACATTCTTTTCTTTCTTCATCTTAGTGTTCATCAATAGATTGTAGCTGAAGATTAAATTGAAAATACTATACTAATAGGATTCTTATCAATTTACATCCCATCAGTTTTCTGTTAAATAATTATAGACGCTTTAGGTGTAACTCTGCTATCCACTTGCCTTTACTTGAGCACGGTGTTAAGAGAAAATTTGTTCTTGAATTCTTGGAATCATTGCAATGGTTACTTTCGGTTTTTAAAAATTACTGCAAAGTGCTTTATGTACATTATACTTTCAGGGCATTAAATGCCTTTGCACGTCTGTTGTAATGCGAAATCGAAACAGAACGTTTTGTTTAAAAAGTACTTGTAAATTACATATTCAAGAAATGTAATAAAAATATATACTGCGAACTTTTCCATTCTATTGTTTGCTTTTATACATGTCGGTATGCTAACTTGGTGCTAAACTTTAAAAGTTATTAGTGTCAGTTCTGAATACTAGTTTACACATGCTCTACTTTGCAATCAAAACCATTGTCTAACCGCTGCACCACGTCTCATTAATTTTTCGTAAGGTTTTAAAGGATTTGAATCCTGGTAAAATATGTTTTTATTGTTCATTATCTTATTTTGATTACAGATATTCAATAATCGCCAATCAATCTGTCAATACGGAGCGAATTCATCTGTTATGTATTTCTCTTGCCGCTATTGTCCCATTTTATTGCCAACTATTATTGCTGCGAAGGTCTTAGTGCAGTTGTTATGTATGCAATATTTACGTAAACGTTCTCCGAAGTGTTGGAAATTTACTGCACTAAGTATTTGAAAACTTTTTATGTTTTAGCCATGAATTCGTCTTGTTACGAAGCACTATGAAGTTTCGTTATTACATCTTGTCATTCTTAATACAAATTAGACATGTTTTCCAAGACATCTTTTGATTCGGTAAAAATCGCCTTGCTAATTACTTCCTCAAACTACAAATGTTAGGTTCTGTTTTTAATTGCTTTCGATCTGAAACAATTACAAATCTTCTGTAGTTCTCATCATAACTGGTTGTTCATGAAAATTCTTCGTATTAGGATTCGTTATAATTCTCTCCGGCAACCGTTTCAAAGTTAAAGTAATTGGATAGACGTTCAGTGTAAACTCTGTAATTATGTTCCTTAGCTATGCAGATAATTTGTTCTTGAATTCGGGAACACGCATATTTTTGTTGTTTTATTAAATAAAATTGAAATGCTTTATTCATTAGTCTGGAAGTTACCTTTGCACGTTTTTGTTGCAATTGGCTTTAAATCCAGAAGTTGTTCTAAGTTACTGCAAATCCTTTCAAGAATTTTTAAAAATTGCCGAATAATTTTCTTACGAAAATTGTTTTGTTTATACACGTATATCAACGTATTGCAATTAAAAGGACATGGTGGATGATTGTACCACGGCACCTACTGCAATTCCAGAACCTTGTGTAACTGTTCTGCAATAGTCTCACAATGATCTGAAAGGATTGATAAAATCAGCATTTATTTATCATAGTATTACGTATTAAAATCTTCATTAACGAGATTCTGATTATTTCTCTGCCGTATTTGTTACACATTTATTGCCATACTATTATTGCAATTCTATCATGACGAAAATTTCGAATGGACATCTAATGTTGGAAATTTTCAAAATATGTGCTTTGATGTATTGTACATGGTCTTAAGCCTTGAGTTGTTAATTTATTGCTCTTTGTATTAATACAAATTGCACATGTTCAAGCTTTTATAAAAATTGTCAATAGCAACTCCAAATTCTACGGTTCTGCTTTTTAATTGCGGCCGTTTGTCGCAAACAATTAAGGTCCTGCCGTTTCGTGCGATGGACTTGTTGTACCAGATCACCTATTGCGATCGCGCAACCTTGTTAACCGCCAACAACCTGATAAAGTAATGGTAATTTTTGTTACAGTAATTGGTCATTAGTTTAACAAATTAAATTATGTAACAGTATGCTGATATTGTGTGATTGTTCTCTTAGTTTGTATTGTAAAATTGAACAATGCTAATTATATGGACGTTACTTTCGTAACACATTAGTAATTGGAAAACTGAACTTTATCACGTGAATGTTCTAATGTGTTCGATGCATATCTTTACCAATTGTTTGCAAAATGAGTTTTTGAATTTTGGTTTGCACTTAATCAGATTGAATTGGAAACTCGTTGTGAGTCCCGTGCAATCGCAACAGTACAATTGCTGTTACTGTTTTAATGCTGCAAACAATTGATCTGCAAAGTTTCAGCACATAACGTGTTGTACTAAACATTAACATTCGTATTACACTGCAATACCATATAGATATTACAAAGCAAATGGAGCAAAAGAAACGTAATTAATAATTGTACAAAATAGTTGGTTTATCATGCGTAATGGTTCTAAGCTGAATTATTGTCAGTCGTGAAATTGCTGTTAAGTAAAAAAATGGACAAATAGAACATAATATTCACGGTCTGGACGTTAACGGCCGTTTGTAACCAACAGATTATAGCGCACTGACCGTTTACATGCGAGGAATTCTTTTAAGCGACATTTGGACCAACTTTTGACCAAAGAATAATAATGTTTCGTTCCACAGCGTAATTGGTTCCACTTTCTATTCGAATTGGACTTTGTCACCATAGTTGCTTTAATCTGATTTGATTTTAGTGTTCTTGACTCAAAGCATTATGGAATTTAGCAAGATGGAAAACGTTTAAATTCTGCACTCCATTCCATATTTTCAAAGTGTTCGATGCATAATCAATGTGCAGAAAAGACGTTTTTGGAAGGTTATCCAAAGTGATTGTGTAGAACAACTTGCAGTTAAGTAAATGGCAACTAGTAAACTGATCCGGTCGAGACGTTTAAAAGAACATTGAACGCAAAGTTGAGCCCGAAACCGATAATCGTAGCGATTTTGAACAAGACAGAGCGAAAACGGATTTCCAAACGCACAATTGAATAATGGATGTTTTTCCAAGTCAATGATCACCCAATTATGCTTTGAAAAACATTGTGAGTCGAGAGGTTACCATATGAATATTGCAACGATAAGGCCAAGAATGAATTCCAGAGGATTTATAATGCGTGATCGCAAACTCGGGAAATAGGTTCTTTAGCACAGTGGACCAACGATTGATGGATCTAATGTTCGCCGCCAACAGTAAAGTACGTCTAGTGAATTTACTTAGAATTCACCCTCTTTAATCTAAATTGTTAGGATTCTTATAAGGAAGACAAAGCATTGTCGGGAATGGAACGTCTAAATTTCCACCATGAATTAATGAAGTGTATGTATGTAATCGAAGCGGACATTT
The DNA here is from genome assembly GCA_036346205.1 of Vesta saturnalis. NCBI lineage: Eukaryota > Metazoa > Arthropoda > Insecta > Coleoptera > Lampyridae > Vesta > Vesta saturnalis. The sequence continues at coordinate 2,038,625 of JARFJB010000754.1, forward strand.
CGATAGGCCAATCCATGCTTGAGTATTCAAATATAGCAAATGGAACCTGTACACACTGGATGGTCGAAAATTAAAAGAAGATTGAACAAATTTAGGACGCGAAACATATCGTGGATTTTAACATGGACTATCAGATTTTGTTTCCAAAAGGTAAACGTACAATTATTGAATGTTTTTCATCTATCACTAATATTTGAACTTCTGGTTCAAGAGTACACTTGTTGCGATCAATAATAAACTTTGCGTTGCAAACCTCGCAATGATAGTCCAATATGGCAGGCGTCCGTTGGGGCGTTCATAATGTTGCGTTCAAACGTCCCTTCGCAAATAATTGTCAATAGAATTACACCCTCGATAAGGTCGAATTTTAAGAAGAAATTGAGAAAATGGACTCTCGCATTTAGCGATTTTGATGTCTATCAGCGTGTAATAACGCATCAAGGACCAATCATTGCTTGGTATCAAATTACAACGAATATATTGAATAACTTAGGAGGTAGCTATCGACTTATTTAACGTACAATATGGACTTTCTAATCTCATGATAGTTTTTATTACAGTACGAATTTGCGTTAGTTCATACGAATCTTGCGTCAATTTACTAGCGAAATACATCATTTTGTTCACGCGATTGTTTCATGGGAACAGTCAGAATGGAGGCGTTCAACACACTGTCGTTCACCGTCCATTCCTAGATTCATAGCAGTAATAACCGCACGAGGACTCCATGGGATTTTAACGTAATTTTGAAAAGAGGTACCATACGCTTAAATTTTTAACGGACATTGTAATATGAACATGAAAATATTTTGTATAATAAATACATTTGAGTTTTTGCACTACTCGAACTGCTATGTACGGTAAATAGAACGTAGCTTAAGTCTCTACGTCCATGCGACGAATTTCGCTGTTAAACGTGATCAAACGTCCACATTCCAGCAACATACATCTTAAGTATACGCGATAGATCAATGTCATTAGACATTTTAATGTCTATTACCTAGATTACTTGTACATTTGTTACGTAACACTTGAAAATAGTTAAACACTTGACGCTTTAAATCGGAACTAATTGAACTGCATGAAATAGAACTATAATACTGCTTAGTTTTTGTACGTACTGAAATGTTGTAACGTAGTAAAGCGAAGAAATAGCTTAGTGTACGCGCAGCGATTTACGTGTTTGTACAACGTCATTCCTCCACCTAGATTAAGTCTATATGCTGTATTAAAGCCTGTTAACCTAGTTATTTTGTTTTGTAAAGACTGAATGATAAACATTGACTGTTTTGCATGTACTGTGAAATTATTGTACTTGTGTTAAGAGATGTGTAGCGTCGTGTTTGTGTTTGCTGGTGTCAGTCGTGGAGTGGTGCATGTTGTGTATTGCATGTCTTGATGCTTTGTTTTGTGTTTGTGTATGATTATGTGTTTGTATTGTGTTAATGTGTTTGTGTGTGTGTGTGTGTGTGTGTTGTGTGTGTGTGTTGTGTGTGTGTTGTGTTTGTGTTTGTGTTGTGTCTGTGTGTGGTGGTGTGTGTGGTGTCGTGGTGTGTGGTGTAGTGTGTGTGTGGTGTAGTGGTGTATGTGGTGTGTATGTGGTGTGTGTGTGTATGTGGTGTAGTGGTGTGTGTGTGGTGTACTGTGGTGGTGTGGTGTGGTGTGTGTGCGTGTGTATGGTGTGTGTCGTGTGTGGTGGTGTACGTGTGTACGTGTGTGTGTGTGTCGTGGTGTATGTGGTGTACGTGGTGTGTGTGGTGTACGTGGTGTGTGGTGTGTGCTGTGTGTGCGTGTGTGTGTGCGTGTGTGCGTGTGTGCGTGTGTGCGTGTGTGCGTGTGTGTGCGTGTGTGCTGTGTGTGCGTGTGTGCGTGTGTGCGTGTGTGTGTCGTGTGTGCGTGTGTGCTGTGTGTGCGTGTGTGCGTGTGCGTGTGCGTGTGTGCGTGTGTGCGTGTGTGCTGTGTGGTGTGTGGTGTGCGTGTGTGGTGCTGTGCGTGCGTGGCGTGTGCGTGCGTGCGCGTGCGCGTGCTGTCGTGTGCGTGTGTGTGTGTGTGTGTCTACTTAAGGACATGAATGTGATTAAAATAAAGATTAAAGAATGATTTTTTTATGCATACCTGTCATAGTATTCTCAGTAATGGTGTGCACGTCAACTGGTCTTCTGGTGATATTAGTTTCATCCTCGCTGTCAGAATGTAGAATTACACCTTAAAATATTATTCCATTATTACAAGATGAAACATGAATATTAAAACTTACCTGGTGCGTGAACTTCAGGTTCCCATTCTGGATCAGCGTCGGAATCCACAAATATTGAAGAATCTAAAATGGCGTATTTGTAATTTATTGTAATAGAGTGTGGCAAAAATACCTAAAACTTGAAAATTCTATGTAACATAATTGTGTTACATTTTTATCAAAGCAAGTTAAACTAAATTTTACTTATTACTAGTAGATTCAATATCTGCTTTGCTTTCTGTACTTTTATTTATTCGATTATTATAAGGGCAGTCGTAAGCATATAAAAGGTTGGCTTACCTTGAAAGTCTTCAATACAAGTTTCGTTATTTAAATTAGTTGGAGTCATGTTTGATGCACACGCTTCGTTTTCGGCAATGGATTTTGTACATATATGATCATCGTTAGAAAAGACGGCAGCGGGTTTATTGTATCCTTGAGTATCTAATTGTATCAGGTGTACTGCAAATAACGAATAAAATAATAAGTACTTCAACGAATGTTGATAAAATTAAAATTACCTTGTAAGTCTCTAAACCTGGTCCCATTTCTACAATGGCTTGAAACACTTTTGTCATGATCTCCCTCTTCATCTTTAGCTGCTTCTAAAATTGACAAAAATAATTGATTGTACATACAATATATGTGATAAGATATATTAAAATGATTTTTAAAATCCCCCTCTTTAGGTACACTGAAAAAAAAAATAAAATGTAATAAAAACTAGAACAAATCTTTTAAATATCGTGTGATAGCACATATGCAGCGTAGATCATATTATAGTCATAAATTTTTACTTTTTGTCATTGATTTAAAAAATTCTAGGCATAATTTCATATTACTGTTTACAAGCTTTATTAACGTTTAATCCCCTATTGAATGACTAAAGACGGGTTTTTTAATAAGCCTGCTATTAATATAGTAGTTTGATAAATGTATGGAGCCAACTGATATTAAGTAAGGTAACATAATTTTGATTAATTAAAATTACTCTTTAATCATAAGATTTAAAATATAGAGCAGAAATAAATAGGTACGTGGTTACAAAAGTACCGTATAAACTTTGCTATATAAATAGTATAAATAAAAGACATTTAAAATTACATACCTGCTTTATTTTTTTCGTTCAGAACAATTAATTGCTCTTCCAAAACTTTTCTTGATCTGTCTATTTTCAACACTTGCGCTCTGTAGTATTTTTTATTTGAATACTTCACATCCGCAAACACGCCTTTTTTATTTTTTATGCGTTTTAATTCACATATATAATAAAGTAAGTCGTCAATGTATTGCACGAGGGCAAACATTGTTTTAAAATAGCCACTAAAACCGGGCTTAGATTATTGTATCTATAATCTAAGTACTCTAATAAATATAACCTAAATTCGCTAAAAATAAAATACTGCGTAATTTTTACAAAATATTGTGCAACTATTTTCAAAAATCGTTGAAATTGAAGTAAACATGAAACCAATTTTTTATTAACATGAAAACTTAAACCACGCCTAATTATTGTATGGTCCAATCCAATGCTATTAAAATAAATAATTCCTTGGACGTCATTTTTAAAAGAAATGTCATAAATCTAATTGCAATCAGAGCCGTCGGAAGCGGGCCTTCAACACCTGCAACGAAGACGGGCGCTGTGATAAAAGAGGCGCCCCGCCTAACAGCTACATATTTACAAATGCAACAAAATTCACGCTAAAAGGGATTATCAACCCTGTTGTAAAACTATAAACAAGTCGGAAAAAGACGTGTCATAAATTAACGGGATTAACCCGAAGGACACTTGTATGAAGTTTGTAAATTTTATCGGAAATATTTTTTAAGAGAAATTAAAAGTTACGTAACGTCTTTGTTTTACACTGTTCGTTCACTGTTGCTAATTGTTGCATTAGAGGTATATACAATTGTAACACAGATTCTTGTATAGTTTTTCATTTGAGATAACTATTAACTCAAATGAAGTCTTGTGTATGTACCTACCGTATCAATAAAGTTAGAAGTTAAAGAATTTCTTATGAGTAACGCGAAATAATTTAAGGTATTATTCCCCAATCATTTCTCCATCGATCAGTATTAATGTGAAATCATCTTGCCTATCTAACTGTTGTATATTTTGATTGTTTTAAAACACAATATTTTTAATTTTTGGTACGTTTTACGTTACACACGTAATAGATTAAAACAATATTAAGCTGATTTCATTTCATTAGAATAGGTACAAATATTTAAGAAACTGTTTTACTTTAGTTATATTCTTAAATTATTATTATTAATGTAAGTACATTGGAGATTAAGATAAGATGTGCCAATTGTAACGGTACGCATTTTACCAGTGATTGTGCGAACCACTCACTGCACCTTCCGTTAATGATAGATTAAACGAATAGTAGAATTAAAATTATGTTATTCAACCTACAACAATTTAAACTTAAATTTAAAACCTATAAATTATCCATTTCTAGGTATTAACGAGTCGCGAATTAACGTTAAACACTGTACAAAAATTAAAATTAAGTCGCGATTTAACAATTATTAAAGGGAAATCAACTGTCTTCTATTAACAAATATCACTAGGATTCTCCCATTACAAACTTTTCAATTAAATAAGTTAGAAATAGCTAAAAATATTAAACTGGCAGATGATAAACTTAATATTTCATTACCAATTGATACATTAGTAGAATCCGATGTCTTTTGGAAAATAATGCAGGTCGGTCAAATAAAATTACATAAAAACCAGCCGTACTTCCAGAAAACGCTGTTGGGGTAGATTGTCGGCGGCAATATCGGTCCAAGCGAATTAGTGTCAAATTTGACTGTGACAAACTTGGCGACGACAACAATATACGACGTAATAGATTTACAACGAGCAAAATTTTGGGAAACTGAACAATGCGAGAAGGTATAGAGGATTTAAACACAGAACAAATAACATGCAAAAAACATTTCGAATTTAATGTGATACGGTGCCGCCCGGTCGGTACATTGGAAATTTACCCTTTAAGTCAAATTTAAATACTTTAGGGGGTTCAAGGGACACGGTACTTAGCGGCTGATTTAAAAACGTTTTAACAAAGATATCTGTTTAAGAAACGATTATGTGGCATTTTTGAAGGAATATTTAAACCTTAACCACATGGAATTAATTCCAGACAATAGTGTTAATTCTAAAAATTGCTCTGCCTCATCATGCTGTCGTCTTTGACGGATGGGCGAAATCGTCGAACGGATTAAGCTTAAAGGATGCTTTAAGCAATCGTCCGTTCTACAAAACAGAATGTTTTATTTTTTATATTACTACGGTTTCGTACCCATAAAATAGTGTTGTCGGCTGATGTGCAAAAATGTTCCGTCAAGTATTAACTAATAAAGGTCACCGTGATTTCCAAAGAATCTTATGGCGCGAAAACGTAAACAAGCCCCAATTTTAAGTTGCCACCTAACGTAATTATCAACGGTTTTTATGTAGGCAATCTGTTCACAGGAGCGAACAATGTAACTAACGCCATAATATTCGCGAAGAATTAATAAGTTTCTTGAACAAGGGCGGATTTGAATTATGACAATGGTCGTGAGAATGTTCAGGAGGCATTAAGGCCATCCGGGGGAAAGAATAGCAATTCAGTAAACTTAGACAGACAGGAAACACAGGTGTTAGAAATCAATTGGGATAGCAAGGCATACATTTTTAAATATTCACTTAATAACTTGACTCTCCTTACAAGGAACAAACAGAGCTTATCATATTAAGCACTACATCGAGCCTGTTGGATCCTCTAGGATTAATAGGACCAATCATAATTAATGCGCAGGTTTCACTCCAACGTTTATGGTCAATTAAAATTGGGTGGGATGAATCGGTACCCATTCATATTCAAACGTCTTGGGAAGAATTCACAAAACAATTAAGTGAAATATTAATCCTAATGACTCACTTAATTTAGAATTACATGGTTTCGCAGACGCATCCCAAAATAGTTACGGTGCTTGTATTTATTTAGGAAGCGTTGACACCGAGGGCATTTACTAAGCTGATAGAATACGAAAACTGCATTTTAAGCAATTTTCTCTTAAAACAACACAATTTTCGTTTCTGGACAGACTTTAGACTATTTTACATCCATAAAATACCATTAAAAATAATTCAATAATTATACCCAACCTGACTATGATCTTCATAATACAATTATAATATTCGCCGCGTTTCAAGGAATATAATTAAATCGAAACATAGCTTAGGTCAAAAATTTCGGTTGGTCTGTTTTCGGAAAGGGAATTTCAAATGGTCTGTTTTTGAAAGGGTTTATTTTTAAAACCTTCATTTCAAATACTAGTTTTTCCTTAGCACCCATCGATATACGTATGTACCTTACATGTAGTCCTATATAATATAAATACACACCTGCATAAAGAATGAACTGTAACCTCGCCTTCATTCTTTTGGATGTTTTAAAAAAATTCTTGCCAGCCATCTCTTCCTAAAACGCTTGCACTTATTAATCCTTTTATACCTCCTTTCACACTGATTGTTTCACCTGAATCCAAGGAACACTTACAAATAACGCATACACTCACCATCACTTTTCATAATATTCACAATACAAAACAACAGCAGTGAAAACAAAGCACTAGGGAATTGCAAGTAAACAATATCTCCGAAAAACAACCGGCGCACAGCAAAAATGCAGTGAGCAGCGTAGCTTCCAACATAGTTCCCTACTTGAAAACAAAACATATTTATGTTCTGGCTTGGTTTTCAAACCACGAAGTTCATTATATGTCAAGCGCAAATAACTTAAAACTAATGTAAAGTATCCACAAAACATCCACCTGAAAATGATATAATCTTAATGTTAAAGCAGCAGTTGGCAGCTAAGTAAACCACCCCCCATAGTGGGAATATTGGCCGCACGCCGCTGGGACTTAAATTCTTAAAGCGTCGTTATAGTCGATACGGCCGGCATTATCCCTTAAGTCACTAAGTCGTAAATCAATGTCATGGTTAGTCATGTATAACGCGATCGATAGTTACAGCTCAATTGCAAAGTAAACACCAGTTCCATTCGGGTGAAAGTTGCTCAAAACAAATCTTACGGAAACTGGAATACAATAGAACAATACTTTTCAACTACCTACCTGTTCTGTTTCCGTAAGGTTTGTTTTGAGCAAATTTCGCCCGTATGGAACTGGTTTTTACTTTGCATATTGAATACAACTATAGGTCGCGTTCTAAATGACATTTTATTTACTACTTAATGACTTAAGAGACATTGTTGAGCATATGGACTATACTGTCATAGAAACTTCGCGTGGATACCGTTTGAAAGCTTATTTAACGCTAAATGACATTTGTTTCGGGTATTTTTACGTAGGAAGTAGGAAGCTTAATATTTTCAAAAATAGAAAAAAATTTAATTTCTATTTGTCAATAGCGTGTGCTATTGGTTGTTTTTCATGCAATGAGTGCACAAAGATATTTCGGAGAACGATTGAAAATATTTACTCGTATTCTTCTTAGGTGGTACATAATGAATCACTTCGAAAAGTTTTTACACTTATAACATAGGTAGGTACTTCAAAGGATTACTAGTTTCAGTCAGCCTAGGTTTTAGTTTCTTTCTCTAACCTTGTTTTGACTTATATAGAGTCTTCGCTTCAGAAATATAAGAATATTGCTATATTGCACACCACCCATACACACTACATCGAATTACTATTCTTGTTTCGAATAAATTTACTTAAATATGCATTCAGTTTATTCTTGATTGCACTGCAGTGAGTGTAAAGATTAGTCTTGCTTGCTTATGCGCTAGATAAGGGTGCAAATACCACAAACGACCAAGGAACCATTGCAATCGGAAAAATGTAACATTTTGAAAGTTGGGAGACTAACTTCAGGCCTATGTTATAATCGTGATTATTGTAAATATTAAAAACCGACAAACGTTCAAAAATAGCCAACAAACGATTGAAAAAAGGGAAAATTTCGAATGTTAGGGGGATAACTTCCCCATTCATTTCTCCATCAGTATTAACGTGAAATCCTCTTGCCCATCTAACTAGTGCTTTGATTGTTTTAAAACGCAACCTTTTTTATTCTTGATACGTTTTATGTTACACACGTAATAGATTAAAAGTCATCTATATTCAGGCTATTAGCGACAGTATTAAACTGGTTTTAGTTCACTAAAACAGATACAGATATATTACAAATTTAAGCTGTTTTTCTTTGTTATGTTACTTGTATTGTTCCACATTTTATTTAGTTGCAACCCGTATATTAAATTATTATTGGTAAGCCAACATATAAAAATCATGCTCAAATAAATGTCAATATAAAAAGTCACATCTTATTTCTTTCCGGTGTGAAAGATCATTACAATATATTGCACCATATATTACATATTACATTATCAGTAATAATACGAGTGAAGTCGTGCTTTACGAAAATTGCATTGGTGGCCACAAAACATGTTATCAAATGCTAATTATTATTTGACAACATATTGAGTAACCACCAATGTGATTTTCTATAATCACGCCTTCAAGAGTTATATTCTGTAGGGAATATGATTTCGACAAAACCCACCAATGTAAATGCATTGCTGTTGTTTGTTATTAATAAGTGCTAATACTACACTGTTGTATTGTCACTCTGGTACACATACTGTATGCGCATTGCTGTGACTACTTGAAATACAAAGTAATATCCGTCACATGTATTAATTATCTACAAATTTATCTTTGTTAATTAATGTGTCTTATATTCACTTCCTAAATATAATTCGTGGTATGCTTAAGAATCGATAGTTTTTGAAATTTTGAAATCCAGCCTCAATCTTTAGAAAATACAACTCCTGCTTCGCAGTCGTTGCATTTCCGTCTTTGGGACGGAAATTCGTAGCATTTCAAAAAATTTCGATAATAAGTATACTACTTATTATATTACCCTTGATTATACCACAAATTAAATAAAATAAGCATATCAGTAGGTATCCTTAGTAACATTGTATAGTAACACGAATTGCATTGGTTGCTAGTAGAAAATCAACAAGCGTGATTTTCGTTTCTTAATCAGATATAGGGTGCATGATTTTTGCTTAAACTCCGTTTATTGATATCGTATAAGCACAGGGAGTGCGTACATTAGGAGTAGTATAATCAAACCAATGAAACACGCACGAAAATAAACTAATATAAATCATTAAAACTTGAGCTTAACTTACAAAATTAATACTAACAACTCCGGACTATCCTTCCTTTTTGACCATTAATATTACTCCCTCAAAATTCAAAAATTGACACTGAGGAGTCAATATTTCAATTATTTCTCCTTTAAGCCTGTACTGTATTTTTTGTAAAGACAGAAGTGATTTAAAATATTGTAGACAAAAGATTGTTACTTATGAATTGAAACAGTAGGATTAACATTCTACAAGTAGGTACATATTTCCATTATAGTTGCAAGAACTGTAAGGAACAGGATTAATATTTAACTATGAATAAGCATATGAATTTTTTTAGGAGAATTTAAGATTACATGGAATCATTAATGAAGCACGCTTAAGCCATATTTAGATTTAAGTATTTGATAATCTTACTTAGATCATTGAGTATATATAGAATGCTTAGATGTTAGTAAAAATTTGCAACTAGACAATCCTCCCTTTCAAAAATGTTGAGTTCATACTCATAGAACTCCATAAAATTACATTCATAACGGTACTCCGTGAATTACTATAACAATAGGAAATATTTTATCGGTAATTGTATTGAAAAAGAAGGAACCTTTCACCAATAAAGGCATTACAAATTTTCCAAAATTTCAACCGTTAAGATTTAAAACTTTAAGTTATAACAATACACACATTTGCTCATATACTCATATACATCGTTTAATTTTTACTATTTTTCTGTAAATAAATAATATAACAATATAATTAACATTATAAGATATTTATAAACATCAACGTTGTTGATAAATAGTAATTAGAAGATATAGATAAATACCCCATTTAAATACATAATTTACAATACTGTATTTGTTTTTAAATTTTTGTTTATTAATATATCATTCATTTTAAGTTGTACTGAAGAGACATGTATTGATAATCAAAATTACACGTTAGTTTTATTTACGTGAAATTATAGTAGAGGTAACCTTTGTCAGCATAGTTAATATTTTAATACGTCTCCGTCTACTATTAGTTTTGCTAGCTTTTAAGGTAGCAATATATCGTTAAAATAGATTTTTGTAAATTAATCTCAAACACCCTAAGACTGCTATTGTAATAAACCGACTCTGTATGTTTACTAACCATAGGTACAGATGAACAGATGAAAAAATTAGACTTATATGTTCAATGAAACAATATGCTTTTATGATGTATGGATGGATATGGTCAATAATTGGTTTGGAAGGAACGCAATTGCTGCTACAAATTGCATAAAGGTAGCTTATGATCTGATGGCGCTATTACGAGTTTATGAGTTAAAACTGCCAGAGAAACCATACAATAACGGGGTTACCTCGTTAGAGCTAAGGATCATACAACCATATAATACACTTAACCAGAAAGTTTGGTTTTTGCGACAAAAATATACCGTCCTTAGACGAATTCTCAGAGTAGCATCCCTTTCGTTATCAGTAGAACAGGTTATAGTTCCTCCAAGAAACAGATGCTGCTAATTCCCCAGCCAGTGTTTTATTTAACGACAATGTTACTCTCAGGAGAAGCAATACTTTAAATTTACAACGTATACATTTTACAATTTCTCAAAATATTCCTAGCACTTCTCCTGTATCTGTACTCTTTGTCTGTATTGCTTTCTTCTGTTTTAACCGATGTACGTTATTCAACATTGGTTTTATTTCGTGTATCAAGCATTGCCATGTACGCGTTTCCTTTTTTTCCGATTTGTTTAGAGATTCAATTTACAAGCCAATGATATCTATTATGATCTATATTTATATCTGATATCTATTGTAATCGTTCCACAAACCTTCTTTGCGCAGTTATTTTAATTTCGCCAGTTGTGATATGCTTTTTCCACATGACATATTTAGTGTAACTCATTCTTACATCACCAAACTAAATTTTTATACTAAACGTCATGACTATGCGTACCACTTTCTAATAAACACTAAAACCCACAAAGAACATGATCCGTGCCGCGTTCCGACTCACGCAATATTTTTGTTACTAACTTGGATAGTTTAGTTTTTTATTAAACCACATATCGGGGAAACACTGGTACTTTTTCAATACATATAAACGAGGACATAATGCATATGAGTTTACGATTCTTAATAAACTATTTTTTCCTAAGTTACCTGTAAAGTATTGAGTTAACTAAATCTTATGAAATAACAAATAATTGGTAACTAATACTTTATGTATTTTAATTCGTTACAAAATATTTATCCCACGATCCTTGTTTTAAGAATATGGCCTATTAGCTTTTCTATTCATTTCTTTTTTTTATTAGCTTACACTCAATAAAATTTTGGAGACAATGTTAATTTATATTGTCCTCAAACTTCCACGACGTCTCCAAAGCTCCCGCTTCGTAATACCAAATGTCCCCAAAACTACCGTTTAACATATAGGTATTCTGCAATTTTCTTACTAGTGGAAGTTTGGGAACACTCTTCTGTCACAAAGTGGGAAGTTTGAGGACTGGAAGTTTGGGCCCGTCCCCGTACTTCCGCAATGTCTTCAAACTTCCTAGTTTATAACAGAAAATGTCCCCAAACTGACCGCGTGACATATATATATATATATATATATATATATATATATATATATACTACATATACCTTAGTGGTAGACAGTTCAGGAGTCCTTCTCCTCTTTAGCCCTGGACAATCCATTCTTGTTGGTGTTGCGATGTTTTGTGTTATTGTATAGTTTACAATCATGAGATGTGGTTATTTTGGTGTAAAAAAGGTAAAAAGATTTAGATTTATTTGAATATTTGTGAAACGTGTGTGTATGTGTGTGTGTGTGTGTTGTTTAATGGGGTGTAGCGTGCTTAGTGTGGTTAATCTGATTGGTTTGCCGGTGTCATGCTAGGTCGTCAACGAATAGACGGAGGGATGCGGAGGGCATATGGAATATTATCTAGGGAGTCTTCTATCTCCTCGGGGAGGTCGTCGAGGAGTTGAGTTATAATCGCGTGTGTTTGAATAGTTTTAAGGAGTGGTAAGTATTTCTCGGGTGGGAATTGTGTCGCCAAAAATCTGTTTGTGTGCAAAGTTTTTCTGTAGTGTTTGTATCCTGTGTGTGATGGATGGTACGTTTGCGTGTTGTATTGTGATGTCGTTAGGGTACCTGAGGGGTAACCTGTATATGCGTCTGAGTATTCGGCGTTCATAGGACGCGAGAGAGGAAAGTTTATTGGGGTTTATGTTGGTATATATGTGTTCTCGGAAATCCATAACAGGGCGGATGTATGTTTTATGGGCGTGTTGTAGTGTTTTGGGGTGGCAACCTCTGATTCTACCCCGGAGGTCGCCCAGTAGATTTGCTCGGTTTCTAATCCTATTAAGGGTTCTAGTGAAAGGATTCCTAGGCAGGTGACTTTGCGTTGGAGTGGGGGTCTTTCTTGGTTTAGGACAAGGGAAACATTTCGGTCGGCAAGCTTTGGGAATTTATCTTCGGTGTAGTTAGGTTGTCGGAAGAGGATTGTTTGATGGGATTGATAGAGACTCTCCACCTCAATTGGAAAAGTTCCGGAGGATTTTGGATATGAGGCAGGAGCCCTTTACGCTGTTCCGATTAACCGTCCAGAAGGAGGTGTCATCCGCAAACTGCGCAACGTTAAGGCAGAACCTTGCGGTACGTCTGCTGTAGGTTGAAAAGGATCGGAAAAGGTTTTCCCTATTTTGACCCGAACTGATCGATTGGTCAGGTACGAGAGTAGGAGTTTGGAGAAGGGGTCGGGTATGTTGATGTTTCGGATCTCGTGTAGGAGACCGGCGCAACAGACCCTGTCAAATGCTTGCTTAATGTCCAGAAACACAGCGAGATTGCATTGCTTGTGATTGAATGCTCTGCAGCTTCAAGAAGGGATTGGACAAGTTCGGTTGGGACGGACGCCGACTTGGGTGTTGGGAAGGAGGTCGTAGGAGTCTAGGTGGTCCTTTATTCGGCTGGCTAGAACCTGCTCAAAGCATTTTCCAAGACAACTCAGGAGAGAAATGGTTCTATAGGAGGAGGGTGTGGTTAAGTCGGACTGGGGTTTGGGTATCATGGAGGCTGATTTCCAGTCCGACGGGAAGTGAGACAGGGTTAGGCATTTATTGTAAATGTCTGAGAGTAATCGGAGAGCTGGGTCGGTTAGGTGCCGGCGGACTTTGCGATTTAGGCCGTCACGGCCTGGGGCTGAATTTTTCTCTTTTATAAAATATGAGTTGACCTGGTCGGGCGTCATGGGGGCATAGAAGGGACTCCCGTTATCGAGTTGGATTTAGGGAAGGTTAAGGGTACGAAATTTTAGGGGTACGGAATTCTTCAAGGCGACTCTCAAGGAGTGCCTTAAACTGGTTATCGAATTGAGGATCATCTGAGGATCGGAAAGTAGATTGGAGGTGGTGACCAAAGAAATCGGCCTGTCCTTGGTTGGAGGATATTAGGTTGCCCTGAAGATCGGTTGGGTGGGATTTAGGCTTTACTTTCCTTCTGGTTAGTCTATCGAACTGTTGCCAGAAGATTTTTCCATTTCTATAATTTAACTGGGGGGGGCGGCTTTGGTCTAGGAGTCTTCGGCGTGTTTGTTTGCTTCTCGATTGATTCGTCTTTTCTCTTTGATCCAGTTCAGGATGTGCCGTGGGGAGCGGTTTGCGGGAAATGTTTATGTTATTAAGTGGGACAGAGATATCAACCCCTTCCGTAATTACGGAAGTTAGGTCTCTAATGGCTCTCTCAAGATCTTGGGTCGTTAGAAGATTGGGCGTTGGAAGGTTGTTGGAGATGTGTTCGGAAAACATATTCCAGTCTGCTCTCGAAAAACCTTTAATGACTGTGTATTGAGGAGTTGTATGGGCAGCTGGACAAAATGAAGTTTTGATCAGTAGTGGTACGTGATCTGACGTGATCGTGGTGTCTAGGAAGCACTCACGATCGAAATAGTGTGCTATGGGTTTGGAAACTATGATATGATCTACTATTGAGGCACCTAAATGTTCGAAATATGTTGGGAACGATTTGCGATAGGCGGTCGTTGCAACAGAGCCGATGATAGCCTGTTACCTTGCCATTATTTGCGGTGTCAGTTTTGTTTCCGTGATGGAAAGGATATGTATATTGTGTTCGTGTAGAAAGTGTTTAAGTAGGCGTTTCCGACGAACGCCCCTGGCATTAATGGTCCCTGCTAGGATATTCATTTTGGAGGAATTTAAGGGTTGGGAGATCGGATTACGGAGACCGCCGTCTGCGTGCCGGATACGCAGGCGCCGGTACTCCGTTGGAATAGGATCGGGATAGCGAATCTAGGACACGAATAACTACTTCGCCGGTCGGGAAACATGCTAAGAAGGGTGTGGGTGAGTACATAGAAAGTGTTTAATGGAGAGGGCTCTGTGTCAGGGATGGGTTTAAGGTGTGCGGTGTCCTCCGAGTTGGACTCTTCGGATGACAGGATGGGTTCAAGGATTGCCATTTTCGACGGGGAACTAGGAGGTTCCGTCGCTTCCGGCACTTGAAGGAGAAGGAAGGGTGTGATTCCCCGCAGTTGTTACACTTTGGGTTAGCGGAAGATGTTCAGGATGTGGATCTGTAACTTACGCCACAGTTGGGGCAACGGATGTAGCGGGTAGAACATTCCTCAGCGATATGATCTACCTGCGTGCATGTAGAGCAATACTTGGGGAGAGGTTCAGGGATAAGGGAGGATTCGCAGTGGTAATATCGCCTAAACATGACGGCACCGCGTGCGAGGACGAAGTCGGGGTGGTTTTGGATGAGGTTATAACGTGGACTAGGGATGTGAGAGTTTTCGTGGCCTTAGATGTGATATCGGTGGTATCCCGGATCTCCTCTTCGGCTGGATGTCCTTATCCACGTGACGAATCACGCAGGAAAAGGAAGGGGGCCTAGGAGTGGAGTTGGAGGGGCGTAGGTGTGGTTGATTATTAAGTTCAACCAGGGACGGTTAAGGGATTTCAAGGATTTAAACAGGGTTTTCTGGGTGGTTATGGATTTAGCTATATTGTGAATGCAATATCTAGAGGATTGAGAGGGGAAGGATTAGGATTAGGGATATCGGGTGTGGGAATCACGGTAGGTATAGGTTGTTGGGCGGGTGCAGGTAGCAGGGCAGGTTTGTGTGTAGGTTTAGGTGGTTTATGTGAGAGTTTTCAAGGTTTTGTGTAGGTGATGGAATGTGTAGAGATGTAGGGTGTGTGGATGAGGTGGAAATGGAAGAGGAGTTTGAATGGGAGCGTGTGCGTTAGGATGTTGAGGGTGAGGAGAGGTGTGTGCGTATGTGTGTGTAGGTCTAGGTGTGGGTGTAGGTGGTCGGGCGGAGTCAGGGGTTGGGGACACAACCGTGAGTGTTGCACAGTGACGGCCGTGCTTCACCATCACAACTGTTGTTAGTAGGTTTACGGAAAAGAAGAAGAAAAAATATATTTTGACGAAAGGCCGGGTCTCCGCCGAGGTGCAGCCTCACACCCCGAGGAAAAAGGCTTGGAAATCAGAGACCTATAGAAATGGAGGAAAAGAAATGTTGAAATAAAATAATAAATTAATAAAAAAACGTGTTTCTCTAGTAATAACATTACTGCTGCTAATATTTGTAATTGCATTACAAATTTTGTTAGCAGTATTCTCTTTATTTGTGTGGAATCATTAATGTAACCTTCTACTACCGTTGTGAACTTCCAGCCCCATGACTTTTCAAGGTAGTAATATCAGCACCGCATCAACAAAAATCGTAGAGGAAGTTTTTCGGCAACTATGTCCAGAGTAGCTTTCTGTGTTTGGTAGTTTTAAAAAATTAGCCACATCTTTACCCATTATTATAAAGGAATTAATGCCAATTCTTTGTTTTGGTAATTTTGCGTTTCTCACCTAGAGAAAAATTATGTTATTTTTCACTTCTCGCTTACATATATACTCATTACACAGTTCGTAAAACTCGCCAGTTATTGTAAATTTACGTATAATTTTTGTTTTTGTTTAAGAGATTTAACAAGTAGTGTTGTTCCCAAATCTTGAAGTCCGCTCATTTTCACATCGGGTGGCGTTAATGTTAACTGCTCTTTGAGAAGTAGACGGAATATCCATTTTACTTTAGTTTTTTTAGTAAATTTAGTATTTAGTCTAGATTTGTGAATGAATTAAATTTAATTAAAAATTACAGAAAAATGATGCATGAACATTTTCATGGTAACAAATAAATGCGCACCGCCCAGTTTCTTCGATTTTATTCAAACGTTAGTATTATTCGTAAATGCATGAACATCTAAGAGAAAGATATGAATTCTCTTCTACAAACCGGCACTCTTGATTAAATGTATTTGACGAATACCATGACAATATACAAAATAACAGTGATTTATTTTTATTAATCCCGTTGCTAATGAAAATAACAGTGATTAATGAAAATAAGTGTGTAATGTATGCTGTTAGTATTGTGTGCCGAGACATAATATAACTTAACGAAAAGGTATATTGGAAATATCGTAGTTGAATTTTTGGGACTATTTTACCCATTCTTCGTATAAGAAGTTTTCTCTAACTTCACAGGTTTTCCGTAGGGGAGCTGCGGAAGTTGTCAGAAAAACGCGTAATTATCTTCGGAACCAGTCATCGAATCTTAAAAGTAATATTTCGTTGGAAATGTATTTTCTTGCGCTATTTGTTGATGTTTTAAAAGTTAAGTTTGATTAACGGACAAAAACTGGAGGACGCTTTCCAAATATTGCTGAAATTTTAGCAATTTTCTTCAAAATATTAAATAGAATGGTATGTTTTTATATTTTAGTCAGAAAGAGTATAAAATTTCGCCTATACTCAAAATGTCAAGTCGATATTTCTGTTGGTTTCAATTTTATACCTACTTTAAATTTAGATCCAAAAACAATAAACCGCAAAGTTTTTGACATAATAATTTATTACTTAGGCCAGCTTTTATAAACACGGGTTAACCCTGCCAGAGTTAACCCCAGAAATTCGATAATACTGACAGTTATTATCATCAAGTTTCTGGGGTTAGTTGATTACCGTTGGTTAATAATTACATCGGGTGGATCATCGCAAATTAACTAGAGATGAGTAGTACGTCATTACTCAGTGGCGACCTAAATGCTCAAATTGTCTGCCATCATTATCAATACACAGCTGTAACCGCTGTTGCGTTGATAAAACAGCGGTTTCTATCTCCGCGGTGGAGAGGGTGCGAATGGAATTTCTTATCCTAATGACCATATTTTCAGGCGTAGTTGGCCTGGTTGTAAAAACAAGGTCCTTTATTCTTCCCCAAAAATTATTATTATTAAGCTGTTAAAGTTAAGAATGAATAAAGAAATGTAGGTACCAGCTGGCCATGGAAAAAAGCTCCCTCTTCCTATCCATGTATCAGGAAAAGTGTTACTTAAAAATTGACGCACGCGTACTGAAAAATGTGCCGGACAGACGTCATGTTGGAAAAACATCCGCTACCTAGTAAGCAACGGCACATCTTCTAAAAGTAACGGCAAATCGTTCCGCAAGAAATTAAGGTACGTTTCACCATTAAGTGGTGCGTCAAAAATGTGAGGACCAATAATTTGATCTTCTAAAATACCGCACCAAACATTGACGCTCCATCAGCCCTGATGTTGAATTTCTTGCATCCAACGAGGATTGGTTCTGGACCAATAATGCTTGTTATGACGATTTATTCCACCATCACTGCGAAATGTAGCCTCGCCAGTCCACAATATTTGCGATAACAGATGTTGATTATCTATGAGCATATTCGACAGCCAATAGCAGTAGTCTAAACGTTGCTCATAATCAGCTGCAGTCAGTGATTGATGAAGGACTACATGGTATGGATGTAATCTTGATTAAAATTGAAGTTATGGTTTTTTAATAGCTATAACTTTACTACTTTTAATAGCTAACTTTTATTGAAACCTTACTTATTTCTTTCACAATACGCTGAACAGTAGTTTGTGTTAGTCCCAAGTCATAAGCTATTGCTCTTGTGCTACTATGTGGATTAATTTCGATATATGCTAGAACGTTTATAACATTTTCTTCCGTTCGGGATCTGCGTACTCTGTGAGTAACTGGGGGATGAATTGTTTCTGTAGCTCTCAATCGTTGTGAGGAAATTTCAGGATATTTCCTTGACACTGACATTGATAAAATTAATGTTACTATGGTTAAATCGTCATTATGCATTGTTGGTCTGGTAGTGTTATTGGATGATCGTGGCACTACAAAATCACTACCATGGATCTGAACTTAAAGTAGGTATAAAATTGAAAGCAACAAAGATATCGACTTGAAATTTTCAGGGCATAGGCGAAATTTTATGCTTTTTCTGACTTAGATATAAAAAACATACCATTCTATTTAATATTTTGAAGAAAATCGCTACAATTTCAGCAATATTTGGAAAGCGTCCTCTAGCTTTTTGTTCGTTAATCAAACTTAACTTTTTAATACATCAACGAATTGCGCAAGAAAATACCTTTCCAACGAAATATTACTTTTTAAGATTGGATGACTGGTTCCGAAGATAATTACGTGTTTGTCTGACAACTTTCGCAGCTCCTCCTATGGAAAACCTGTGAAGTTAAGAAAAAGAAAATGGGCAAAATTGTCCCAAAAATACAGCTACGATATTTCCAATATACCTTTTCCTTAAGTTTCTGTTACTTATTAGACATTTTTTAATTTACTGCGGCAGTTACGCCGCCTAGCGGTCTATTTACAAACTTTAAAATTATTTCCAGCATTTTCTCTTGACCACATTTATTGAAGATTTTTTTTGGAAGTCGTTACATAAGCGGTTTCTGGGATATAGCCGGCGTCCTTCCTTAATGACTAACTCGGTAATCTGCTGCTAATGGTTATTAGCACTACCTGTCACTAGAATTTTGCCCTAATAAAGGAAACCTTTAATAAGGGATCTTTAACGTGTGAAACATTGTATTTCTACGAGACCTACAGTTTTATTTTCTATCCGAGGAGTGCTTTGATTTTGTCTCCGTTTTAGAAAAAACGGCTATCTTGGGCAGGTTTGAACCGGCGCCGGGTCTTAACCGTTCTGTCACTAACAATTATTATTATCAATATACGGATGCAACTAAGTTGAAAGGAAAACGTGTTTGCTTTAAAAAATGTACAGCTCTGAAACATTTAATGTGGAATTATTATAATTTTTGTTATGAACGAATAAGTTCAAAGGTAAATATGTAATTAAAAATTATTATTAATTTTATTAAATACATAGATATAAAATTATTATTAATTTTATTAAATACATAAATAAAAAGTTTACCTCGAGTAGGATTTGAACCTACGACCTGTACTTTGCTAGAGTACCACGCTAATCAACTGCGCCATCGAGATTCAAGCCCCAATCGACGTAAATTTTGTGTTTATGTATGTATAATTAATAATAATTTTTAATTTAACGTGGAAAGTTAAAGACATTTTTTGCAAGAATAATTATATTGTGCTCTATCTGTCGTGAAGCATTCTGTAAATTGCAGAATCGAATCGCATCATGGGATAAGTGGGATAACAATAATGATGATGTGACGTCGCATTAATACCTGTCTGTTTCAGTACACGTGTTGTACTACTCATATTCATGTAAACATTCGTTCGCTGTAGAATGTGAATAACATTAACAGTATGCGTCTTTCTGTACCGACACCTATCAGATGACGATATTCCTAAAACCCCCTAAATCTTGTTCACATCAGACCTTTTATGCAAAAATATAATTTTTATGTATGTATTTTTGCTTAAGTATTCTATTAAATTAGTAACTATGACATACAAATGTGATTTGCTTCTTTTCATTTTATTTAACATTACTGCATTTTTTAAAATCAATTTCTAGAATGATTACCTGCACCTGATATACGCGTACGTGTATACCTATACCTACTTCTTTCCAAGATCGTTATAGTCATAAGTTATGCAGTACTTAAGCACTTCATAATATAAATAACTCATATCAACACTTATTTCTAAACAATTACATTTTGTGATAAAAAGGAATTAAACTATAATAGTTTGTTCGAAAATATTTTAATTAGGTGAATGAGTGACAAACATTTACAAAAAATTATTTATTACAAAATTTACAATATTAAAAACATAAACAGGTACAAAAAATAAATTACCTACACATAAATAAATGGCACGTTTGTTAAGGAAAATAAGTTTCTTCGTGTTTCAAACATTACGATGTTACAGTCTGAAAAATGAAGTGTGGCTGCGTTTAGATGAAACTGAAAACGTTGCTTCTTCAGAAGTAAATTCAGAATCAAAATATTTGGTATCTGCAGGATTGAGTATATCCGGTTTAAATGGTGGTGGTACCTGTAATTATACGTTATAAAAGTATTTAATAAATTAGTTAAACATAACGTACCTTTTTGTTTTCAACATCGGCCCAGTTAATACCAGTAAAAAACGCATGATTTTTTATTTCTTCGACATTGCCGTGACCGCTTCCCAACCGCTTTAATGGGTCTTTTATTAAAAGTTGTGTGAGTAATTGTTTTGCTATTGTACTGAAACAGTTTGGAAATTCTACCGACTTTAATGCAATTAGTGCCATTAGTATCTCGTAGTCTTTGTTATAAAATGGCAGTTGTCCAGAGAGCTGAAATAAATTTATTTATTAACGTATGTTAGTACATCAGAACTAACAAAACTCACCATTTCGTACATGACAACTCCAAGTCCCCACCAATCAACGGATTGCCCATATGCTAAATCGTTAATAACTTCAGGGGCCATATATTCCGGTGTACCACAAAAAGTAGATGTTCGTTGGCCATTTATAATATTTTGTTTGCAAAGTCCAAAATCCACAAGTTTAATGTGACCATCCTTATCTAGCATTATGTTTTCTGTTTTAAGGTCCCTGTATATAATACCCAATGAATGC